>JBBPBP010000871.1:26077-70129 GCA_037974735.1 Cicer chorassanicum | reverse complement strand
GAACCCGAGACACAGTCATAAATTTAGGAGAAGAATGCTACAAGGATCTCGCGGTCGTTGATTTCATTTGGACTTTACGGGCGATTTTCGTACCACCCGACAAAAATGGGCCGAAATCGGTATTTTTGGGCCAGACGATGGCTAGGGTTTGAAATCTGGCACGGAACCCGAGACACAGTCATAAATTTTGGAGAAGAATGCTAAAAGGATCTCGCGGTCGTCGATTTCATCTGGACTTTTCGAGCGATTTTCGTACCGCTCGACAAAAATGGGCCGAAATCGGTATTTTCGGGCCAGACGATGGCTAGGGTTTGAAATCCGACACGGAACCCGAGACACAGTCATAAATTTAGGAGAAGAATGCTACAAGGATCTCGCGGTCGTTGATTTCATCTGGACTTTACGGGCGATTTTCGTACCACCCGATAAAAATGGGCCGAAATCGGTATTTTCGGGCTAGACGATGGGTAGGGTTTGAAATCCGACACGGAACCCGAGACACAGTCATAAATTTTGGAGAAGAATGCTACAAGGATCTCGCGGTCGTCGATTTCATCTGCACTTTTCGGCCGATATTCGTACCACCCGACAAAAATGGGCCGAAATCGGTGTTTTCAGGCCAGACGATGGCTAGGGTTTGAAATCCGACATGGAACCCGAGACACAGTCATAAATTGAGGAGAAGAGTGCTATAAGGATCTCGCGGTCGTCGATTTCATATGCACTTTTCGGACGATTTTCGTACCACCTAACAAAATGGGCCGAAATCGGTATTTTCGGGCCAGACGATGGCTAGGGTTTGAAATCCGACACAGAACCCGAGACACAGTCATAAATTTAGGAGAAGAATGCTACATGGGATCTCGCGGTCGTCGATTTCATCTGCACTTTTCGGGCGAGACGATGGCATCTCGCGGTCATCGATTTCATCTGGACTTTTCGGGCGATTTTCATACCACCCGACAAAAATGGGCCGAAATCGGTATTTTCGGGCCAGACGATGGCTAGGGTTTGAAATCCGACACGGAACCCGAGACACAGTCATAAATTTTGGAGAAGAATGCTACAAGGATCTCGCGGTCGTCGATTTCATCTGGACTTTTCGGGCGATTTTCCTACAACCCGACAAAAATGGGCCGAAATCGGTATTTTCAGGCCAGACGATGGCTACGGTTTGAAATCTGACAAGGAAACCGAGACAGAGTTATAAATTTAGGAGAAGAAAGCTAAAAGGATCTCGCGGTCGTCGATTTCATCTGGACTTTTCGGGCGATTTTCGTACCACCCGACAAAAATGGGCCGAAATCGTTATTTTCGGGAAAAACGATGGCTAGGGTTTGAAATCCGACACCGAACCCGAGACACAGTCATAAATTTAGGAGAAGAATGCTACAAGGATATCGCGGTCGTCGATTTCATCTGGACTTTTCGGGCGATTTTCGTACCACTCGACAAAAATGGGCCGAAATCGGTATTTTCAGGCCAGACGATGGCTAGGGTTTGAAATCCGACACGGAACCCGAGACACAGTCATAAATTTAGGAGAAGAATGCTACAAGGATCTCGCGGTCGTTGATTTCATCTGGACTTTTCGGGCGATTTTCGTACCACTCGACAAAAATGGGCCGAAATCGGTATTTTCGGGCCAGACGATGGCTAGGGTTTGAAATCCGACACGGAACCCGAGACACAATCATAAATTTAGGAGAAGAATGCTACAAGGATCTCGCGGTCGTCGATTTCATTTGGACTTTTCGGGCGATTTTCGTACCACCCGACAAAAATGGGCCGAAATCGGTATTTTTGGGCCAGACGATGGCTAGGGTTTGAAATCCGACACGGAACCCGAGACACAGTCATAAATTTTGGAGAAGAATGCTACAAGGATCTCGCGGTCGTTGATTTCATCTGGACTTTTCGGGCGATTTTCGTACCACCCGACAAAAATGGGCCGAAATCGGTATTTTTGGGCCAGACGATGGCTAGGGTTTGAAATCCGACACGGAACCCGAGACACAGTCATAAATTTAGGAGAAGAATGCTACAAGGATCTCGCGGTCGTTGATTTCATCTGGACTTTACGGGCGATTTTCGTACCACCCGACAAAAATGGGCCGAAATCGGTATTTTCGGGCCAGACGATGGCTAGGGTTTGAAATCCGACACGGAACCCGAGACACACTCATAAATTTTGGAGAAGAATGCTACAAGGATCTCGCGGTCGTCGATTTCATCTGGACTTTTCGGGCGATTTTCCTACCACCCGACAAAAATGGGCCGAAATCGGTATTTTCAGGCCAGACGATGGCTACGGTTTGAAATCTGACAAGGAACCCGAGATAGAGTCATAAATTTAGGAGAAGAAAGCTAAAAGGATCTCGCGGTCGTCGATTTCATCTGGACTTTTCGGGCGATTTTCGAACCACCCGACAAAAATGGGCCGAAATCGTTATTTTCGGGCCAAACGATGGCTAGGGTTTGAAAGCCGACACCAAACCCGAGACACAGTCATAAATTTAGGAGAAGAATACTACAAGGATCTTGCGGTCGTCGATTTCATCTACACTTTTCGGTCGATTTTCGTACCACCCGACAAAAATGGGCCGAAATCGGTATTTTCGGGCCAGACGATGGCTAGGGTTTGAAATCTGGCACGGAACCCGAGACACAGTCATAAATTTTGGAGAAGAATGCTAAAAGGATCTCGCGGTCGTCGATTTAATCTGGACTTTTCGGGCGATTTTCGTACCACTCGACAAAAATGGGCCGAAATCGGTATTTTCGGGCCAGACGATGGCTAGGGTGTGAAATCCGACACGGAACCCGAGACACAGTCATAAATTTAGGAGAAGAATGCTACAAGGATCTCGCGGTCGTTGATTTCATCTGGACTTTACGGGCGATTTTTGTACCATCCGACAAAAATGGGCCGAAATCGGTATTTTCGGGCCAGACGATGGCTAGGGTTTGAAATCCGACACGGAACCCGAGACACAGTCATAAATTTTGGAGAAGAATGCTACAAGGATCTCGCGGTCGTCGATTTCATCTGGACTTTTCGGGCGATTTTCGTACCACCCAACAAAAATGGGCCGAAATCGGTATTTTCGGGCCAGACGATGGCTAGGGTTTGAAATCCGACACGGAACCTGAGACACAGTCATAAATTTAGGAGAAGAATGCTACAAGGATCTCGCGGTCGTCGATTTCATCTGGACTTTTCGGGCGATTTTCGTACCACCCGACAAAAATGGGCCGAAATCGGTATTTTCGGGCCAGGCGATGGCTAGGGTTTGAAATCCGACACGGAACTTGAGACACAATCATAAATTTTGGAGAAGAATGCCACAAGGATCTCGCAGTCATCGATTTCATCTAGACTTTTCGGGCGATTTTCGTACCACTCGACAAAAATGGGCCGAAATCGGTATTTTTGGGCCAGACGATGGCTAGGGTTTGAAATCCGACACGGAACCCGAGACACAGTCTTAAATTTAGGAGAAGAATGCTACAAGGATATCGCGGTTTCGATTTCATCTGCACTTTTCGGGCGATTTTCGAACCACCCGACAAACATGGGCCAAAATCGGTATTTTCAAGCCAGACGATGGGTAGGGTTTGAAATCCGACATGGAACCCGAGACACAGTCATAAATTTTGGAGAAGAATGCTACAAGGATCTCGCGGTCGTCGATTTCATCTGCACTTTTCGGCCGATTTTCGTACCACCCGACAAAAATGGGCCTAAATCGGTATTTTCGGGCCAGACGATGGCTAGGGTTTGAAATCCGAAACCGAACCCGAGACATAGTCATAAATTTAGGAGAAGAATGCTACAAAGATCTCGCGGTCGTCGATTTGATCTAGACTTTTCGGCCGATTTTCGTACCACCCGACCAAAATAGGCCGAAATCGGTATTTTCGGGCCAAACGATGGCTAGGGTTTGAAATCCGACACGGAACCCGAGACACAGTCATAAATTTAGGAGAAGAATGCTACAAAGATCACGCGGTCGTCGATTTCATCTAGACTTTTCGGGCAATTTTCGAACCACTCGACAAAAATGGGCCGAAATCGGTATTTTCGGGCCAGACGATGGCAAGGGTTTGAAATCCGACACGGAACCCGAGACACAGTCTTAAATTTAGGAGAAGAATGCTACAAGGATCTCGCGGTTTCGATTTCATCTGCACTTTTCGGGCGATTTTCGAACCACCCGACAAACATGGGCCGAAATCGGTATTTTCGGGCCAGACGATGGGTATGGTTTGAAATCCGACACGGAACCCGAGATAAGTCATAAATTTTGGAGAAGAATGCTACAAGGATCTCGCGGTTTCAATTTCACCTGCACTTTTCGGGCGATTTTCGAACCACCCGACAAACATGGGCCGAAATCGGTATTTTCAGGCCAGACGATGGGTAAGGTTTGAAATCCGACACGGAACCCGAGACACAGTCATAAATTTTGGAGAAGAATGCTACAAGGATCTCGCGGTCGTCGATTTCATCTGCACTTTTCGGCCGATTTTTGTACCACCCGACAAAAATGGGCCTAAATCGGTATTTTCGGGCCAGACGATGGCTAGGGTTTGAAATCCGACACCGAACCCGAGACACAGTCATAAATTTAGGAGAAGAATGCTACAAAGATCTCGCGGTCGTCGATTTCATCTAGACTTTTCGGGCGATTTTCGTACCACCCGACAAAAATGGGCCGAAATCGGTATTTTCGGGCCAGACGATGGCTAGGGTTTGAAATCCGACACCGAACCCGAGACACAGTCATAAATTTAAGAGAAGAAGGCTACAAGGATATCGCGGTCGTCGATTTCATCTGGACTTTTCGGGCGATTTTCGTACCACTCGACAAAAATGGGCCGAAATCGGTATTTTCGGGCCAGACGATGGCTAGGGTTTGAAATCCGACACGGAACCCGAGACACAGTCTTAAATTTAGGAGAAGAATGCTATAAGGATCTCGCGGTTTCGATTTCATCTGCACTTTTCGGGCGATTTTCGAACCTCCCGACAAACATGGGCCGAAATCGGTATTTTCAGGCCAGACGATGGGTAGGGTTTGAAATCCGACACGGAACCCGAGACACAGTCATAAATTTTGGAGAAGAATGCTACAAGGATCTCGCGGTCGTCGATTTCATCTGCACTTTTCGGCCGATTTTCGTACCACCCGACAAAAATGGGCCTAAATCGGTATTTTCGGGCCAGACGATGGCTAGGGTTTGAAATTCGACACCGAACCCGAGACACAGTCATAAATTTAGGAGAAGAATGCTACAAAGATCTCGCGGTTGTCGATTTCATCTAGAATTTTCGGGCGATTTTCGTACCACCCGACAAAAATGGGCCGAAATCGGTATTTTCGGGCCAGACGATGGCTAGGGTTTGAAATCCGACACCGAACCCGAGACACAGTCATAAATTTAGGAGAAGAATGCTACAAGGATCTCGCGGTCGTCGATTTCATTTTGAGTTTTCGGGCGATTTTCGTACCACTTGACAAAAATGGGTTGAAATCGGTATTTTCGGGCCAGACGATGTCTAGGGTTTGAAATCTGACCCGGAACTCGAGACAGAGTCATAAATTTAGGAGAAGAATGCTAAAAGGATCTCGCGGTCGTCGATTTCATCTGGACTTTTCGGGCGATTTTCATACCACCTGACAAAAATGGGCCGAAATCGGTATTTTCGGGACAGACGATGGCTAGGGTTTGAAATCCGACACGGAACCCGAGACACAGTCATAAATTTTGGAGAAGAATGCTACAAGGATCTCGCGGTCGTCGATTTCATCTGGACTTTTCGGGCGATTTTCGTACCACCCGACAAAAATGGGCCGAAATCGGTATTTTCGGGCCAAACGATGGTTAGGGTTTGAAATCCGACACCGAACCCGAGACACGGTCATAAATTTAGGAGAAGAATGCTACAAGGATATCGTGGTCGTCGATTTCATCTGGACTTTTCGGGCGATTTTCGTACCACTCGACAAAAATGGGCCGAAATCGGTATTTTCGGGCCAGACGATGGCTAGGGTTTGAAATCCGACACGGAACCCGAGACACAGTCTTAAATTTAGGAGAAGAATGCTACAAGGATCTCGCGGTTTCGATTTCATCTGCACTTTTCGGGCGATTTTCGAACCACCCGAAAAAAATGGGCCGAAATCGGTATTTTTGGGCCAAACAATGGGTAGAGTTTGAAATCCGACACGGAACCCGAGACACAGTCATAAATTTTGGAGAAGAATGCTACAAGGATCTCGCGGTCGTCGATTTCATCTGCACTTTTCCGGCGATTTTCGTACCACCCGACAAAAATGGGCCGAAATCGGTATTTTCGGGCCAGACGATGGCTAGGGTTTGAAATCCGACACGGAACCCGAGACACAGTCATAAATTTTGGAGAAGAATGCTACAAGGATCTCGCGGTCGTCGATTTCATCTAGACTTTTCGGGCGATTTTCGTACCACCCGACAAAAATGGGCCGAAATCGGTATTTTCAGGCCAGACGATGGCTACGGTTTGAAATCTGACAAGGAACCCGAGACAGAGTCATAAATTTAGGAGAAGAAAGCTAAAAGGAGCTCGCGGTCGTCGATTTCATCTGGACTTTTCGGGCTATTTTCGTACCACCCGACAAAAATGGGTCGAAATCGTTATTTTCGGGCCAAACGATGGCTAGGGTTTGAAATCTGACACCGAACCCGAGACACAGTCATAAATTTAGGAGAAGAATGCTACAAGGATATCGCGGTCGTCGATTTCATCTGGACTTTTCGGGCGATTTTCGTACCACTCGACAAAAATGGGCCGAAATCGGTATTTTCGGGCCAGACGATGGCTAGGGTTTGAAATCCGACACCGAACCCGAGACACAGTCATAAATTTAGGAGAAGAATGCTACAAGGATATCGCGGTTGCGATTTCATCTGGACTTTTCGGGCGATTTTCGTACCACTCGACAAAAATGGGCCGAAATCGGTATTTTCGGGCCAGACGATGGCTAGGGTTTGAAATCCGACACGGAACCCGAGACACAGTCTTAAATTTAGGAGAAGAATGCTACAAGGATCTCGCGGTCGTCGATTTCATATGGACTTTCGGGCGATTTTCGTACCACCCGACAAAAATGCGCTGAAATCGGTATTTTCGGGCCAAACGATGGCTAGGGTTTGAAATCCGACACCGAACCCGAGACACAGTCATAAATTTAGGAGAAGAATGCTACAAGGATATCGTGGTCGTCGATTTCATCTAGACTTTTCGGGCGATTTTCGTACCACTCGACAAAAATGGGCCGAAATCAGTATTTTCGGGCCAGACGATGGCTACGGTTTGAAATCCGACACGGAACCCGAGACACAGTCTTAAATTTAGGAGAAGAATGCTACAAGGATCTCGCGGTTTCGATTTCATCTACACTTTTCGGGCGATTTTCGAACCACCCGACAAACATGGGCCGAAATCGGTATTTTCAGGCCAAACGATGGGTAGGGTTTGAAATCCGACACCGAACCCGAGACACAGTCATAAATTTTGGAGAAGAATGCTACAAAGATCTCTCGGTCGTCGATTTCATCTGCACTTTTCGGCCGATTTTCGTACCACTTGACAAAAATGGGCCGAAATCGGTATTTTCGGGCCAGACGATGGCTAGGGTTTGAAATCCGACACCTAACCCGAGACACAGTCAAAAATTTAGGAGAAGAACGCTACAAAGATCTCGCGGTCGTCGATTTCATCTAGACTTTTCGTGCGATTTTCGTACCACTCGACCAAAATGGGCCGAAATCGGTATTTTCGGGCAAGACGATGGCTAGGGTTTGAAATCCGACACGGAACCCGAGACACAGTCTTAAATTTAGGAGAAGAATGCTACAAGGATCTCGCGGTTTCGATTTCATCTGCACTTTTCGGGCGATTTTCGAACCACCCGACAAACAAGGGCCGAAATCGGTATTTTCGGGCCAGACGATGGGTATGGTTTGAAATCCGACACGGAACCCGAGACACAGTCATAAATTTTGGAGAAGAATGCTACAAGGATCTCGCGGTCGTCGATTTCATCTGCACTTTTCGGCCGATTTTCGTACCACCCGACAAAAATGGGCCTAAATCGGTATTTTCGGGCCAGACGATGGCTAGGGTTTGAAATCCGACACCGAAGCCGAGACACAGTCATAAATTTAGGAGAAGAATGCTACAAAGATCTCGCGGTCGTCGATTTCATCTAGACTTTTCGGGCGATTTTCGTACCACTCGACAAAAATGGGCCGAAATCGGTATTTTCGGGCCAGACGATGGCTAGGGTTTGAAATCCGACACGGAACCCGAGACACAGTCTTAAATTTAGGAGAAGAATGCTACAAGGATCTCGCGGTTTCGATTTCATCTGCACTTTTCGGGCGATTTTTGAACCACCCGACAAACATGGGCCAAAATCGGTATTTTCAGGCCAGACGATGGGTAGGGTTTGAAATCCGACACGGAACCCGAGACACAGTCATAAATTTTGTGGAAGAATGCTACCAGGATCTCGCGGTCGTCGATTTCATCTGCACTTTTCGGCCGATTTTCGTACCACCCGACAAAAATGGGCCTAAATCGGTATTTTCGGGCCAGACGACGACTAGGGTTTGAAATCCGAAACCGAACCCGAGACACAGTCATAAATTTAGGAGAAGAATGCTACAAAGATCTCGCGGTCGTCGATTTCATCTAGACTTTTCGGCCGATTTTCGTACCACCCGACAAAAATGGGCCGAAATCGGTATTTTCGGGCCAGACGATGGCTAGGGTTTGAAATCCGACACCTAACCCGAGACACAGTCATAAATTTAGGAGAAGAATGCTACAAAGATCACGCGGTCGTCGATTTCATCTAGACTTTTCGGGCGATTTTCGTACCACTCGACAAAAATGGGCCGAAATCGGTATTTTCGGGCCAGACGATGGCTAGGGTTTGAAATCCGACACAGAACCCGAGACACAGTCTTAAATTTAGGAGAAGAATGCTACAAGGATCTCGCGGTTTCGATTTCATCTGCACTTTTCGGGCGATTTTCGAACCACCCGACAAACATGGGCCGAAATCGGTATTTTCGGGCCAGACGATGGGTATGGTTTGAAATCCGACACGGAACCCGAGATAAGTCATAAATTTTGGAGAAGAATGCTACAAGGATCTCGCGGTTTCAATTTCATCTGCACTTGTCGGGCGATTTTCGAACCACCCGACAAACATGGGCCGAAATCGGTATTTTCAGGCCAGACGATGGGTAGGGTTTGAAATCCGACACGGAACCCGAGACACAGTCATAAATTTTGGAAAAGAATGCTACAAGGATCTCGCGGTCGTCGATTTCATCTGCACTTTTCTGCCGATTTTTGTACCACCCGACAAAGTTGGGCCTAAATCGGTATTTTCGGGCCAGACGATGGCTAGGGTTTGAAATCCGACACCGAACCCGAGACACAGTCATAAATTTAGGAGAAGAATGCTACAAAGATCTCGCGGTCGTCGATTTCATTTAGACTTTTCGGGCGATTTTCGTACCACCTGACAAAAATGGGCCGAAATCGGTATTTTCGGGCCAGACGATGGCTAGGGTTTGAAATCCGACACCTAACGCGAGACACAGTCATAAATTTAGGAGAAGAATGCTACAAAGATCTCGCGGTCGTCGATTTCATCTAGACTTTTCGGGCGATTTTCGTACCACTCGACCAAAATGGGCCGAAATCGGTATTTTCGGGCCAGACGATGGCTAGGGTTTGAAATCCGACACGGAACCCGAGACACAGTCTTAAATTTAGGAGAAGAATGCTACAAGGATCTCGCGATTTCGATTTCATCTGCACTTTTCTGGCGATTTTCGAACCACCCGACAAACATGGGCCGAAATCGGTATTTTCGGGCCAGACGATGGGTATGGTTTGAAATCCGACACGGAACCCGAGATAAGTCATAAATTTTGGAGAAGAATGCTACAAGGATCTCGCGGTCGTCGATTTCATCTGCACTTTTCGGCCGATTTTCGTACCACCCGACAAATATGGGCCTAAATCGGTATTTTCGGGCCAGACGATGGCTAGAGTTTGAAATCCGACACCGAACCCGAGACACAGTCATAAATTTTGGAGAAGAATGCTACAAGGATCTCGCGGTCGTCGATTTCATCTAGACTTTTCGGGCGATTTTCGTACCACCCGACAAAAATGGGTTGAAATCGGTATTTTCAGGCCAGACGATGGCTAGGGTTTGAAATCTGACCCGGAACTCGAGACAGAGTCATAAATTTAGGAGAAGAATGCTAAAATGATCTCGCAGTCGTCGATTTCATCTGGACTTTTCGGGCGATTTTCGTACCACCCGACAAAAAAGGGCCGAAATCGGTATTTTCGGGCCAGACGATGGATAGGGTTTGAAATCCGACACAGAACCAGAGACACAGTCATAAATTTAGGAGAAGAATGCTACAAGGATCTCGCGGTCGTTTATTTCATCTGGACTTTTCGGGCGATTTTCGTACCACCCGACAAAATTGGGCCGAAATCGGTATTTTTCGGGCCAGACGATGGCTAGGGTTTGAAATACGACACGGAACCCGAGACATAGTCATAAATTTAGGAGAAGAATGCTACAAGGATCTTGCGGTTGTCGATTTCATCTACACTTTTCGGGCGATTTTCGTACCACCCGACAAAAATGGGCCGAAATCGGTATTTTCGGGCCAGACGATGGCTAGGGTTTGAAATCTGGCACGGAACCCGAGACACAGTCATAAATTTTGGAGAAGAATGCTAAAAGGATCTCGCGGTCGTCGATTTCATCTGGACTTTTCGGGCGATTTTCGTACCACCCGACAAAAATGGGCCGAAATCGGTATTTTCAGGCCAGACGATGGCTAGGGTTTGAAATCCGACACGGAACCCGAGACACAGTCATAAATTTAGGAGAAGAATGCTACAAGGATATCGCGGTCGTCGATTTCATCTGGACTTTTCGGGCGATTTTCGTACCACTCGACAAAAATGGGCCGAAATCGGTATTTTCGGGCCAGACGATGGCTAGGGTTTGAAATCCGACACGGAACCCGAGACACAGTCATAAATTTAAGAGAAGAATGCTACAAGGATCTCGCGGTCGTCGATTTCATCTGGACTTTTCGGGCGACTTTCGTACCACCGGACAAAAATGGGCTGAAATCGGTAATTTCGGGCCACACGATGGCTAGGGTTTGAAATCCGACACGGAACCCGAGACACAGTCATAAATTTAGGAGAAGAATGCTACAAGGATCTCGCGGTCGTCGATTTCATCTGGACTTTTCGGGCGATTTTCGTACCACCCGACAAAAATGGGCCGAAATCGGTATTTTCGGGCTAGAGGATGGCTAGGGTTTGAAATCCAACACGGAACCCGAGACAGTCATAAATTTAGGAGAAGAATTCTACAAGGATCTCGCGGTCGTCGATTTTATGTGCACTTCTCGGGCGATTTTCGTAGCACCCGACAAAAATGGGCTGAAATCGGTATTTTTCAGGCCAGACGATGCCTAGGGTTTGAAATCCGTCACGGAACCCCAGACACAGTCATAAATTTTGGAGAAGAATGCTACAAGGATCTCGCGGTCGTCGATTTCATCTGCACTTTTCGGGCGATTTTCGTACCACCCGACAAAAATGGGCCGAAATCGGTATTTTCGGGCCAGACGATGGCTAAGGTTTGAAATCCGACACGGAACCCGAGACACAGTCATAAATGGAGGAGAAGAATGCTATAAGGATCTCGCGGTCGTCGATTTCATCTGCACTTTTCGGGCGATTTTCGTACCACCCGACAAAAATAGGCCGAAATCGGTATTTTCGGGCCAGACGATGGCTAGGGTTTGAAATCCTACACGGAACCCGAGACACAGTCATAAATTTTGGAGAAGAATGCTACAAGGATCTCGCGGTCGTCGATTTCATCTGGACTTTTCGGGCGATTTTCGTACCACCCGACAAAAATGGGCCGAAATCGGTATTTTCGGGCCAGACGATGGATAGGGTTTGAAATCCGACACGGAACCCGAGACACAGTCATAAATTTAGGAGAAGAATGCTACAAGGATCTCGCGGTCGTCGATTTCATCTGGACTTTTCGGGCGATTTTCGTACCACCCGACAAAAATGGGCCGAAATCGGTATTTTCGGGCCAGACGATGGCTATGGTTTGAAATCCGACACGGAACCCGAGACACAGTCATAAATTTAGGAGAAGAATGCTACAAGGATCTCGCGGTCGTCGATTTCATCTGGACTTTTCGGGCGATTTTCGTACCACCCGACAAAAATGGGCCGAAATCGGTATTTTCGGGCCAGACGATGGCTAGGGTTTGAAATCCGACACGGAACCTGAGACACAGTCATAAATTGAGGAGAAGAATGCTATAAGGATATCGCGGTCGTCGATTTCATCTGCACTTTTCGGGCGATTTTCGTACCACCCGACAAAAATGGGCCGAAATCGGTATTTTCGGGCCAGACGATGGCTAGGGTTTGAAATCCGACACGGAACCCGAGACACAGTCATAAATTCAAGAGAAGAATGCTACAAGGATCTCGCGGTCAGTGATTTCATCTGCACTTTTCGGGCGATTTTCGAACCACCCGACAAACAAGGGCCGAAATCGGTATTTTCGGGCCAGACGATGGGTATGGTTTGAAATCCGACACGGAACCCGAGACACAGTCATAAATTTTGGAGAAGAATGCTACAAGGATCTCGCGGTCGTCGATTTCATCTGCACTTTTCGGCCGATTTTCGTACCACCCGACAAAAATGGGCCTAAATCGGTATTTTCGGGCCAGACGATGGCTAGGGTTTGAAATCCGACACCGAAGCCGAGACACAGTCATAAATTTAGGAGAAGAATGCTACAAAGATCTCGCGGTCGTCGATTTCATCTAGACTTTTCGGGCGATTTTCGTACCACTCGACAAAAATGGGCCGAAATCGGTATTTTCGGGCCAGACGATGGCTAGGGTTTGAAATCCGACACGGAACCCGAGACACAGTCTTAAATTTAGGAGAAGAATGCTACAAGGATCTCGCGGTTTCGATTTCATCTGCACTTTTCGGGCGATTTTCGAACCACCCGACAAACATGGGCCAAAATCGGTATTTTCAGGCAAGACGATGGGTAGGGTTTGAAATCCGACACGGAACCCAAGACACAGTCATAAATTTTGGAGAAGAATGCTACAAGGATCTCGCGGTCGTCGATTTCATCTGCACTTTTCGGCCGATTTTCGTACCACCCGACAAAAATGGGCCTAAATCGGTATTTTCGGGCCAGACGATGGCTAGGGTTTGAAATCCGACACCGAACCCGAGACACAGTCATAAATTTAGTAGAAGAATACTACAAGGATCTTGCGGTCGTCGATTTCATCTGGACTTTTCGGGCGATTTTCGTACCACCCGACAGAAATGGGCCGAAATAGTTATTTTCGGGCCAAACGATGGCTAGGGTTTGAAATCCGACACCGAACCCGAGACACAGTCATAAATTTAGGAGAAGAATGCTACAAGGATATCGCGGTCGTCGATTTCATCTAGACTTTTCTGGCGATTTTCGTACCACTCGACAAAAATGGGCCGAAATCGGTATTTTCGGGCCAGACGATGGCTAGGGTTTGAAATCCGACACGGAACCCGAGACACAGTCTTAAATTTAGGAGAAGAATGCTACAAGGATCTCGCGGTCGTCGATTTCATCTGGACTTTTCGGGCGATTTTCGTACCACCCGACAAAAATGCGCCGAAATCGGTATTTTCGGGCCAAACGATGGCTAGGGTTTGAAATCCGACACCGAACCCGAGACACAGTCATAAATTTAGGAGAAGAATGCTACAAGGATCTCGCAGTTTCGATTTCATCTGCACTTTTCGGGCGATTTTCGAACCACCCGACAAACATGGGCCGAAATCGGTATTTTCGGGCCAGACGATGGGTATGGTTTGAAATCCGACACGGAACCCGAGATAAGTCATAAATTTTGGAGAAGAATGCTACAAGGATCTCGCGGTTTCAATTTCACCTGCACTTTTCGGGCGATTTTCGAACCACCCGACAAACATGGGCCGAAATCGGTATTTTCAGGCCAGACGATGGGTAAGGTTTGAAATCCGACACGGAACCCGAGACACAGTCATAAATTTTGGAGAAGAATGCTACAAGGATCTCGCGGTCGTCGATTTCATCTGCACTTTTCGGCCGATTTTTGTACCACCCGACAAAAATGGGCCTAAATCGGTATTTTCGGGCCAGACGATGGCTAGGGTTTGAAATCCGACACCGAACCCGAGACACAGTCATAAATTTTGGAGAAGAATGCTACAAGTATCTCGCGGTCGTCGATTTCATCTAGACTTTTCGGGCGATTTTCGTACCACCCGACAAAAATGGGCCGAAATCGGTATTTTCGGTCCAGACGATGGCTAGGGTTTGAAATCCGACACCGAACCCGAGACACAGTCATAAATTTAGGAGAAGAATGCTACAAGGATCTCGCGGTCGTCGATTACATCTGGACTTTTCGGGTGATTTTCGTACCACCCGACAAAAATGGATTGAAATCGGTATTTTCGGGCCAGACGATGGCTAGGGTTTGAAATCTGACCCGGAACTCGAGACAGAGTCATAAATTTAGGAGAAGAATGCTAAAATGATCTCGCAGTCGTCGATTTCATCTGGACTTTTCGGGCGATTTTCGTACCACCCGACAAAAATGGGCCGAAATCGGTATTTTCGGGCCAGACGATGGATAGGGTTTGAAATCCGACACTGAACCAGAGACACAGTCATAAATTTAGGAGAAGAATGCTACAAGGATCTCGCGGTCGTCGATTTCATCTAGACTTTTCGGGCGATTTTCGTACCACCCGACAAAAATGGGCCGAAATCGGTATTTTTCGGGTAGACGATGGCTAGGGTTTGAAATACGACACGGAACCCGAGACATAGTCATAAATTTAGGAGAAGAATGCTACAAGGATCTTGCGGTTGTCGATTTCATCTACACTTTTCGGGCGATTTTCGTACCACCCGACAAAAATGGGCCGAAATCGGTATTTTCGGGCCAGACGATGGCTAGGGTTTGAAATCTGGCACGGAACCCGAGACACAGTCATAAATTTTGGAGAAGAATGCTACAAGGATCTCGGGGTCGTCGATTTCATCTGCACTTTTCGGCCGATTTTCGTACCACCCGACAAAAATGGGCCTAAATCGGTATTTTCGGGCCAGACGATGGCTAGGGTTTGAAATCCGACACCGAACCCGAGACACAGTCATAAATTTAGTAGAAGAATACTACAAGGATCTTGCGGTCGTCGATTTCATCTGGACTTTTCGGGCGATTTTCGTACCACCCGACAGAAATGGGCCGAAATAGTTATTTTCGGGCCAAACGATGGCTAGGGTTTGAAATCCGACACCGAACCCGAGACACAGTCATAAATTTAGGAGAAGAATGCTACAAGGATATCGCGGTCGTCGATTTCATCTAGACTTTTCTGGCGATTTTCGTACCACTCGACAAAAATGGGCCGAAATCGGTATTTTCGGGCCAGACGATGGCTAGGGTTTGAAATCCGACACGGAACCCGAGACACAGTCTTAAATTTAGGAGAAGAATGCTACAAGGATCTCGCGGTCGTCGATTTCATCTGGACTTTTCGGGCGATTTTCGTACCACCCGACAAAAATGCGCCGAAATCGGTATTTTCGGGCCAGACGATGGCTAGGGTTTGAAATCCGACACGGAACCCGAGACACAGTCTTAAATTTAGGAGAAGAATGCTACAAGGATCTCGCGGTTTCGATTTCATCTGCACTTTTCTGGCGATTTTCGAACCACGCGACAAACATGGGCCGAAATCGGTATTTTCGGGCCAGACGATGGGTATGGTTTGAAATCCGACACGGAACCCGAGATAAGTCATAAGTTTTGGAGAAGAATGCTACAAGGATCTCGCGGTCGTCGATTTCATCTGCACTTTTCGGCCGATTTTCGTACCACCCGACAAATATGGGCCTAAATCGGTATTTTCGGGCCAGACGATGGCTTGAGTGTGAAATCCGACACCGAACCCGAGACACAGTCATAAATTTTGGAGAAGAATGCTACAAGGCACTCGCGGTCGTCGATTTCATCTAGACTTTTCGGGCGATTTTCGTACCACCCGACAAAAATGGGTTGAAATCGGTATTTTCAAGCCAGACGATGGCTAGGGTTTGAAATCTGACCCGGAACTCGAGACAGAGTCATAAATTTAGGATAAGAATGCTAAAATGATCTCGCAGTCGTCGATTTCATCTGGACTTTTCGGGCGATGTTCGTACCACCCGACAAAAATGGGCCGAAATCGGTATTTTCGGGCCAGACGATGGATAGGGTTTGAAATCCGACACAGAACCAGAGACACAGTCATAAATTTAGGAGAAGAATGCTACAAGGATCTCGCGGTCGTCGATTTCATCTGGACCTTTCGGGCGATTTTCGTACCACCCGACAAAAATGGGCCGAAATCGGTATTTTTCGGGCCAGACGATGGCTAGGGTTTGAAATACGACACGGAACCCGAGACATAGTCATAAATTTAGGAGAAGAATGCTACAAGGATCTTGCGGTTGTCGATTTCATCTACACTTTTCGGGCGATTTTCGTACCACCCGACAAAAATGGGCCGAAATCGGTATTTTCGGGCCAGACGATGGCTAGGGTTTGAAATCTGGCACGGAACCCGAGACACAGTCATAAATTTTGGAGAAGAATGCTAAAAGGATCTCGCGGTCGTCGATCTCATCTAGATTTTTCGGGCGATTTTCGTACCACCCGACAAAAATGGGCCGAAATCGGTATTTTCGGGCCAGACGATGGCTAGGGTTTGAAATCTGGCACGGAACCCGAGACACAATCATAAATTTTGGAGAAGAATGCTAAAAGGATCTCGCGGTCGTCGATTTCATCTGGACTTTTCGGGCGATTTTCGTACCACCCGACAAAAATGGGCTGAAATCGGTATTTTCGGGCCAGACGATGGCTAGGGTTTGAAATCCGACACGGAACCCGAGACACAGTAATAAATTTAGGAGAAGAATGCTACAAGGATCTCGCGGTCGTTGATTTCATCTGCACTTTTCCGGCGATTTTCGTACCACCCGACAAAAATGGGCCGAAATCGGTATTTTCGGGCCAGACGATGGCAAGGGTTTGAAATCCGACACGGAACCCGAGACACAGTCATTAATTTTGGAGAAGAATCCTACAAGGATCCCGCGGTCGTCGATTTCATCTGCACTTTTCGGGCGATTTTCGTACCACCCGACAAAAATGGGCCGAAATCGGTATTTTCGGGCCAGACGATGGCTAGGGTTTGAAATCTGGCACGGAACCCGAGACACAGTCATAAATTTAGGAGAAGAATGCTACAAGGATCTCGCGGTCGTTGATTTCATCTGGACTTTTCGGGCGATTTTCGTACCACCCGACAAAAATGGGCCGAAATCGGTATTTTTGGGCCAGACGATGGCTAGGGTTTGAAATCCGACACGGAACCCGAGACATAGTCATAAATTTTGGAGAAGAATGCTACAAGGATCTCGCGGTCGTCGATTTCATTTGGACTTTTCGGGCGATTTTCGTACCACCCGACAAAAATGGGCCGAAATCGGTATTTTCGGGCCAAACGATGGCTAGGGTTTGAAATCCGACACCAAACCCGAGACACAGTCATAAATTTAGGAGAAGAATGCTACAAGGATATCGCGGTCGTCGATTTCATCTGGACTTTTCGGGCGATTTTCGTACCACTCGACAAAAATGGGCCGAAATCGGTATTTTCGGGCCAGACGATGGCTAGGGTTTGAAATCCGACACGGAACCCGAGACACAGTCATAAATTTAGGAGAAGAATGCTACAAGGATCTCGCGATCGTCCATTTCATCTGCACTTTTCGGGCGATTTTCGTACCACCCGACAAAAATGGGCCGAAATCGGTATTATCGGGCCAGACGATGGCTAGGATTTGAAATCCGACACAAAACCCGAGACACAGTCATAAATTTAGGAGAAGAATGCCACAAGGATCTTGCAGTCGTCGATTTCATCTGGACTTTTCGGGCGATTTTCGTACCACCCGACAAAAATGGGCCTAAATCGGTATTTTCGGGCCAGACGATGGCTAGGGTTTGAAATCCGACACGGAACCCGAGACACAGTCATAAATTTTGGAGAAGAATGCTACAAGGATCTCGCGGTCGTCGATTTCATCTGGACTTTTCGGGCGATTTTCGTACCACCCGACAAAAATAGGCCGAAATCGGTATTTTCAGGCCAGACGATGGCTACGGTTTGAAATCTGACAAGGAACCCGAGACAGAGTCATAAATTTAGGAGAAGAAAGCTAAAAGGATCTCGCGGTCGTCGATTTCATCTGGACTTTTCGGGCGATTTTCGTACCACCCGACAAAAATGGGCCGAAATCGTTATTTTCGGGCTAAACGATGGCTAGGGTTTGAAATCCGACACCGAACCCGAGACACAGTCATAAATTTATGAGAAGAATGCTACAAGGATATCGCGGTCGTCGATTTCATCTAGACTTTTCGGGCGATTTTCGTACCACTCGACAAAAATGAGCCGAAATCGGTATTTTCGGGCCAGACGATGGCTAGGGTTTGAAATCCGACACCGAACCCGAGACACAGTCATAAATTTAGGAGAAGAATGCTACAAGGATATCGCGGTCGTCGATTTCATCTGGACTTTTCGGGCGATTTTCGTACCACTCGACAAAAATGGGTCGAAATCGGTATTTTCGGGCCAGACGATGGGTAGGGTTTGAAATCCGACACGGAACCCGAGACACAGTCATAAATTTTGGAGAAGAATGCTACAAGGATCTCTCGGTCGTCGATTTCATCTGCACTTTTCGGCCAATTTTCGTACCACCCGACAAAAATGGGCATAAATCGGTATTTTCGGGCCAGACGATGGCTAGGGTTTGAAATCAGACAAGGAACCCGAGACAGAGTCATAAATTTAGGAGAAGAAAGCTAAAAGGATCTCGCGGTCGTCGATTTCATCTGGACTTTTCGGGCGATTTTCGTACCACCCGACAAAAATGGGTCGAAATCGTTATTTTCGGGCCAAACGATGGCTAGGGTTTGAAATCCGACACCGAACCCGAGACACAGTCATAAATTTAGGAGAAGAATGCTACAAGGATATCGCGGTCGTCGATTTCATCTAGACTTTTCGGGCGATTTTCGTACCACTCGACCAAAATGGGCCGAAATCGGTATTTTCGGGCCAGACGATGGCTAGGGTTTGAAATCCGACACGGAACCCGAGACACAGTCTTAAATTTAGGAGAAGAATGCTACAAGGATCTCGCGGTTTCGATTTCATCTGCACTTTTCGGGCGATTTTCGAACCACCCGACAAACTTGGGCCGAAATCGGTATTTTCGGGCCAGACGATGGGTATGGTTTGAAATCCGACACAGAACCTGAGACACAGTCATAAATTTTGGAGAAGAATGCTACAAGGATCTCGCGGTCGTCGATTTCATCTGCACTTTTCGGCCGATTTTCGTACCACCCGACAAAAATGGGCCTAAATCGGTATTTTCGGGCCAGACGATGGCCAGGGTTTGAAATTCGACACCGAACCCGAGACACAGTCATAAATTTTAGAGAAGAATGCTACAAGGATCTCGCGGTTGTCGATTTCATCTAGACTTTTCGGGCGATTTTCGTACCACCCGACAAAAATGGGCCGAAATCGGTATTTTCGGTCCAGACGATGGCTAGGGTTTTTAAATCCGACACCGAACCTGAGACATAGTCATAAATTTAGGAGAAGAATGCTACAAGGATCTCGCGGTCGTCGATTTCATCTGCACTTTTCGGCCGATTTTCGTACCACCTGACAAAAATGGGCCGAAATCGGTATTTTCGGTCCAGACGATGGCTAGGGTTTGAAATCCGACACCTAACCCGAGACACAGTCATAAATTTAGGAGAAGAATGCTACAAAGATCTCGCGGTCGTCGATTTCATCTAGACTTTTCGGGCGATTTTCGTACCACTCGACCAAAATGGGCCGAAATCGGTATTTTCGGGCCAGACGATGGCTAGGGTTTGAAATCCGACACGGAACCCGAGACACAGTCTTAAATTTAGGAGAAGAATGCTACAAGGATCTCGCAGTTTCGATTTCATCTGCACTTTTCTGGCGATTTTCGAACCACCCGACAAACATGGGCCGAAATCGGTATTTTCGGGCCAGACGATGGGTATGGTTTGAAATCCGACACGGAACCCGAGATAAGTCATAAATTTTGGAGAAGAATGCTACAAGGATCTCGCGGTCGTCGATTTCATCTGCACTTTTCGGCCGATTTTCGTACCACCCAACAAATATGGGCCTAAATCGGTATTTTCGGGCCAGACGATGGCTAGAGTTTGAAATCCGACACCGAACCCGAGACACAGTCATAAATTTTGGAGAAGAATGCTACAAGGATCTCGCGGTCGTCGATTTCATCTAGACTTTTCGGGCGATTTTCGTACCACCCGACAAAAATGGGTTGAAATCGGTATTTTCAGGCCAGACGATGGCTAGGGTTTGAAATCTGACCCGGAACTCGAGACAGAGTCATAAATTTAGGAGAAGAATGCTAAAATGATCTCGCAGTCGTCGATTTCATCTGGACTTTTCGGGCGATTTTCGTACCACCCGACAAAAAAGGGCCGAAATCGGTATTTTCGGGCCAGACGATGGATAGGGTTTGAAATCCGACACAGAACCAGAGACACAGTCATAAATTTAGGAGAAGAATGCTACAAGGATCTCGCGGTCGTTTATTTCATCTGGACTTTTCGGGCGATTTTCGTACCACCCGACAAAATTGGGCCGAAATCGGTATTTTTCGGGCCAGACGATGGCTAGGGTTTGAAATACGACACGGAACCCGAGACATAGTCATAAATTTAGGAGAAGAATGCTACAAGGATCTTGCGGTTGTCGATTTCATCTACACTTTTCGGGCGATTTTCGTACCACCCGACAAAAATGGGCCGAAATCGGTATTTTCGGGCCAGACGATGGCTAGGGTTTGAAATCTGGCACGGAACCCGAGACACAGTCATAAATTTTGGAGAAGAATGCTAAAAGGATCTCGCGGTCGTCGATTTCATCTGGACTTTTCGGGCGATTTTCCTACCACCCGACAAAAATGGGCCGAAATCGGTATTTTCAGGCCAGACGATGGCTACGGTTTGAAATCTGACAAGGAACCCGAGATAGAGTCATAAATTTAGGAGAAGAAAGCTAAAAGGATCTCGCGGTCGTCGATTTCATCTGGACTTTTCGGGCGATTTTCGAACCACCCGACAAAAATGGGCCGAAATCGTTATTTTCGGGCCAAACGATGGCTAGGGTTTGAAAGCCGACACCAAACCCGAGACACAGTCATAAATTTAGGAGAAGAATACTACAAGGATCTTGCGGTCGTCGATTTCATCTACACTTTTCGGTCGATTTTCGTACCACCCGACAAAAATGGGCCGAAATCGGTATTTTCGGGCCAGACGATGGCTAGGGTTTGAAATCTGGCACGGAACCCGAGACACAGTCATAAATTTTGGAGAAGAATGCTAAAAGGATCTCGCGGTCGTCGATTTAATCTGGACTTTTCGGGCGATTTTCGTACCACTCGACAAAAATGGGCCGAAATCGGTATTTTCGGGCCAGACGATGGCTAGGGTGTGAAATCCGACACGGAACCCGAGACACAGTCATAAATTTAGGAGAAGAATGCTACAAGGATCTCGCGGTCGTTGATTTCATCTGGACTTTACGGGCGATTTTTGTACCATCCGACAAAAATGGGCCGAAATCGGTATTTTCGGGCCAGACGATGGCTAGGGTTTGAAATCCGACACGGAACCCGAGACACAGTCATAAATTTTGGAGAAGAATGCTACAAGGATCTCGCGGTCGTCGATTTCATCTGGACTTTTCGGGCGATTTTCCTACCACCCGACAAAAATGGGCCGAAATCGGTATTTTCAGGCCAGACGATGGCTACGGTTTGAAATCTGACAAGGAACCCGAGACAGAGTCATAAATTTAGGAGAAGAAAGCTAAAAGGATCTCGCAGTCGTCGCTTTCATCTGGACTTTTCGGGCGATTTTCGTACCACCCGACAAAAATGGGCCGAAATCGTTATTTTCGGGCCAAACGATGGCTAGGGTTTGAAATCCGACACCGAACCCGAGACACAGTCATAAATTTAGGAGAAGAATGCTACAAGGATATCGCGGTCGTCGATTTCATCTGGACTTTTCGGGCGATTTTCGTACCACTCGACAAAAATGGGCCGAAATCGGTATTTTTGGGCCAGACGATGGCTAGGGTTTGAAATCCGACACGGAACCCGAGACACAGTCTTAAATTTAGGAGAAGAATGCTACAAGGATCTCGCGGTCGTCGATTTCATCTGGACTTTTCGGGCGATTTTCGTACCACCCGACAAAAATGCGCCGAAATCGGTATTTTCAGGCCAAACGATGGCTAGGGTTTGAAATCCGACACCGAACCCGAGACACAGTCATAAATTTAGGAGAAGAATGCTACAAGGATCTCGCGGTTTCGATTTCATCTGCACTTTTCGGGCGATTTTCGAACCACCCGACAAATATGGGCCGAAATCGGTATTTTCGGGCCAGACGATGGGTATGGTTTGAAATCCGACACGGAACCCGAGACACAGTCTTAAATTTAGGAGAAGAATGCTACAAGGATCTCGCGGTTTCGATTTCATCTGCACTTTTCGGGCGATTTTCGAACCACCCGACAAACATGGGCCGAAATCGGTATTTTCAGGCCAGACGATGGGTAGGGTTTGAAATCCGACACGGAACCCGAGACACAGTCATAAATTTTGGAGAACAATGCTACAAGGATCTCGCGGTCGTCGATTTCATCTGCACTTTTCGGCCGATTTTCGTACCACCCGACAAAAATGGGCATAAATCGGTATTTTCGGGCCAGACGATGGCTAGGGTTTGAAATCCGACACCGAACCCGAGACACAGTCATAAATTTTGGAGAAGAATGCTACAAGGATCTCGCGGTCGTCGATTTCATCTAGACTTTTCGGCCGATTTTCGTACCACCCGACAAAAATGGTCCGAAATCGGTATTTTCGGCCCAGACGATGGCTAGGGTTTGAAATCCGACACCGAACCCGAGACACAGTCATAAATTTAGGAGAAGAATGCTACAAGGATCTCGCGGTTGCGATTTCATCTAGACTTTTCGGGCGATTTTTGTACCACCCGACAAAAATGGGCCAAAATCGGTATTTTCGGGCCAGACGATGGCTAGGGTTTGAAATCCGACACCTAACCCGAGACACAGTCATAAATTTCGGAGAAGAATGCTACAAAGATCTCGCGGTCGTCGATTTCATCTAGACTTTCCGGGCAATTTTCGTACCACTAGACCAAAATGGGCCGAAATCTGTATTTTCGGGCCAGACGATGGCTAGGGTTTGAAATCCGACACGGAACCCGAGACACAGTCTTAAATTTAGGAGAAGAATGCTACAAGGATCTCGCGGTCGTCGATTTCATCTGGACTTTTCGGGCGATTTTCGTACCACCCGACAAAAATGCGCCGAAATCGGTATTTTCGGGCCAAACGATGGCTAGGGTTTGAAATCCGACACCGAACCCGAGACACAGTCATAAATTTAGGAGAAGAATGCTACAAGGATCTCGCGGTTTCGATTTCATCTGCACTTTTCGGGCGATTTTCGAACCACCCGACAAACATGGGCCGAAATCGGTATTTTCGGGCCAGACGATGGGTATGGTTTGAAATCCGACACGGAACCCGAGACACAGTCATAAATTTTGGAGAAGAATGCTACAAGGATCTCGCGGTCGTCGATTTCATCTGCACTTTTCGGCCGATTTTTGTACCACCCGACAAAAATGGGCCTAAATCGGTATTTTCGGGCCAGACGATGGCTAGGGTTTGAAATCCGACACCGAACCCGAGACACAGTCATAAATTTTGGAGAAGAATGCTACAAGGATCTCGCGGTCGTCGATTTCATCTAGACTTTTCGGGCGATTTTCGTACCACCCGACAAAAATGGTCCGAAATCGGTATTTTCGGCCCAGACGATGGCTAGGGTTTGGAATTCGACACCGAACCCGAGACACAGTCATAAATTTAGGAGAAGAATGCTACAAGGATCTCGCGGTTGCGATTTCATCTAGACTTTTCGGGCGATTTTTGTACCACCCGACAAAAATGGGCCAAAATCGGTATTTTCGGGCCAGACGATGGCTAGGGTTTGAAATCCGACACCTAACCCGAGACACAGTCATAAATTTAGGAGAAGAATGCTACAAAGATCTCGCGGTCGTCGATTTCATCTAGACTTTCCGGGCGATTTTCGTACCACTAGACCAAAATGGGCCGAAATTGGTATTTTCGGGCCAGACGATGGCTAGGGTTTGAAATCCGACACAGAACCCGAGACACAGTCTTAAATTTAGGAGAAGAATGCTACAAGGATCTCGCGGTTGTCGATTTCATCTGGACTTTTCGGGCGATTTTCGTACCACCCGACAAAAATGCGCCGAAATCGGTATTTTCGGGCCAAACGATGGCTAGGGTTTGAAATCCGACACCGAACCCGAGACACAGTCATAAATTTAGGAGAAGAATGCTACAAGGATATCGCAGTCGTCGATTTCATCTAGACTTTTCGGGCGATTTTCGTACCACTCAACAAAATGGGCCGAAATCGGTATTTTCGGTCCAGACGATGGCTAGGGTTTGAAATCCGACACGGAACCCGAGACACAGTCTTAAATTTAGGAGAAGAATGCTACAAGGATCTCGCGGTTTCGATTTCATCTGCACTTTTCGGGCGATTTTCGAACCACCCGACAAACATGGGCCGAAATCGGTATTTTCAGGCCAGACGATGGGTAGGGTTTGAAATCCGACACGGAACCCGAGACACAGTCATAAATTTTGGAGAACAATGCTACAAGGATCTCGCGGTCGTCGATTTCATCTGCACTTTTCGGCCGATTTTCGTACCACCCGACAAAAATGGGCATAAATCGGTATTTTCGGGCCAGACGATGGCTAGGGTTTGAAATCCGACACCGAACCCGAGACACAGTCATAAATTTTGGAGAAGAATGCTACAAGGATCTCGCGGTCGTCGATTTCATCTAGACTTTCCGGGCGATTTTCGTACCACTAGACCAAAATGGGCCGAAATCTGTATTTTCGGGCCAGACGATGGCTAGGGTTTGAAATCCGACACGGAACCCGAGACACAGTCTTAAATTTAGGAGAAGAATGCTACAAGGATCTCGCGGTCGTCGATTTCATCTGGACTTTTCGGGCGATTTTCGTACCACCCGACAAAAATGCGCCGAAATCGGTATTTTCGGGCCAAACGATGGCTAGGGTTTGAAATCCGACACCGAACCCGAGACACAGTCATAAATTTAGGAGAAGAATGCTACAAGGATCTCGCAGTTTCGATTTCATCTGCACTTTTCGGGCGATTTTCGAACCACCCGACAAACATGGGCCGAAATCGGTATTTTCGGGCCAGACGATGGGTATGGTTTGAAATCCGACACGGAACCCGAGATAAGTCATAAATTTTGGAGAAGAATGCTACAAGGATCTCGCGGTTTCAATTTCATCTGCACTTTTCGGGCGATTTTCGAACCACCCGACAAACATGGGCCGAAATCGGTATTTTCAGGCCAGACGATGGGTAGGGTTTGAAATCCGACACGGAACCCGAGACACAGTCATAAATTTTGGAGAAGAATGTTACAAGGATCTCGCGGTCGTCGATTTCATCTGCACTTTTCGGCCGATTTTTGTACCACCCGACAAAAATGGGCCTAAATCGGTATTTTCGGGCCAGACGATGGCTAGGGTTTGAAATCCGACACCGAACCCGAGACACAGTCATAAATTTAGGAGAAGAATGCTACAAAGATCTCGCGGTCGTCGATTTCATTTAGACTTTTCGGGCGATTTTCGTACCACCTGACAAAAATGGGCCGAAATCGGTATTTTCGGGCCAGACGATGGCTAGGGTTTGAAATCCGACACCTAACGCGAGACACAGTCATAAATTTAGGAGAAGAATGCTACAAAGATCTCGCGGTCGTCGATTTCATCTAGACTTTTCGGGCGATTTTCGTACCACTCGACCAAAATGGGCCGAAATCGGTATTTTCGGGCCAGACGATGGCTAGGGTTTGAAATCCGACACGGAACCCGAGACACAGTCTTAAATTTAGGAGAAGAATGCTACAAGGATCTCGCAGTTTCGATTTCATCTGCACTTTTCTGGCGATTTTCGAACCACCCGACAAACATGGGCCGAAATCGGTATTTTCGGGCCAGACGATGGGTATGGTTTGAAATCCGACACGGAACCCGAGATAAGTCATAAATTTTGGAGAAGAATGCTACAAGGATCTCGCGGTAGTCGATTTCATCTGCACTTTTCGGCCGATTTTCGTACCACCCGACAAATATGGGCCTAAATCGGTATTTTCGGGCCAGTCGATGGCTAGAGTTTGAAATCCGACACCGAACCCGAGACACAGTCATAAATTTTGGAGAAGAATGCTACAAGGATCTCGCGGTCGTCGATTTCATCTAGACTTTTCGGGCGATTTTCGTACCACCCGACAAAAATGGGTTGAAATCGGTATTTTCAGGCCAGACGATGGCTAGGGTTTGAAATCTGACCCGGAACTCGAGACAGAGTCATAAATTTAGGAGAAGAATGCTAAAATGATCTCGCAGTCGTCGATTTCATCTGGACTTTTCGGGCGATTTTCGTACCACCCGACAAAAATGGGCCGAAATCGGTATTTTCGGGCCAGACGATGGATAGGGTTTGAAATCCGACACAGAACCAGAGACACAGTCATAAATTTAGGAGAAGAATGCTACAAGGATCTCGCGGTCGTCGATTTCATCTGGACTTTTCGGGCGATTTTCGTACCACCCGACAAAAATGGGCCGAAATCGGTATTTTTCGGGCCAGACGATGGCTAGGGTTTGAAATACGACACGGAACCCGAGACATAGTCATAAATTTAGGAGAAGAATGCTACAAGGATCTTGCGGTTGTCGATTTCATCTACACTTTTCGGGCGATTTTCGTACCACCCGACAAAAATGGGCCGAAATCGGTATTTTCGGGCCAGACGATGGCTAGGGTTTAAAATCTGGCACGGAACCCGAGACACAATCATAAATTTTGGAGAAGAATGCTAAAAGGATCTCGCGGTCGTCGATTTCATCTGGACTTTTCGGGCGATTTTCGTACCACTCGACAAAAATGGGCCGAAATCGGTATTTTTGGGCCAGACGATGGCTAGGGTTTGAAATCCGACACGGAAGCCGAGACACAGTCATAAATTTAGGAGAAGAATGCTACAAGGATCTCGCGGTCGTTGATTTCATCTGGACTTTACGGGCGATTTTCGTACCACCCGACAAAAATGGGCCGAAATCGGTATTTTCGGGCCAGACGATGGCTAGGGTTTGAAATCCGACACGGAACCCGAGACACATTCATAAATTTTGGAGAAGAATGCTACAAGGATCTCGCGGTCGTCGATTTCATCTGGACTTTTCGGGCGATTTTCCTACCACCCGACAAAAATGGGCCGAAATCGGTATTTTCAGGCCAGACGATGGCTACGGTTTGAAATCTGACAAGGAACCCGAGATAGAGTCATAAATTTAGGAGAAGAAAGCTAAAAGGATCTCGCGGTCGTCGATTTCATCTGGACTTTTCGGGCGATTTTCGAACCACCCGACAAAAATGGGCCGAAATCGTTATTTTCGGGCCAAACGATGGCTAGGGTTTGAAAGCCGACACCAAACCCGAGACACAGTCATAAATTTAGGAGAAGAATACTACAAGGATCTTGCGGTCGTCGATTTCATCTACACTTTTCGGGCGATTTTCGTACCACCCGACAAAAATGGGCCGAAATCGGTATTTTCGGGCCAGACGATGGCTAGGGTTTGAAATCTGGCACGGAACCCGAGACACAGTCATAAATTTTGGAGAAGAATGCTAAAAGGATCTCGCGGTCGTCGATTTCATCTGGACTTTTCGGGCGATTTTCGTACCACCCGACAAAAATGGGCCGAAATCGGTATTTTCGGGCCAGACAAGTGCTAGGGTTTGAAATCCGACACGGAACCCGAGACACAGTCATAAATTTAGGAGAAGAATGCTACAAGGATCTCGCGGTCGTTGATTTCATCTGGACTTTTCGGGCGATTTTCGTACCACCCGACAAAAATGGGCCGAAATCGGTATTTTCGGGCCAAACGATGGCTAGGGTTTGAAATCCGACACCGAACCCGAGACACAGTCATAAATTTAGGAGAAGAATGCTACAAGGATATCGCGGTCGTCGATTTCATCTGGACTTTTCGGGCGATTTTCGTACCACTCGACAAAAATGGGCCGAAATCGGTATTTTCGGGCCAGACGATGGGTAGGGTTTGAAATCCGACACGGAACCCGAGACACAGTCATAAATTTTGGAGAAGAATGCTACAAGGATCTCGCGGTCGTCGATTTCATCTGCACTTTTCGGCCGATTTTCGTACCACCCGACAAAAATGGGCATAAATCGGTATTTTCGGGCCAGACAATGGCTAGGGTTTGAAATCCGACACCGAACCCAAGACACAGTCATAAATTTAGGAGAAGAATGCTACAAAGATCTCGCGGTCGTCGATTTCATCTAGACTTTTCGGGCGATTTTCGTACCACCCGAAAAAAATGGGCAGAAATCGGTATTTTCAGGCCAGACGATGGCTAGGGTTTGAAATCCGACACCTAACCCGAGACACAGTCATAAATTTAGCAGAAGAATGCTACAAAGATCTCGCGGTCGTCGATTTCATCTAGACTTTTCGGGCGATTTTCGTACCACTCGACAAAAATGGGCCGAAATCGGTATTTTCGGGCCAGACGATGGCTAGGGTTTGAAATCCGACACGGAACCCGAGACACAGTCTTAAATTTAGGAGAAGAATGCTACAAGGATCTCGCGGTTTCGATTTCATCTGCACTTTTCGGGCGATTTTCGAACCACCCGACAAACATGGGCCAAAATCGGTATTTTCAGGCAAGACGATGGGTAGGGTTTGAAATCCGACACGGAACCCAAGACACAGTCATAAATTTTGGAGAAGAATGCTACAAGGATCTCGCGGTCGTCGATTTCATCTGCACTTTTCGGCCGATTTTCGTACCACCCGACAAAAATGGGCCTAAATCGGTATTTTCGGGCCAGACGATGGCTAGGGTTTGAAATCCGACACCGAACCCGAGACACAGTCATAAATTTTGGAGAAGAATGCTACAAGGATCTCGCGGTCGTCGATTTCATCTAGACTTTTCGGGCGATTTTCGTACCACCCGACAAAAATGGTCCGAAATCGGTATTTTCGGCCCAGACGATGGCTAGGGTTTGGAATTCGACACCGAACCCGAGACACAGTCATAAATTTAGGAGAAGAATGCTACAAGGATCTCGCGGTTGCGATTTCATCTAGACTTTTCGGGCGATTTTTGTACCACCCGACAAAAATGGGCCAAAATCGGTATTTTCGGGCCAGACGATGGCTAGGGTTTGAAATCCGACACCTAACCCGAGACACAGTCATAAATTTAGGAGAAGAATGCTACAAAGATCTCGCGGTCGTCGATTTCATCTAGACTTTCCGGGCGATTTTCGTACCACTAGACCAAAATGGGCCGAAATTGGTATTTTCGGGCCAGACGATGGCTAGGGTTTGAAATCCGACACAGAACCCGAGACACAGTCTTAAATTTAGGAGAAGAATGCTACAAGGATCTCGCGGTTGTCGATTTCATCTGGACTTTTCGGGCGATTTTCGTACCACCCGACAAAAATGCGCCGAAATCGGTATTTTCGGGCCAAACGATGGCTAGGGTTTGAAATCCGACACCGAACCCGAGACACAGTCATAAATTTAGGAGAAGAATGCTACAAGGATATCGCAGTCGTCGATTTCATCTAGACTTTTCGGGCGATTTTCGTACCACTCAACAAAATGGGCCGAAATCGGTATTTTCGGTCCAGACGATGGCTAGGGTTTGAAATCCGACACGGAACCCGAGACACAGTCTTAAATTTAGGAGAAGAATGCTACAAGGATCTCGCGGTTTCGATTTCATCTGCACTTTTCGGGCGATTTTCGAACCACCCGACAAACATGGGCCGAAATCGGTATTTTCAGGCCAGACGATGGGTAGGGTTTGAAATCCGACACGGAACCCGAGACACAGTCATAAATTTTGGAGAACAATGCTACAAGGATCTCGCGGTCGTCGATTTCATCTGCACTTTTCGGCCGATTTTCGTACCACCCGACAAAAATGGGCATAAATCGGTATTTTCGGGCCAGACGATGGCTAGGGTTTGAAATCCGACACCGAACCCGAGACACAGTCATAAATTTTGGAGAAGAATGCTACAAGGATCTCGCGGTCGTCGATTTCATCTAGACTTTCCGGGCGATTTTCGTACCACTAGACCAAAATGGGCCGAAATCTGTATTTTCGGGCCAGACGATGGCTAGGGTTTGAAATCCGACACGGAACCCGAGACACAGTCTTAAATTTAGGAGAAGAATGCTACAAGGATCTCGCGGTCGTCGATTTCATCTGGACTTTTCGGGCGATTTTCGTACCACCCGACAAAAATGCGCCGAAATCGGTATTTTCGGGCCAAACGATGGCTAGGGTTTGAAATCCGACACCGAACCCGAGACACAGTCATAAATTTAGGAGAAGAATGCTACAAGGATCTCGCGGTTTCGATTTCATCTGCACTTTTCGGGCGATTTTCGAACCACCCGACAAACATGGGCCGAAATCGGTATTTTCGGGCCAGACGATGGGTATGGTTTGAAATCCGACACGGAACCCGAGATAAGTCATAAATTTTGGTGAAGAATGCTACAAGGATCTCGCGGTTTCAATTTCATCTGCACTTTTCGAGCGATTTTCGAACCACCCGACAAACATGGGCCGAAATCGGTATTTTCAGGCCAGACGATGGGTAGGGTTTGAAATCCGACACGGAACCCGAGACACAGTCATAAATTTTGGAGAAGAATGCTACAAGGATCTCGCGGTCGTCGATTTCATCTGCACTTTTCGGCTGATTTTTGTACCACCCGACAAAAATGGGCCTAAATCGGTATTTTCGGGCCAGACAATGGCTAGGGTTTGAAATCCGACACCGAACCCGAGACACAGTCATAAATTTAGGAGAAGAATGCTACAAAGATCTCGCGGTCGTCGATTTCATCTAGACTTTTCGGGCGATTTTCGTACCACCTGACAAAAATGGGCCGAAATCGGTATTTTCGGGCCAGACGATGGCTAGGGTTTGAAATCCGACACCTAACGCGAGACACAGTCATAAATTTAGGAGAAGAATGCTACAAAGATCTCGCGGTCGTCGATTTCATCTAGACTTTTCGGGCGATTTTCGTACCACTCGACCAAAATGGGCCGAAATCGGTATTTTCGGGCCAGACGATGGCTAGGGTTTGAAATCCGACACGGAACCCGAGACACAGTCTTAAATTTAGGAGAAGAATGCTACAAGGATCTCGCAGTTTCGATTTCATCTGCACTTTTCTGGCGATTTTCGAACCACCCGACAAACATGGGCCGAAATCGGTATTTTCGGGCCAGACGATGGGTATGGTTTGAAATCCGACACGGAACCCGAGATAAGTCATAAATTTTGGAGAAGAATGCTACAAGGATCTCGCGGTCGTCGATTTCATCTGCACTTTTCGGCCGATTTTCGTACCACCCGACAAATATGGGCCTAAATCGGTATTTTCGGGCCAGACGATGGCTAGAGTTTGAAATCCGACACCGAACCCGAGACACAGTCATAAATTTTGGAGAAGAATGCTACAAGGATCTCGCGGTCGTCGATTTCATCTAGACTTTTCGGGCGATTTTCGTACCACCCGACAAAAATGGGTTGAAATCGGTATTTTCAGGCCAGACGATGGCTAGGGTTTGAAATCTGACCCGGAACTCGAGACAGAGTCATAAATTTAGGAGAAGAATGCTAAAATGATCTCGCAGTCGTCGATTTCATCTGGACTTTTCGGGCGATTTTCGTACCACCCGACAAAAAAGGGCCGAAATCGGTATTTTCGGGCCAGACGATGGATAGGGTTTGAAATCCGACACAGAACCAGAGACACAGTCATAAATTTAGGAGAAGAATGCTACAAGGATCTCGCGGTCGTTTATTTCATCTGGACTTTTCGGGCGATTTTCGTACCACCCGACAAAATTGGGCCGAAATCGGTATTTTTCGGGCCAGACGATGGCTAGGGTTTGAAATACGACACGGAACCCGAGACATAGTCATAAATTTAGGAGAAGAATGCTACAAGGATCTTGCGGTTGTCGATTTCATCTACACTTTTCGGGCGATTTTCGTACCACCCGACAAAAATGGGCCGAAATCGGTATTTTCGGGCCAGACGATGGCTAGGGTTTGAAATCTGGCACGGAACCCGAGACACAGTCATAAATTTTGGAGAAGAATGCTAAAAGGATCTCGCGGTCGTCGATCTCATCTAGATTTTTCGGGCGATTTTCGTACCACCCGACAAAAATGGGCCGAAATCGGTATTTTCGGGCCAGACGATGGCTAGGGTTTGAAATCTGGCACGGAACCCGAGACACAATCATAAATTTTGGAGAAGAATGCTAAAAGGATCTCGCGGTCGTCGATTTCATCTGGACTTTTCGGGCGATTTTCGTACCACCCGACAAAAATGGGCTGAAATCGGTATTTTCGGGCCAGACGATGGCTAGGGTTTGAAATCCGACACGGAACCCGAGACACAGTCATAAATTTTGGAGAAGAATGCTACAAGGATCTCGCGGTCGTCGATTTCATCTTGACTTTTCGGGCGATTTTCGTACCACCCGACAAAAATGGGCCGAAATCGGTATTTTCGGGCCAGACGATGGCTAGGGTTTGAAATCCGACACGGAACCCGAGACACAGTCATAAATTTTGGAGAAGAATGCTACAAGGATCTCGCGGTCGTCGATTTCATCTGGACTTTTCGGCCGATTTTCGTACCACCCGACAAAAATGGGCCGAAATCGGTATTTTCAGGCCAGACGATGGCTACGGTTTGAAATCTGACAAGGAACCCGAGACAGAGTCATAAATTTAGGAGAAGAAAGCTAAAAGGATCTCGCGGTCGTCGATTTCATCTGGACTTTTCGGGCGATTTTCGTACCAGCCGACAAAAATGGGCCGAAATCGTTATTTTCGGGCCAAACGATGGCTAGGGTTTGAAATCCGACACCGAACCCGAGACACAGTCATAAATTTATGAGAAGAATGCTACAAGGATATCGCGGTCGTCGATTTCATCTGGACTTTTCGGGCGATTTTCGTACCACTCGACAAAAATGGGCCGAAATCGGTATTTTCGGGCCAGACGATGGCTAGGGTTTGAAATCCGACACGGAACCCGAGACACAGTCTTAAATTTAGGAGAAGAATGCTATAAGGATCTCGCGGTTTCGATTTCATCTGCACTTTTCGGGCGATTTTCGAACCTCCCGACAAACATGGGCCGAAATCGGTATTTTCAGGCCAGACGATGGGTAGGGTTTGAAATCCGACACGGAACCCGAGACACAGTCATAAATTTTGGAGAAGAATGCTACAAGGATCTCGCGGTCGTCGATTTCATCTGCACTTTTCGGCCGATTTTCGTACCACCCGACAAAAATGGGCATAAATCGGTATTTTCGGGCCAGACGATGGCTAGGGTTTGAAATCCGACACCGAACCCGAGACACAGTCATAAATTTTGGAGAAGAATGCTACAAGGATCTCGCGGTCGTCGATTTCATCTAGACTTTCCGGGCGATTTTCGTACCACTAGACCAAAATGGGCCGAAATCTGTATTTTCGGGCCAGACGATGGCTAGGGTTTGAAATCCGACACGGAACCCGAGACACAGTCTTAAATTTAGGAGAAGAATGCTACAAGGATCTCGCGGTCGTCGATTTCATCTGGACTTTTCGGGCGATTTTCGTACCACCCGACAAAAATGCGCCGAAATCGGTATTTTCGGGCCAAACGATGGCTAGGGTTTGAAATCCGACACCGAACCCGAGACACAGTCATAAATTTAGGAGAAGAATGCTACAAGGATATCGCGGTCGTCGATTTCATCTAGACTTTTCGGGCGATTTTCGTACCACTCGACAAAAATGGGCTGAAATCGGTATTTTCGGGCCAGACGATGGCTAGGGTTTGAAATCCGACACGGAACCCGAGACACAGTCTTAAATTTAGGAGAAGAATGCTACAAGGATCTCGCGGTTTCGATTTCATCTGCACTTTTCGGGCGATTTTCGAACCACCCGACAAACTTGGGCCGAAATCGGTATTTTCGGGCCAGACGATGGGTATGGTTTGAAATCCGACACAGAACCTGAGACACAGTCATAAATTTTGGAGAAGAATGCTACAAGGATCTCGCGGTCGTCGATTTCATCTGCACTTTTCGGCCGATTTTCGTACCACCCGACAAAAATGGGCCTAAATCGGTATTTTCGGGCCAGACGATGGCCAGGGTTTGAAATTCGACACCGAACCCGAGACACAGTCATAAATTTTAGAGAAGAATGCTACAAGGATCTCGCGGTTGTCGATTTCATCTAGACTTTTCGGGCGATTTTCGTACCACCCGACAAAAATGGGCCGAAATCGGTATTTTCGGTCCAGACGATGGCTAGGGTTTTTAAATCCGACACCGAACCTGAGACATAGTCATAAATTTAGGAGAAGAATGCTACAAGGATCTCGCGGTCGTCGATTTCATCTGCACTTTTCGGCCGATTTTCGTACCACCTGACAAAAATGGGCCGAAATCGGTATTTTCGGTCCAGACGATGGCTAGGGTTTGAAATCCGACACCTAACCCGAGACACAGTCATAAATTTAGGAGAAGAATGCTACAAAGATCTCGCGGTCGTCGATTTCATCTAGACTTTTCGGGCGATTTTCGTACCACTCGACCAAAATGGGCCGAAATCGGTATTTTCGGGCCAGACGATGGCTAGGGTTTGAAATCCGACACGGAACCCGAGACACAGTCTTAAATTTAGGAGAAGAATGCTACAAGGATCTCGCGGTTTCGATTTCATCTGCACTTTTCTGGCGATTTTCGAACCACCCGACAAACATGGGCCGAAATCGGTATTTTCGGGCCAGACGATGGGTATGGTTTGAAATCCGACTCGGATCCCGAGATAAGTCATAAATTTTGGAGAAGAATGCTACAAGGATCTCGCGGTAGTCGATTTCATCTGCACTTTTCGGCCGATTTTCGTACCACCCGACAAATATGGGCCTAAATCGGTATTTTCGAGCCAGACGATGGCTAGAGTTTGAAATCCGACACCGAACCCGAGACACAGTCATAAATTTTGGAGAAGAATGCTACAAGGATCTCGCGGTCGTCGATTTCATCTAGACTTTTCGGGCGATTTTCGTACCACCCGACAAAAATGGGTTGAAATCGGTATTTTCAGGCCAGACGATGGCTAGGGTTTGAAATCTGACCCGGAACTCGAGACAGAGTCATAAATTTAGGAGAAGAATGCTAAAATGATCTCGCAGTCGTCGATTTCATCTGGACTTTTCGGGCGATTTTCGTACCACCCGACAAAAATGGGCCGAAATCGGTATTTTCGGGCCAGACGATGGATAGGGTTTGAAATCCGACACAGAACCCGAGACACAGTCATAAATTTAGGAGAAGAATGCTACAAGGATCTCGCGGTCGTCGATTTCATCTGGACTTTTCGGGCGATTTTCGTACCACCCGACAAAAATGGGCCGAAATCGGTATTTTCAGGCCAAACGCTTGCTAGGGTTTGAAATCCGACACGGAACCCGAGACACAGTCATAAATTTAGGAGAAGAATGCTACAAGGATCTCGAGGTCGTCGATTTCATCTGCACTTTTCGGGCGACTTTCGTACCACCCGACAAAAATGGGCCGAAATCGGTATTTTAGGGCCAGACGATGGCAAGGGTTTAAAATCCGACACGGAACCCGAGACACAGTCATAAATTCAAGAGAAGAATGCTACAAGGATCTCGCGGTCGGTTATTTCATCTGGACTTTTCGGGCGATTTTCGTACCACCCGCAAAAATGGGCCGAAATCGGTATTTTCGGGTCAGACGATGGCTAGGGTTTGAAATCTGACACGAAAGTCGAGACACAGTCATAAATTTAGGAGAAGAATGCTACAAGGATCTCACGGTCGTCGATTTCATCTGGACTTTTCGGGCGATTTTCGTACCACCCGACAAAAATGGGCCGAAATCGGTATTTTCAGGCCAGACGCTTGCTAGGGTTTGAAATCCGACACGGAACCCGAGACACAGTCATAAATTTAGGAGAAGAATGCTACAAGGATCTCGCGGTCGTCGATTTCATATGGACTTTTCGGGCGATTTTCGTACCACCCGACAAAAATGGGCCGAAATCGGTATTTTCGGGCCAGACGATGGCTAGGGTTTGAAATCTGACACGGAACCCGAGACACAGTCATAAATTTAGGAGAAGAATGCTACAAGGATCTCGCAATCGTCGATTTCATCTGCACTTTTCGGGCGATTTTGATACCACCCGACAAAAATGGGCCGAAATCGGTATTTTCGGGCCAGACGATGGCTAGGGTTTGAAATCCGACACGGAACCCGAGACACAGTCATAAATTGAGGAGAAGAATGCTATAAGGATCTCTTGGTCGTCGATTTCCTCTGCACTTTTCAGGCGATTTTCGTACCACCCGACAAAAATGGGCCGAAATCGGTATTTTCGGGCCAAACGATGGCTAGGGTTTGAAATCCGACACGGAACCCGAGACACAGTCATAAATTGAGGAGAAGAATGCTATAAGGATCTCGTGGTCGTCGATTTCCTCTGCACTTTTCAGGCGATTTTCGTACCACCCGACAAAAATGGGCCGAAATCGGTATTTTCGGGCCAGACGATGGCTAGGGTTTGAAATCCGACACGGAACCCAAGACACAGTCATAAATTTAGGAGAAGAATGCTACAAGGATCTCGCGGTCGTCGATTTCATCTGGAATTTTCGGGCGATTTTCGTACCACCCGACAAAAATGGGCCGAAATCGGTATTTTCGGGCTAGACGATGGCTAGGGTTTGAAATCCGACACGGAACCCGAGACACAGTCATAAATTTTGGAGAAGAATGCTACAAGGATCTCGCGCTCGTCGATTTCATATGGACTTTTCGGGCGATTTTCGTACCACCCAACAAAAATGGGCCGAAATCGGTATTTTCAGGCCAGACGATGGCTACGGTTTGAAATCTGACAAGGAACCCGAGACAGAGTCATAAATTTAGGAGAAGAAAGCTAAAAGGATCTCGCGGTCGTCGATTTCATCTGGACTTTTCGGGCGATTTTCGTACCAGCCGACAAAAATGGGCCGAAATCGTTATTTTCGGGCCAAACGATGGCTAGGGTTTGAAATCCGACACCGAACCCGAGACACAGTCATAAATTTATGAGAAGAATGCTACAAGGATATCGCGGTCGTCGATTTCATCTGGACTTTTCGGGCGATTTTCGTACCACTCGACAAAAATGGGCCGAAATCGGTATTTTCGGGCCAGACGATGGCTAGGGTTTGAAATCCGACACGGAACCCGAGACACAGTCTTAAATTTAGGAGAAGAATGCTATAAGGATCTCGCGGTTTCGATTTCATCTGCACTTTTCGGGCGATTTTCGAACCTCCCGACAAACATGGGCCGAAATCGGTATTTTCAGGCCAGACGATGGGTAGGGTTTGAAATCCGACACGGAACCCGAGACACAGTCATAAATTTTGGAGAAGAATGCTACAAGGATCTCGCGGTCGTCGATTTCATCTGCACTTTTCGGCCGATTTTCGTACCACCCGACAAAAATGGGCATAAATCGGTATTTTCGGGCCAGACAATGGCTAGGGTTTGAAATCCGACACCGAACCCAAGACACAGTCATAAATTTAGGAGAAGAATGCTACAAAGATCTCGCGGTCGTCGATTTCATCTAGACTTTTCGGGCGATTTTCGTACCACCCGAAAAAAATGGGCAGAAATCGGTATTTTCAGGCCAGACGATGGCTAGGGTTTGAAATCCGACACCTAACCCGAGACACAGTCATAAATTTAGGAGAAGAAAGCTACAAAGATCTCGCGGTCGTCGATTTCATCTAGACTTTTCGGGCGATTTTCGTACCACTCGACAAAAATGGGCCGAAATCGGTATTTTCGGGCCAGACGATGGCTAGGGTTTGAAATCCGACACGGAACCCGAGACACAGTCTTAAATTTAGGAGAAGAATGCTACAAGGATCTCGCGGTTTCGATTTCATCTGCACTTTTCGGGCGATTTTCGAACCACCCGACAAAAATGGATTGAAATCGGTATTTTCTGGCCAGACGATGGCTAGGGTTTGAAATCTGACCCGGAACTCGAGACAGAGTCATAAATTTAGGAGAAGAATGCTAAAATGATCTCGCAGTCGTCGATTTCATCTGGACTTTTCGGGCGATTTTCGTACCACCCGACAAAAATGGGCCGAAATCGGTATTTTCGGGCCAGACGATGGCTAGGGTTTGAAATCCGACACAGAACCCGAGACACAGTCATAAATTTAGGAGAAGAATGCTACAAGGATCTCGCAGTCGTCGATTTCATCTGGACTTTTCGGGCGATTTTCGTACCACCCGACAAAAATGGGCCGAAATCGGTATTTTCGGGCCAGACGATGGCTAGGGTTTGAAATCCGACACGGAACCCGAGACACAGTCATAAATTTAGGAGAAGAATGCTACAAGGATCTCGCGGTCGTCGATTTCATCTGGACTTTTCGGGCGATTTTCGTACCACCGACAAAAATGGGCCGAAATCGGTATTTTCGGGCCAGACGATGTCTAGGGTTTGAAATCCGACACGGAACCCGAGACACAGTCATAAATTTAGGAGAAGAATGCTACAAGGATCTCGCGGTCGTTGATTTCATCTGGACTTTACGGGCGATTTTCGTACCACCCGACAAAAATGGGCCGAAATCGGTATTTTCGGGCCAGACGATGGCTAGGGTTTGAAATCCGACACGGAACCCGAGACACATTCATAAATTTTGGAGAAGAATGCTACAAGGATCTCGCGGTCGTCGATTTCATCTGGACTTTTCGGGCGATTTTCCTACCACCCGACAAAAATGGGCCGAAATCGGTATTTTCGGGCCAGACGATGGCTAGGAATTGAAATCCGACACAGAATCCGAGACACAGTCTTAAATTTAGGAGAAGAATGCTACAAGGATCTCGCGGTCGTCGATTTCATCTGGACTTTTCGGGCGATTTTCGTACCACCCGACAAAAATGCGCCGAAATCGGTATTTTCGGGCCAAACGATGGCTAGGGTTTGAAATCCGACACCGAACCCGAGACACAGTCTTAAATTTAGGAGAAGAATGCTACAAGGATATCGCGGTCGTCGATTTCATCTGTACTTTTCGGGCGATTTTCGTACCACTCGACAAAAATGGGCCGAAATCGGTATTTTCGGGCCAGACGATGGCTAGGGTTTGAAATCCGACACGGAACCCGAGACACAGTCTTAAATTTAGGAGAAGAATGCTACAAGGATCTCGCGGTTTCGATTTCATCTGCACTTTTCGGGCGATTTTCGAACCACCCGACAAACATGGGCCGAAATCGGTATTTTCAGGCCAGACGATGGGTAGGGTTTGAAATCCGACACGGAACCCGAGACACAGTCATAAATTTTGGAGAACAATGCTACAAGGATCTCGCGGTCGTCGATTTCATCTGCACTTTTCGGCCGATTTTCGTACCACCCGACAAAAATGGGCATAAATCGGTATTTTCGGGCCAGACGATGGCTAGGGTTTGAAATCCGACACCGAACCCGAGACACAGTCATAAATTTTGGAGAAGAATGCTACAAGGATCTCGCGGTCGTCGATTTCATCTAGACTTTCCGGGCGATTTTCGTACCACTAGACCAAAATGGGCCGAAATCTGTATTTTCGGGCCAGACGATGGCTAGGGTTTGAAATCCGACACGGAACCCGAGACACAGTCTTAAATTTAGGAGAAGAATGCTACAAGGATCTCGCGGTCGTCGATTTCATCTGGACTTTTCGGGCGATTTTCGTACCACCCGACAAAAATGCGCCGAAATCGGTATTTTCGGGCCAAACGATGGCTAGGGTTTGAAATCCGACACCGAACCCGAGACACAGTCATAAATTTAGGAGAAGAATGCTACAAGGATCTCGCAGTTTCGATTTCATCTGCACTTTTCGGGCGATTTTCGAACCACCCGACAAACATGGGCCGAAATCGGTATTTTCGGGCCAGACGATGGGTATGGTTTGAAATCCGACACGGAACCCGAGATAAGTCATAAATTTTGGAGAAGAATGCTACAAGGATCTCGCGGTTTCAATTTCACCTGCACTTTTCGGGCGATTTTCGAACCACCCGACAAACATGGGCCGAAATCGGTATTTTCAGGCCAGACGATGGGTAAGGTTTGAAATCCGACACGGAACCCGAGACACAGTCATAAATTTTGGAGAAGAATGCTACAAGGATCTCGCGGTCGTCGATTTCATCTGCACTTTTCGGCCGATTTTTGTACCACCCGACAAAAATGGGCCTAAATCGGTATTTTCGGGCCAGACGATGGCTAGGGTTTGAAATCCGACACCGAACCCGAGACACAGTCATAAATTTAGGAGAAGAATGCTACAAAGATCTCGCGGTCGTCGATTTCATCTAGACTTTTCGGGCGATTTTCGTACCACCTGACAAAAATGGGCCGAAATCGGTATTTTCGGGCTAGACGATGGCTAGGGTTTGAAATCCGACACCTAACGCGAGACACAGTCATAAATTTAGGAGAAGAATGCTACAAAGATCTCGCGGTCGTCGATTTCATCTAGACTTTTCGGGCGATTTTCGTACCACTCGACCAAAATGGGCCGAAATCGGTATTTTCGGGCCAGACGATGGCTAGGGTTTGAAATCCGACACGGAACCCGAGACACAGTCTTAAATTTAGGAGAAGAATGCTACAAGGATCTCGCGGTTTCGATTTCATCTGCACTTTTCGGGCGATTTTCGAACCACCCGACAAACTTGGGCCGAAATCGGTATTTTCGGGCCAGACGATGGGTATGGTTTGAAATCCGACACAGAACCTGAGACACAGTCATAAATTTTGGAGAAGAATGCTACAAGGATCTCGCGGTCGTCGATTTCATCTGCACTTTTCGGCCGATTTTCGTACCACCCGACAAAAATGGGCCTAAATCGGTATTTTCGGGCCAGACGATGGCCAGGGTTTGAAATTCGACACCGAACCCGAGACACAGTCATAAATTTTAGAGAAGAATGCTACAAGGATCTCGCGGTTGTCGATTTCATCTAGACTTTTCGGGCGATTTTCGTACCACCCGACAAAAATGGGCCGAAATCGGTATTTTCGGTCCAGACGATGGCTAGGGTTTTTAAATCCGACACCGAACCTGAGACATAGTCATAAATTTAGGAGAAGAATGCTACAAGGATCTCGCGGTCGTCGATTTCATCTGCACTTTTCGGCCGATTTTCGTACCACCTGACAAAAATGGGCCGAAATCGGTATTTTCGGTCCAGACGATGGCTAGGGTTTGAAATCCGACACCTAACCCGAGACACAGTCATAAATTTAGGAGAAGAATGCTACAAAGATCTCGCGGTCGTCGATTTCATCTAGACTTTTCGGGCGATTTTCGTACCACTCGACCAAAATGGGCCGAAATCGGTATTTTCGGGCCAGACGATGGCTAGGGTTTGAAATCCGACACGGAACCCGAGACACAGTCTTAAATTTAGGAGAAGAATGCTACAAGGATCTCGCGGTTTCGATTTCATCTGCACTTTTCTGGCGATTTTCGAACCACCCGACAAACATGGGCCGAAATCGGTATTTTCGGGCCAGACGATGGGTATGGTTTGAAATCCGACACGGAACCCGAGATAAGTCATAAATTTTGGAGAAGAATGCTACAAGGATCTCGCGGTCGTCGATTTCATCTGCACTTTTCGGCCGATTTTCGTACCACCCAACAAATATGGGCCTAAATCGGTATTTTCGGGCCAGACGATGGCTAGAGTTTGAAATCCGACACCGAACCCGAGACACAGTCATAAATTTTGGAGAAGAATGCTACAAGGATCTCGCGGTCGTCGATTTCATCTAGACTTTTCGGGCGATTTTCGTACCACCGGACAAAAATGGGTTGAAATCGGTATTTTCAGGCCAGACGATGGCTAGGGTTTGAAATCTGACCCGGAACTCGAGACAGAGTCATAAATTTAGGAGAAGAATGCTAAAATGATCTCGCAGTCGTCGATTTCATCTGGACTTTTCGGGCGATTTTCGTACCACCCGACAAAAAAGGGCCGAAATCGGTATTTTCGGGCCAGACGATGGATAGGGTTTGAAATCCGACACAGAACCAGAGACACAGTCATAAATTTAGGAGAAGAATGCTACAAGGATCTCGCGGTCGTTTATTTCATCTGGACTTTTCGGGCGATTTTCGTACCACCCGACAAAATTGGGCCGAAATCGGTATTTTTCGGGCCAGACGATGGCTAGGGTTTGAAATACGACACGGAACCCGAGACATAGTCATAAATTTAGGAGAAGAATGCTACAAGGATCTTGCGGTTGTCGATTTCATCTACACTTTTCGGGCGATTTTCGTACCACCCGACAAAAATGGGCCGAAATCGGTATTTTCGGGCCAGACGACGGCTAGGGTTTAAAATCTGGCACGGAACCCGAGACACAATCATAAATTTTGGAGAAGAATGCTAAAAGGATCTCGCGGTCGTCGATTTCTTCTGGACTTTTCGGGCGATTTTCGTACCACTCGACAAAAATGGGCCAAAATCGGTATTTTTGGGCCAGACGATGGCTAGGGTTTGAAATCCGACACGGAACCCGAGACACAGTCATAAATTTAGGAGAAGAATGCTACAAGGATCTCGCGGTCGTTGATTTCATCTGGACTTTACGGGCGATTTTCGTACCACCCGACAAAAATGGACCGAAATCGGTATTTTCGGGCAAGACGATGGCTAGGGTTTGAAATCCGACACGGAACCCGAGACACATTCATAAATTTTGCAGAAGAATGCTACAAGGATCTCGCGGTCGTCGATTTCATCTGGACTTTTCGGGCGATTTTCCTACCACCCGACAAAAATGGGCCGAAATCGGTATTTTCAGGCCAGACGATGGCTACGGTTTGAAATCTGACAAGGAACCCGAGACAGAGTCATAAATTTAGGAGAAGAAAGCTAAAAGGATCTCGCGGTCGTCGATTTCATCTGGACTTTTCGGGCGATTTTCGTACCACCCGACAAAAATGGGCCGAAATCGTTATTTTCGGGCCAAACGATGGCTAGGGTTTGAATTCCGACACCGAACCCGAGACACAGTCATAAATTTATGAGAAGAATGCTACAAGGATATCGCGGTCGTCGATTTCATCTGGACTTTTCGGGCGATTTTCGTACCACTCGACAAAAATGGGCCGAAATCGGTATTTTCGGGCCAGACGATGGCTAGGGTTTGAAATCCGACACCGAACCCGAGACACAGTCATAAATTTAGGAGAAGAATGCTACAAGGAT
>JBBPBP010000871.1:2175-25577 GCA_037974735.1 Cicer chorassanicum | reverse complement strand
TTTGAAATCCGACACGGAACCCGAGACACAGTCTTAAATTTAGGAGAAGAATGCTACAAGGATCTCGCGGTTTCGATTTCATCTGCACTTTTCGGGCGATTTTCGAACCACCCGACAAACATGGGCCGAAATCGGTATTTTCGGGCCAGACGATGGGTATGGTTTGAAATCCGACACGGAACCCGAGACACAGTCATAAATTTTGGAGAAGAATGCTAAAAGGATCTCGCGGTCGTCGATTTCATCTGCACTTTTCGGCCGATTTTCGTACCACCCGACAAAAATGGGCCTAAATCGGTATTTTCGGGCCAGACGATGGCTAGGGTTTGAAATCCGACACCGAACTTGAGACACAGTCATAAATTATGGAGAAGAATGCTACAAGGATCTCGCGGTCGTCGATTTCATCTAGACTTTTCGGGCGATTTTTGTACCACCCGACAAAAATGGGCCGAAATCGGTATTTTCGGGCCAGACGATGGTTATGGTTTGAAATCCGACACCTAACCCGAGACACAGTCATAAATTTAGGAGAAGAATGCTACAAAGATCTCGCGGTCGTCGATTTCATCTAGACTTTTCGGGCGATTTTCGTACCACCCGACAAAAATGGGCCGAAATCGGTATTTTCGGTCCAGACGATGGCTAGGGTTTGAAATCCGACACCAAACCTGAGACACAGTCATAAATTTAGGAGAAGAATGCTACAAGGATCTCGCGGTCGTCGATTTCATCTGGACTTTTCGGGCGATTTTCGTACCACCCGACAAAAATGGGTTGAAATCGGTATTTTCGGGCCAGACGATGGCTAGGGTTTGAAATCTGACCCGGAACTCGAGACAGAGTCATAAATTTAGGAGAAGAATGCTAAAATGATCTCGCAGTCGTCGATTTCATCTAGACTTTTCGGGCGATTTTTGTACCACCCGACAAAAATGGGCCGAAATCTGTATTATCGGGCCAGACGATGGATAGGGTTTGAAATCCGACACAGAACCCGAGACACAGTCATAAATTTAGGAGAAGAATGCTACAAGGATCTCGCGGTCGTCGATTTCATCTGGACTTTTCGGGCGATTTTCGTACCACCCGACAAAAATGGGCCAAAATCGGTATTTTTCGGGCCAGACGATGGCTAGGGTTTGAAATACGACACGGAACCCGAGACATAGTCATAAATTTAGGAGAAGAATGCGACAAGGATCTTGCGGTTGTCGATTTCATCTACACTTTTCGGGCGATTTTCGTACCACCCGACAAAAATGGGCCGAAATCGGTATTTTCGGGCGAGACGATGGCTAGGGTTTAAAATCTGGCACGGAACCCGAGACACAGTCATAAATTTTGGAGAAGAATGCTAAAAGGATCTCGCGGTCGTCGATTTCATCTGGACTTTTCGGGCGATTTTCGTACGACTCGACAAAAATGGGCCGAAATCGGTATTTTCGGGCCAGACGATGGCTAGGGTTTGAAATCTGACAAGGAACCCGAGACAGAGTCATAAATTTAGGAGAAGAAAGCTAAAAGGATCTCGCGGTCGTCGATTTCATCTGGACTTTTCGGGCGATTTTCGTACCACCCGACAAAAATGGGCCGAAATCGTTATTTTCGGGCCAAACGATGGCTAGGGTTTGAAATCCGACACCGAACCCGAGACACAGTCATAAATTTAGGAGAAGAATGCTACAAGGATATCGCGGTCGTCGATTTCATCTAGACTTTTCGGGCGATTTTCGTACCACTCGACCAAAATGGGCCGAAATCGGTATTTTCGGGCCAGACGATGGCTAGGGTTTGAAATCCGACACGGAACCCGAGACACAGTCTTAAATTTAGGAGAAGAATGCTACAAGGATCTCGCGGTTTCGATTTCATCTGCACTTTTCGGGCGATTTTCGAACCACCCGACAAACTTGGGCCGAAATCGGTATTTTCGGGCCAGACGATGGGTATGGTTTGAAATCCGACACAGAACCTGAGACACAGTCATAAATTTTGGAGAAGAATGCTACAAGGATCTCGCGGTCGTCGATTTCATCTGCACTTTTCGGCCGATTTTCGTACCACCCGACAAAAATGGGCCTAAATCGGTATTTTCGGGCCAGACGATGGCCAGGGTTTGAAATTCGACACCGAACCCGAGACACAGTCATAAATTTTAGAGAAGAATGCTACAAGGATCTCGCGGTTGTCGATTTCATCTAGACTTTTCGGGCGATTTTCGTACCACCCGACAAAAATGGGCCGAAATCGGTATTTTCGGTCCAGACGATGGCTAGGGTTTTTAAATCCGACACCGAACCTGAGACATAGTCATAAATTTAGGAGAAGAATGCTACAAGGATCTCGCGGTCGTCGATTTCATCTGCACTTTTCGGCCGATTTTCGTACCACCTGACAAAAATGGGCCGAAATCGGTATTTTCGGTCCAGACGATGGCTAGGGTTTGAAATCCGACACCTAACCCGAGACACAGTCATAAATTTAGGAGAAGAATGCTACAAAGATCTCGCGGTCGTCGATTTCATCTAGACTTTTCGGGCGATTTTCGTACCACTCGACCAAAATGGGCCGAAATCAGTATTTTCGGGCCAGACGATGGCTAGGATTTGAAATCCGACACGGAACCCGAGACACAGTCTTAAATTTAGGAGAAGAATGCTACAAGGATCTCGCGGTTTCGATTTCATCTGCACTTTTCGGGCGATTTTCGAACCACCCGACAAACATGGGCCGAAATCGGTATTTTCGGGCCAGACGATGGGTATGGTTTGAAATCCGACACGGAACCCGAGACACAGTCATAAATTTTGGAGAAGAATGCTAAAAGGATCTCGCGGTCGTCGATTTCATCTGCACTTTTCGGCCGATTTTCGTACCACTCGACAAAAATGGGCCGAAATCGGTATTTTTCGGGCCAGACGATGGCTAGGGTTTGAAATACGACACGGAACCCGAGACATAGTCATAAATTTAGGAGAAGAATGCGACAAGGATCTTGCGGTTGTCGATTTCATCTACACTTTTCGGGCAATTTTCGTACCACCCGACAAAAATGGGCCGAAATCGGTATTTTCGGGCGAGACGATGGCTAGGGTTTAAAATCTGGCACGGAACCCGAGACACAGTCATAAATTTCGGAGAAGAATGCTAAAAGGATCTCGCGGTCGTCGATTTCATCTGGACTTTTCGGGCGATTTTCGTACCACTCGACAAAAATGGGCCGAAATCGGTATTTTCGGGCCAGACGATGGCTAGGGTTTGAAATCCGACACGGAACCCGAGACACAGTCATAAATTTAGGAGAAGAATGCTACAAGGATATCGCGGTCGTCGATTTCATCTGGACTTTTTGGGCGATTTTCGTACCACTCGACAAAAATGGGCCGAAATCGGTATTTTCGGGCCAGACGATGGCTAGGGTTTGAAATCCGACACGGAACCCGAGACACAGTCTTAAATTTAGGAGAAGAATGCTACAAGGATCTCGCGGTTTCGATTTCATCTGCACTTTTCGGGCGATTTTCGAACCACCCGACAAACAAGGGCCGAAATCGGTATTTTCGGGCCAGACGATGGGTATGGTTTGAAATCCGACACGGAACCCGAGACACAGTCATAAATTTTGGAGAAGAATGCTACAAGGATCTCGCGGTCGTCGATTTCATCTGCACTTTTCGGCCGATTTTCGTACCACCCGACAAAAATGGGCCTAAATCGGTATTTTCGGGCCAGACGATGGCTAGGGTTTGAAATCCGACACCTAACCCGAGACACAGTCATAAATTTAGGAGAAGAATGCTACAAAGATCACGCGGTCGTCGATTTCATCTAGACTTTTCGGGCAATTTTCGAACCACTCGACAAAAATGGGCCGAAATCGGTATTTTCGGGCCAGACGATGGCTAGGGTTTGAAATCCGACACGGAACCCGAGACACAGTCTTAAATTTAGGAGAAGAATGCTACAAGGATCTCGCGGTCGTTGATTTCATCTGGACTTTACGGGCGATTTTCGTACCACCCGACAAAAATGGGCGGAAATCGGTATTTTCGGGCCAGACGATGGCTAGGGTTTGAAATCCGACACGGAACCCGAGACACATTCATAAATTTTGGAGAAGAATGCTACAAGGATCTCGCGGTCGTCGATTTCATCTGGACTTTTCGGGCGATTTTCCTACCACCCGACAAAAATGGGCCGAAATCGGTATTTTCGGGCCAGACGATGGCTAGGAATTGAAATCCGACACAGAATCCGAGACACAGTCTTAAATTTAGGAGAAGAATGCTACAAGGATCTCGCGGTCGTCGATTTCATCTGGACTTTTCGGGCGATTTTCGTACCACCCGACAAAAATGCGCCGAAATCGGTATTTTCGGGCCAAACGATGGCTAGGGTTTGAAATCCGACACCGAACCCGAGACACAGTCTTAAATTTAGGAGAAGAATGCTACAAGGATATCGCGGTCGTCGATTTCATCTGTACTTTTCGGGCGATTTTCGTACCACTCGACAAAAATGGGCCGAAATCGGTATTTTCGGGCCAGACGATGGCTAGGGTTTGAAATCCGACACGGAACCCGAGACACAGTCTTAAATTTAGGAGAAGAATGCTACAAGGATCTCGCGGTTTCGATTTCATCTGCACTTTTCGGGCGATTTTCGAACCACCCGACAAACATGGGCCGAAATCGGGATTTTTTCGGGCCAGACGATGGGTATGGTTTGAAATCCGACACGGAACCCGAGACACAGTCATAAATTTTGGAGAAGAATGCTACAAGGATCTCGCGGTCGTCGATTTCATCTGCACTTTTCGGCCGATTTTCGTACCACCTGACAAAAATGGGCCGAAATCGGTATTTTCGGTCCAGACGATGGCTAGGGTTTGAAATCCGACACCTAACCCGAGACACAGTCATAAATTTAGGAGAAGAATGCTACAAAGATCTCGCGGTCGTCGATTTCATCTAGACTTTTCGGGCGATTTTCGTACCACTCGACCAAAATGGGCCGAAATCGGTATTTTCGGGCCAGACGATGGCTAGGGTTTGAAATCCGACACGGAACCCGAGACACAGTCTTAAATTTAGGAGAAGAATGCTACAAGGATCTCGCGGTTTCGATTTCATCTGCACTTTTCGGGCGATTTTCGAACCACTCGACAAACATGGGCCGAAATCTGTATTTTCAGGCCAGACGATGGGTAGGGTTTGAAATCCGACACGGAACCCGAGACACAGTCATAAATTTTGGAGAAGAATGCTACAAGGATCTCGCGGTCGTCGATTTCATCTGCACTTTTCGGCCGATTTTCGTACCACCCGACAAAAATGGGCCGAAATCGGTATTTTCGGGCCAGACGATGGATAGGGTTTGAAATCCGACACAGAACCAGAGACACAATCATAAATTTAGGAGAAGAATGCTACAAGGATCTCGCGGTCGTCGATTTCATCTGGACTTTTCGGGCGATTTTCGTACCACCCGATAAAAATGGGCCGAAATCGGTATTTTTCGGGCCAGACGATGGCTAGGGTTTGAAATACGACACGGAACCCGAGACATAGTCATAAATTTAGGAGAAGAATGCTACAAGGATCTTGCGGTTGTCGATTTCATCTACACTTTTCGGGCGATTTTCGTACCACCCGACAAAAATGGGCCGAAATCGGTATTTTCGGGCCAGACGATGGCTAGGGTTTGAAATCTGGCACGGAACCCGAGACACAGTCATAAATTTTGGAGAAGAATGCTAAAAGGATCTCGCGGTCGTCGATTTCATCTGGACTTTTCGGGCGATTTTCGTACCACCCGACAAAAATGGGCCGAAATCGGTATTTTCAGGCCAGACGATGGCTAGGGTTTGAAATCCGACACGGAACCCGAGACACAGTCATAAATTTAGGAGAAGAATGCTACAAGGATATCGCGGTCGTCGATTTCATCTGGACTTTTTGGGCGATTTTCGTACCACTCGACAAAAATGGGCCGAAATCGGTATTTTCGGGCCAGACGATGGCTAGGGTTTGAAATCCGACACGGAACCCGAGACACAGTCTTAAATTTAGGAGAAGAATGCTACAAGGATCTCGCGGTTTCGATTTCATCTGCACTTTTCGGGCGATTTTCGAACCACCCGACAAACTTGGGCCGAAATCGGTATTTTCGGGCCAGACGATGGGTATGGTTTGAAATCCGACACAGAACCTGAGACACAGTCATAAATTTTGGAGAAGAATGCTACAAGGATCTCGCGGTCGTCGATTTCATCTGCACTTTTCGGCCGATTTTCGTACCACCCGACAAAAATGGGCCTAAATCGGTATTTTCGGGCCAGACGATGGCCAGGGTTTGAAATTCGACACCGAACCCGAGACACAGTCATAAATTTTAGAGAAGAATGCTACAAGGATCTCGCGGTTGTCGATTTCATCTAGACTTTTCGGGCGATTTTCGTACCACCCGACAAAAATGGGCCGAAATCGGTATTTTCGGTCCAGACGATGGCTAGGGTTTTTAAATCCGACACCGAACCTGAGACATAGTCATAAATTTAGGAGAAGAATGCTACAAGGATCTCGCGGTCGTCGATTTCATCTGCACTTTTCGGCCGATTTTCGTACCACCTGACAAAAATGGGCCGAAATCGGTATTTTCGGTCCAGACGATGGCTAGGGTTTGAAATCCGACACCTAACCCGAGACACAGTCATAAATTTAGGAGAAGAATGCTACAAAGATCTCGCGGTCGTCGATTTCATCTAGACTTTTCGGGCGATTTTCGTACCACTCGACCAAAATGGGCCGAAATCAGTATTTTCGGGCCAGACGATGGCTAGGATTTGAAATCCGACACGGAACCCGAGACACAGTCTTAAATTTAGGAGAAGAATGCTACAAGGATCTCGCGGTTTCGATTTCATCTGCACTTTTCGGGCGATTTTCGAACCACCCGACAAACATGGGCCGAAATCGGTATTTTCGGGCCAGACGATGGGTATGGTTTGAAATCCGACACGGAACCCGAGACACAGTCATAAATTTTGGAGAAGAATGCTAAAAGGATCTCGCGGTCGTCGATTTCATCTGCACTTTTCGGCCGATTTTCGTACCACTCGACAAAAATGGGCCGAAATCGGTATTTTTCGGGCCAGACGATGGCTAGGGTTTGAAATACGACACGGAACCCGAGACATAGTCATAAATTTAGGAGAAGAATGCGACAAGGATCTTGCGGTTGTCGATTTCATCTACACTTTTCGGGCAATTTTCGTACCACCCGACAAAAATGGGCCGAAATCGGTATTTTCGGGCGAGACGATGGCTAGGGTTTAAAATCTGGCACGGAACCCGAGACACAGTCATAAATTTCGGAGAAGAATGCTAAAAGGATCTCGCGGTCGTCGATTTCATCTGGACTTTTCGGGCGATTTTCGTACCACTCGACAAAAATGGGCCGAAATCGGTATTTTCGGGCCAGACGATGGCTAGGGTTTGAAATCCGACACGGAACCCGAGACACAGTCATAAATTTAGGAGAAGAATGCTAAAAGGATCTCGCGGTCGTCGATTTCATCTGGACTTTTCGGGCGATTTTCGTACCACCCGACAAAAATGGGCCGAAATCGATATTTTCGGGCCAGACGATGGCTAGGGTTTGAAATCCGACACGGAACCCGAGACACAGTCATAAATTTTGGAGAAGAATGCTAAAAGGATCTCGCGGTCGTCGATTTCATCTGGACTTTTCGGGCGATTTTCGTACCACCCGACAAAAATGGGCCGAAATCGGTATTTTCAGGCCAGACGATGGCTAGGGTTTGAAATCCGACACGGAACCCGAGACACAGTCATAAATTTAGGAGAAGAATGCTACAAGGATATCGCGGTCGTCGATTTCATCTGGACTTTTTGGGCGATTTTCGTACCACTCGACAAAAATGGGCCGAAATCGGTATTTTCGGGCCAGACGATGGCTAGGGTTTGAAATCCGACACGGAACCCGAGACACAGTCATAAATTTAGGAGAAGAATGCTACAAGGATCTCGCGGTCGTCGATTTCATCTGGAATTTTCGGGCGATTTTCGTACCACCCGACAAAAATGGGCCGAAATCGGTATTTTCAGGCCAGACGATGGCTACGGTTTGAAATCCGACACCGAACCCGAGACACAGTCATAAATTTAGGAGAAGAATGCTACAAGGATATCGCGGTCGTCGATTTCATCTGGACTTTTCGGGCAATTTTCGTACCACTCGACAAAAATGGGCCGAAATCGGTATTTTCGGGCCAGACGATGGCTAGGGTTTGAAATCCGACACGGAACCCGAGACACAGTCATAAATTTAGGAGAAGAATGCTACAAGGATATCGCGGTCGTCGATTTCATCTGGACTTTTTGGGCGATTTTCGTACCACTCGACAAAAATGGGCCGAAATCGGTATTTTCGGGCCAGACGATGGCTAGGGTTTGAAATCCGACACGGAACCCGAGACACAGTATTAAATTTAGGAGAAGAATGCTACAAGGATCTCGCGGTCGTCGATTTCATCTGGACTTTTCGGGCGATTTTCGTACCACCCGACAAAAATGCGCCGAAATTGGTATTTTCGGGCCAAACGATGGCTAGGGTTTGAAATCCGTCACCGAACCCGAGACACAGTCATAAATTTAGGAGAAGAATGCTACAAGGATATCGCGGTTGCGATTTCATCTAGACTTTTTGGGCGATTTTCGTACCACTCGACAAAAATGGGCCGAAATCGGTATTTTCGGGCCAGACGATGGCTAGGGTTTGAAATCCGACACGGAACCCAAGACACAGTCTTAAATTTAGGAGAAGAATGCTACAAGGATCTCGCGGTTTCGATTTCATCTGCACTTTTCGGGCGATTTTCGAACCACCCGACAAACATGGGCCGAAATCGGTATTTTAAGGCCAGACGATGGGTAGGGTTTGAAATCCGACACGGAACCCGAGACACAGTCATAAATTTTGGAGAAGAATGCTACAAGGATCTCGGGGTCGTCGATTTCATCTGCACTTTTCGGCCGATTTTCGTACCACCCGACAAAAATGGGCCTAAATCTGTATTTTCGGGCCAGACGATGGCTAGGGTTTGAAATCCGACACCGAACCCGAGACATAGTCATAAATTTAGGAGAAGAATGCTACAAGGATCTTGCGGTCGTCGATTTCATTTACACTTTTCGGGCGATTTTCGTACCACCCGACAAAAATGGGCCGAAATCGGTATTTTCGGGCCAGACGATGGCTAGGGTTTGAAATCTGGCACGGAACCTGAGACACAGTCATAAATTTTGGAGAAGAATGCTAAAAGGATCTCGCGGTCGTCGATTTCATCTGGACTTTTCGGGCGATTTTCGTACCACTCGACAAAAATGGGCCGAAATCGGTATTTTCGGGCCAGACGATGGCTAGGGTGTGAAATCCGACACGGAACCCGAGACACAGTCATAAATTTAGGAGAAGAATGCTACAAGGATCTCGCGGTCGTCGATTTCATCTGGACTTTTCGGGCGATTTTCCTACCACCCGACAAAAATGGGCCGAAATCGGTATTTTCAGGCCAGACGATGGCTACGGTTTGAAATCTGACAAGGAACCCGAGACAGAGTCATAAATTTAGGAGAAGAAAGCTAAAAGGATCTCGCGGTCGTCGATTTCATCTGGACTTTTCGGGCGATTTTCGTACCACCCGACACAAATGGGCCGAAATCGGTATTTTCGGGCCAGACGATGGCTAGGGTTTGAAATCCGACACGGAACCCGAGACACAGTCATAAATTTTGGAGAAGAATGCTACAAGGATCTCGCGGTCGTCGATTTCATCTGGACTTTTCGGGCGATTTTCCTACCACCCGACCAAAATGGGCCGAAATCGGTATTTTCAGGCCAGACGATGGCTACGGTTTGAAATCTGACAAGGAACCCGAGATAGAGTCATAAATTTAGGAGAAGAAAGCTAAAAGGATCTCGCGGTCGTCGATTTCATCTGGACTTTTCGGGCGATTTTCGAACCACCCGACAAAAATGGGCCGAAATCGTTATTTTCGGGCCAAACGATGGCTAGGGTTTGAAAGCCGACACCAAACCCGAGACACAGTCATAAATTTAGGAGAAGAATACTACAAGGATCTTGCGGTCGTCGATTTCATCTACACTTTTCGGTCGATTTTCGTACCACCCGACAAAAATGGGCCGAAATCGGTATTTTCGGGCCAGACGATGGCTAGGGTTTGAAATCTGGCACGGAACCCGAGACACAGTCATAAATTTTGGAGAAGAATGCTAAAAGGATCTCGCGGTCGTCGATTTAATCTGGACTTTTCGGGCGATTTTCGTACCACTCGACAAAAATGGGCCGAAATCGGTATTTTCGGGCCAGACGATGGCTAGGGTGTGAAATCCGACACGGAACCCGAGACACAGTCATAAATTTAGGAGAAGAATGCTACAAGGATCTCGCGGTCGTTGATTTCATCTGGACTTTACGGGCGATTTTCGTACCACCCGACAAAAATGGGCCGAAATCGGTATTTTCGGGCTAGACGATGGCTAGGGTTTGAAATCCAACACGGAACCCGAGACACAGTCATAAATTTTGGAGAAGAATGCTACAAGGATCTCGCGGTCGTCGATTTCATCTGGACTTTTCGGGCGATTTTCCTACCACCCGACAAAAATGGGCCGAAATCGGTATTTTCAGGCCAGACGATGGCTACGGTTTGAAATCTGACAAGGAACCCGAGACAGAGTCATAAATTTAGGAGAAGAAAGCTAAAAGGATCTCGCGCTCGTCGATTTCATCTGGACTTTTCGGGCGATTTTCGTACCACCCGACAAAAATGGGTCGAAATCGTTATTTTCGGGCCAAACGATGGCTATGGTTTGAAATCCGACACCGAACCCGAGACACAGTCATAAATTTAGGAGAAGAATGCTACAAGGATATCGCGGTCGTCGATTTCATCTGGACTTTTCGGGCGATTTTCGTACCACTCGACAAAAATGGGCCGAAATCGGTATTTTCGGGCCAGACGATGGCTAGGGTTTGATATCCGACACGGAACCCGAGACACAGTCTTAAATTTAGGAGAAGAATGCTACAAGGATCTCGCGGTCGTCGATTTCATCTAGATTTTTCGGGCGATTTTCGTACCACCCGACAAAAATGCGCCGAAATCGGTATTTTCGGGCCAAACGATGGCTAGGGTTTGAAATCCGACACCGAACCCGAGACACAGTCATAAATTTCGTAGAAGAATGCTACAAGGATATCGCGGTCGTCGATTTCATCTAGACTTTTCGGGCGATTTTCGTACCACTCGACAAAAATGGGCTGAAATCGGTATTTTCGGGCCAGACGATGGCTAGGGTTTGAAATCCGACACGGAACCCGAGACCCAGTCTTAAATTTAGGAGAAGAATGCTACAAGGATCTCGCGGTTTCGATTTCATCTGCACTTTTCGGGCGATTTTCAAACCACCCGACAAACATGGGCCGAAATCGGTATTTTCAGGCCAGACGATTGGTAGGGTTTGAAATCCGACACGGAACCCGAGACAAAGTCATAAATTTTGGAGAAGAATGCTACAAGGATCTCGGGGTCGTCGATTTCATCTGCACTTTTCGACTGATTTTCGTACCACCCGACAAAAATGGGCCTAAATCGGTATTTTCGGGCCAGACGATGGCTAGGGTTTGAAATCCGACACGGAACCTGAGACACAGTCATAAATTTAGGAGAAGAATGCTACAAGGATCTCGCGGTCGTTGATTTCATTTGGACTTTACGGGCGATTTTCGTACCACCCGACAAAAATGGGCCGAAATCGGTATTTTCGGGCCAGACGATGGCTAGGGTTTGAAATCCGACACGGAACCCGAGACAAAGTCATAAATTTTGGAGAAGAATGCTACAAGGATCTCGCGGTCGTCGATTTTATCTGGATTTTTCGGGCGATTTTCGTACCACCCGACAAAAATGGGCCGAAATCGGTATTTTCAGGCCAGACGATGGCTACAATTTGAAATCTGACAAGGAACCCGAGACAGAGTCATAAATTTAGGAGAAGAAAGCTAAAAGGATCTCGCGGTCGTCGATTTCATCTGGACTTTTCGGGCGATTTTCGTACCACCCGACAAAAATGGGCGGAAATCGTTATTTTCGGGCCAAACGATGGCTAGGGTTTGAAATCCGACACCGAACCCGAGACACAGTCATAAATTTAGGAGAAGAATGCTACAAGGATATCGCGGTCGTCGATTTCATCTGGACTCTTCGGGCGATTTTCGTACCACTCGACAAAAATAGGCCGAATTTGGTATTTTCGGGCCAGACGATGGCTAGGGTTTGAAATCCGACACGGAACCCGAGACACAGTCTTAAATTTAGGAGAAGAATGCTACAAGGATCTCGCGGTCGTCGATTTCATCTGGACTTTTCGGGCGATTTTCGTACCACCCGACAAAAATGGGCCGAAATCGGTATTTTCGGGCCAGACGATGGCTAGGGTTTGAAATCTGACACGGAACCCGAGACACAGTCATAAATTTAAGAGAAGAATGCTACAAGGATATCGCGGTCGGTGATTTCATCTGGACTTTTCGGTCGATTTTCGTACCACCCGACAAAAATGGGCCGAAATCGGTATTTTCGGGCCAGACGATGGCTAGGGTTTGAAATCCGACACGGAACCCGAGACACAGTCATAAATTTAGGAGAAGAATGCTACAAGGATATCGCGGTCGTCGATTTCATCTGCTCTTTTCGGGCGATTTTCGTACCACCCGACAAAAATGGGCCGAAATCGGTATTTTCGGGCCAGACGATGGCTAGGGTTTGAAATCTGACACGGAACCCGAGACACAGTCATAAATTTAGGAGAAGAATGCTACAAGGATCTCGCGGTCGTCGATTTCATCTACACTTTTCGGGCGATTTTCGTACCACCCGACAAAAATGGGCCGAAATCGGTATTTTCGGGCCAGACGATGGCTAGGGTTTAAAGAATGGCACGGAACCCGAGACACAGTCATAAATTTTGGAGAAGAATGCTAAAAGGATCTCGCGGTCGTCGATTTCATCTGGACTTTTCGGGCGATTTTCGTACCACCCGACAAAAATGGGCCGAAATCGGTATTTTCGGGCCAGACGATGGCTAGGGTTTGAAATCTGACCCGGAACTCGAGACACAGTCATAAATTTAGGAGAAGAATGCTAAAATGATCTCGCAGTCGTCGATTTCATCAGGACTTTTCGGGCGATTTTCGTAACACCCGACAAAAATGGGCCGAAATCGGTATTATCGGGCCAGACGATGGATAGGGTTTGAAATCCGACACAGAACCCGAGACACAGTCATAAATTTAGGAGAAGAATGCTACAAGGATCTCGCGGTCGTTGATTTCATCTGGACTTTACGGGCGATTTTCGTACCACCCGACAAAAATGGGCCGAAATCGGTATTTTCGGGCCAGACGATGGCTAGGGTTTGAAATCCGACACGGAACCCGAGACACACTCATAAATTTTGGAGAAGAATGCTACAAGGATCTCGCGGTCGTCGATTTCATCTGGACTTTTCGGGCGATTTTCCTACCACCCGACAAAAATGGGCCGAAATCGGTATTTTCAGGCCAGACGATGGCTACGGTTTGAAATCTGACAAGGAACCCGAGATAGAGTCATAAATTTAGGAGAAGAAAGCTAAAAGGATCTCGCGGTCGTCGATTTCATCTGGACTTTTCGGGCGATTTTCGAACCACCCGACAAAAATGGGCCGAAATCGTTATTTTCGGGCCAAACGATGGCTAGGGTTTGAAAGCCGACACCAAACCCGAGACACAGTCATAAATTTAGGAGAAGAATACTACAAGGATCTTGCGGTCGTCGATTTCATCTACACTTTTCGGTCGATTTTCGTACCACCCGACAAAAATGGGCCGAAATCGGTATTTTCGGGCCAGACGATGGCTAGGGTTTGAAATCTGGCACGGAACCCGAGACACAGTCATAAATTTTGGAGAAGAATGCTAAAAGGATCTCGCGGTCGTCGATTTAATCTGGACTTTTCGGGCGATTTTCGTACCACTCGACAAAAATGGGCCGAAATCGGTATTTTCGGGCCAGACGATGGCTAGGGTGTGAAATCCGACACGGAACCCGAGACACAGTCATAAATTTAGGAGAAGAATGCTACAAGGATCTCGCGGTCGTTGATTTCATCTGGACTTTACGGGCGATTTTCGTACCACCCGACAAAAATGGGCCGAAATCGGTATTTTCGGGCTAGACGATGGCTAGGGTTTGAAATCCAACACGGAACCCGAGACACAGTCATAAATTTTGGAGAAGAATGCTACAAGGATCTCGCGGTCGTCGATTTCATCTGGACTTTTCGGGCGATTTTCCTACCACCCGACAAAAATGGGCCGAAATCGGTATTTTCAGGCCAGACGATGGCTACGGTTTGAAATCTGACAAGGAACCCGAGACAGAGTCATAAATTTAGGAGAAGAAAGCTAAAAGGATCTCGCAGTCGTCGCTTTCATCTGGACTTTTCGGGCGATTTTCGTACCACCCGACAAAAATGGGCCGAAATCGTTATTTTCGGGCCAAACGATGGCTAGGGTTTGAAATCCGACACCGAACCCGAGACACAGTCATAAATTTAGGAGAAGAATGCTACAAGGATATCGCGGTCGTCGATTTCATCTGGACTTTTCGGGCGATTTTCGTACCACTCGACAAAAATGGGCCGAATTTGGTATTTTCGGGCCAGACGATGGCTAGGGTTTGAAATCCGACACGGAACCCGAGACACAGTCTTAAATTTAGGAGAAGAATGCTATAAGGATCTCGCGGTCGTCGATTTCATCTGGACTTTTCGGGCGATTTTCGTACCACCCGACAAAAATGCGCCGAAATCGGTATTTTCGGGCCAAACGATGGCTAGGGTTTGAAATCCGACACCGAACCCGAGACACAGTCATAAATTTAGGAGAAGAATGCTACAAGGATATCGCAGTCGTCGATTTCATCTAGACTTTTCGGGCGATTTTCGTACCACTCAACAAAATGGGCCGAAATCGGTATTTTCGGTCCAGACGATGGCTAGGGTTTGAAATCCGACACGGAACCCGAGACACAGTCTTAAATTTAGGAGAAGAATGCTACAAGGATCTCGCGGTTTCGATTTCATCTGCACTTTTCGGGCGATTTTCGAACCACCCGACAAACATGGGCCGAAATCGGTATTTTCAGGCCAGACGATGGGTAGGGTTTGAAATCCGACACGGAACCCGAGACACAGTCATAAATTTTGGAGAAGAATGCTACAAGGATCTCGCGGTCGTCGATTTCATCTGCACTTTTCGGCCGATTTTCGTACCACCCGACAAAAATGGGCCTAAATCGGTATTTTCGGGCCAGACGATGGCTAGGGTTTGAAATTCGACACCGAACCCGAGACACAGTCATAAATTTAGGAGAAGAATGCTACAAAGATCTCGCGGTTGTCGATTTCATCTAGAATTTTCGGGCGATTTTCGTACCACCCGACAAAAATGGGCCGAAATCGGTATTTTCGGGCCAGACGATGGCTAGGGTTTGAAATCCGACACCGAACCCGAGACACAGTCATAAATTTAGGAGAAGAATGCTACAAGGATCTCGCGGTCGTCGATTTCATTTTGAGTTTTCGGGCGATTTTCGTACCACTTGACAAAAATGGGTTGAAATCGGTATTTTCGGGCCAGACGATGTCTAGGGTTTGAAATCTGACCCGGAACTCGAGACAGAGTCATAAATTTAGGAGAAGAATGCTAAAAGGATCTCGCGGTCGTCGATTTCATCTGGACTTTTCGGGCGATTTTCATACCACCTGACAAAAATGGGCCGAAATCGGTATTTTCGGGACAGACGATGGCTAGGGTTTGAAATCCGACACGGAACCCGAGACACAGTCATAAATTTTGGAGAAGAATGCTACAAGGATCTCGCGGTCGTCGATTTCATCTGGACTTTTCGGGCGATTTTCGTACCACCCGACAAAAATGGGCCGAAATCGGTATTTTCAGCCAAGACGATGGCTACGGTTTGAAATCTGACAAGGAACCCGAGACAGAGTCATAAATTTAGGAGAAGAAACCTAAAAGGATCTCGCGGTCGTCGATTTCATCTGGACTTTACGGGCGATTTTCGTACCACCCGACAAAAATGGGCCGAAATCGGTATTTTCGGGCCAGACGATGGCTAGGGTTTGAAATCCGACACGGAACCCGAGACACAGTCATAAATTTAGGAGAAGAATGCTACAAGGATCTCGCGGTCGTCGATTTCATCTACACTTTTCGGGCGATTTTCGTACCACCCGACAAAAATGGGCTGAAATCGGTATTTTCGGGCCAGACGATGGCTAGGGTTTGAAATCCGACACGGAACCCGAGACACAGTCATAAATTTTGGAGAAGAATGCTACAAGGATCTCGCGGTCGTCGATTTCATCTGGACTTTTCGGGCGATTTTCCTACCACCCGACAAAAATGGGCCGAAATCGGTATTTTCAGGCCAGACGATGGCTACGGTTTGAAATCTGACAAGGAACCCGAGACAGAGTCATAAATTTAGGAGAAGAAAGCTAAAAGGATCTCGCGCTCGTCGATTTCATCTGGACTTTTCGGGCGATTTTCGTACCACCCGACAAAAATGGGTCGAAATCGTTATTTTCGGGCCAAACGATGGCTATGGGTTGAAATCTGACCCGGAACTCGAGACAGAGTCATAAATTTAGGAGAAGAATGCTAAAAGGATCTCGCGGTCGTCGATTTCATCTGGACTTTTCGGGCGATTTTGGTACCACTCGACAAAAATGGGCCGAAATCGGTATTTTCGGGCCAGACGATGGCTAGGGTTTGATATCCGACACCGAACCCGAGACACAGTCATAAATTTTGGAGAAGAATGCTACAAGGATCTCGCGGTCGTCGATTTCATTTTGAGTTTTCGGGCGATTTTCGTACCACTTGACAAAAATGGGTTGAAATCGGTATTTTCGGGCTAGACGATGGCTAGGGTTTGAAATCCGACATAGAACCCGAGACACAGTCATAAATTTTGGAGAAGAATGCTACAAGGATCTCGCGGTCGTCGATTTCATCTGGACTTTTCGGGCGATTTTCGAACCACCCGACAAAAATGGGCCGAAATCGGTATTTTCAGGCCAGACGATGGCTAGGGTTTGAAATCCGACACGGAACCCGAGAAACAGTTATAAATTTTGGAGAAGAATGCTACAAGGATCTCGCGGTCGTCGATTTCATCTGCACTTTTCGGGCGATTTTCGTACCACCCGACAAAAATGGAACGAAATCGGTATTTTCGGGCCAAACGATGGCTAGGGTTTGAAATCCAACACAGAACCCGAGACACAGTCATAAATTTAGGAGAAGAATGCTACAAGGATATCGCGGTCGTCGATTTCATCTGGACTTTTCGGGCGATTTTCGTACCACTCGACAAAAATGGGCCGAAATCGGTATTTTCGGGCCAGACGATGGCTAGGGTTTGAAATCCGACACGGAACCCGAGACACAGTCTTAAACTTAGGAGAAGAATGCTACAAGGATCTCGCGGTCGTCGATTTCATCTGCACTTTTCGGGCGATTTTCGAACCACCCGACAAAAATGGGCCGAAATCGGTATTTTCGGGCTAGACGATGGCTAGGGTTTGAAATCCGACATAGAACCCGAGACACAGTCATAAATTTTGGAGAAGAATGCTACAAGGATCTCGCGGTCGTCGATTTCATCTGGATTTTTCGGGCGATTTTAGTACCACTCGACAAAAATGGGCCGAAATCAGTATTTTCGGGCCAAACGATGGCTAGGGTTTTAAATCCGACATGGAACCCGAGACACAGTCATAAATATTGGAGAAGAATGCTACAAGGATCTCGCGGTCGTCCATTTCATCTGGACTTTTCGGGCGATTTTCGTACCACCCGACAAAAATGGGCCGAAATCGGTATTTTCAGGCCAAACGATGGCTACGGTTTGAAATCTGACAAGGAACCCGAGACAGAGTCATAAATTTAGGAGAAGAATGCTAAAAGGATCTCGCGGTCGTCGATTTCATCTGGACTTTTCGGGCGATTTTCGTACCACCCTACAAAAATGGGCCGAAATCGGTATTTTCGGGCCAGATGATGGCTAGGGTTTGAAATCCGACACGGAACAAGAGACACAGTCATAAATTTAGGAGAAGAATGCTACAAGGATCTCGCGGTCGTCGATTTCATCTGGACTTTCCGGGCGATTTTCGTACCACCCGACAAAAATGGGCCGAAATCGGTATTTTTCGGGCCAAACGATGGCTAGGGTTTGAAATCCGACACGGAACCCGAGACACAGTCATAAATTTAGGAGAAGATTGCTACAAGGATCTCGCAGTCGTCGATTTCAGCTGCAGTTTTCGGGCGATTTTCGAACCACCCGACAAAAATGGGCCGAAATCGGTATTTTCAGGCCAGACGATGGCTAGGGTTTGAAATCCGACATGGAACCCGAGACACAGTCATAAATTTTGGAGAAGAATGCTACAAGGATCTTGCGGTCGTCGATTTCATCTAGACTTTTCGGGCGATTTTCGTACCACCCGACAAAAATGGGCCGAAATCGGTATTTTCGGGCCAAACGATGGCTAGGGTTTGAAATCCAACACAGAACCCGAGACACAGTCATAAATTTAGGAGAAGAATGCTACAAGGATCTCGCGGTCGTCGATTTCATCTGGACTTTTCGGGCGATTTTCGTACCACTCGACAAAAATGGGCCGAAATCAGTATTTTCGGGCCAAACGATGGCTAGGGTTTGAAATCCGACACCGAACCCGAGACACAGTCATAAATTTAGGAGAAGAATGCTACAAGGATATCGCGGTCGTCGATGTCATCTGGACTTTTCGGGCGATTTTCGTACCACCCTACAAAAATGGGCCGAAATCCGTATTTTCGGGCCAGACGATGGCTAGGGTTTGAAATCCGACACGGAACCCGAGACACAGTCATAAATTTAGGAGAAGAATGCTACAAGGATCTCGCGGTCGTCGATTTCATCTGGACTTTTCGGGCGATTTTCGTACCACTCGACAAAAATGGGCCGAAATAAGTATTTTCGGGCCAGACGATGGCTAGGGTTTGAAATCCGACACGGAACCCGAGACAAAGTCTTAAATTTAGGAGAAGAATGCTACAAGGATCTCGCGGTCGTCGATTTCATCTGCACTTTTCGTCGATTTTCGAACCACCCGACAAAAATGGGCCGAAATCGGTATTTTCGGGCCAGACGATGGGTAGGGTTTGAAATCCGACACGGAACCCGAGACACAGTCATAAATTTAGGAGAAGAATGCTACAAGGATCTCGCGGTCGTCGATTTCATCTGGACTTTTCGGGCGATTTTCGAACCACCCGACAAAAATGGGCCGAAATCGGTATTTTCGGGCCAGACGATGGCTAGGGTTTGAAATCCGACACGGAACCCGAGACACAGTCATAAATTTTGGAGAAAAATGCTACCAGGATCTCGCGGTCGTCGATTTCATCTGCACTTTTCGGGCGATTTTCGTACCACCCGACAAAAATGGGCCGAAATCGGTATTTTCGGGCCAGACGATGGCTAGGGTTTGAAATCCGACACGGAACCCGAGACACAGTCATAAATTTTGGAGAAGAATGCTACAAGGATCTCGCGGTCGTCGATTTCATCTGTACTTTTCGGGGGATTTTCGTACCACCCGACAAAAATGGGCCGAAATCGGTATTTTTTGGCCAGACGATGGCAAGGGTTTAAAATCCGACACGGAACCCGAGACACAGTCATAAATTTAAGAGAAGAATGCTACAAGGATCTCGCGGTCGGTGATTTCATCTGGACTTTTCGGGCGATTTTCGTACCACCTGATAAAAATGGGCTGAAATCGGTATTTTCGGGCCAGACGATGGCTAGGGTTTGAAATCCGACACAGAACCCGAGACACAGTCATAAATTTTGGAAAAGAATGCCACAAGGATCTTGCGGTCATCGATTTCATCTGGACTTTTCGGGCGATTTTCGTACCACCCGACAAAAATGGGCCGAAATCGGTATTTTCGGGCCAGACGATGGCTAGGGTTTGAAATCCGACACGGAACCCGAGACACAGTCATAAATTTTGGAGAAGAATGCTACAAGGATCTCGCGGTCGTCGATTTCATCTGCACTTTTCCGACGATTTTCGTACCACCCGACAAAAATGGGCCGAAATCGGTATTTTCGGGCCAGACGATGGCTAGGGTTTGAAATCCGACACCGAACCCGAGACACAGTCATAAATTTAGGAGAAGAATGCTACAAGGATCTCGCGGTCGTCGATTTCATTTTGAGTTTTCGGGCGATTTTCGTACCACTTGACAAAAATGGGTTGAAATCGGTATTTTCGGGCCAGACGATGTCTAGGGTTTGAAATCTGACCCGGAACTCGAGACAGAGTCATAAATTTAGGAGAAGAATGCTAAAAGGATCTCGCGGTCGTCGATTTCATCTGGACTTTTCGGGCGATTTTCATACCACCTGACAAAAATGGGCCGAAATCGGTATTTTCGGGACAGACGATGGCTAGGGTTTGAAATCCGACACGGAACCCGAGACACAGTCATAAATTTTGGAGAAGAATGCTACAAGGATCTCGCGGTCGTCGATTTCATCTGGACTTTTCGGGCGATTTTCGTACCACCCGACAAAAATGGGCCGAAATCGGTATTTTCGGGCCAAACGATGGTTAGGGTTTGAAATCCGACACCGAACCCGAGACACGGTCATAAATTTAGGAGAAGAATGCTACAAGGATATCGTGGTCGTCGATTTCATCTGGACTTTTCGGGCGATTTTCGTACCACTCGACAAAAATGGGCCGAAATCGGTATTTTCGGGCCAGACGATGGCTAGGGTTTGAAATCCGACACGGAACCCGAGACACAGTCTTAAATTTAGGAGAAGAATGCTACAAGGATCTCGCGGTTTCGATTTCATCTGCACTTTTCGGGCGATTTTCGAACCACTCGACAAACATGGGCCGAAATCTGTATTTTCAGGCCAGACGATGGGTAGGGTTTGAAATCCGACACGGAACCCGAGACACAGTCATAAATTTTGGAGAAGAATGCTACAAGGATCTCGCGGTCGTCGATTTCATCTGCACTTTTCGGCCGATTTTCGTACCACCCGACAAAAATGGGCCGAAATCGGTATTTTCGGGCCAGACGATGGCTAGGGTTTGAAATCCGACACGGAACCCGAGACACAGTCATAAATTTTGGAGAAGAATGCTACAAGGATCTCGCGGTCTTCGATTTCATCTGGACTTTTCGGGCGATTTTCGTACCACCCGACAAAAATGGGCCGAAATCGGTATTTTCGGGCCAGACGATGGCTAGGGTTTGAAATCCGACACGGAACCCGAGACACAGTCATAAATTTTAGAGAAGAATGCTACAAGGATCTCGCGGTCGTCGATTTCATCTGGACTTTTCGGGCGATTTTCGTACCACCCGACAAAAAAGGGTTGAAATCGGTATTTTCGGGCCAGACGATGGCTAGGGTTTGAAATCTGACCCGGAACTCGAGACAGAGTCATAAATTTAGGAGAAGAATGCTAAAAGGATCTCGCGGTCGTCGATTTCATCTGGACTTTTCGGGCGATTTTCGTACCACCTGACAAAAATGGGCCGAAATCGGTATTTTCGGGCCTGACTATGGCTAGGGTTTGAAATCCGACAAAGAACCCGAGACACAGTCATAAATTTAGGAGAAGAATGCTACAAGGATCTCGCGGTCGTCTATTTCATCTGGACTTTTCGGGCGATTTTCGTACTACCCGACAAAAATGGGCCGAAATCGGTATTTTTCGGGCCAGACGATGGCTAGGGTTTGAAATACGACACGGAACCCGAGACACAGTCATAAATTTAGGAGAAGAATGCTACAAGGATCTCGCGGTCGTCGATTTCATCTGCACTTTTCGGGCGATTTTCGTACCACCCGACAAAAATGGGCCAAAATCGGTATTTTCGGGCCAGACGATGGCTAGGGTTTGAAATCCTACACGGAACCCGAGACACAGTCATAAATTTTGGAGAAGAATGCTACAAGGATCTCGCGGTCGTCGATTTCATCTGGACTTTTCGGGCGATTTTCGTACAACCCGACAAAAATGGGCCGAAATCGGTATTTTCGGGCCAGACGATGGCTAGGGTTTGAAATCCGACACGAAACCCGAGACACAGTCATAAATTTTTGAGAAGAATGCTAAAAGGATCTCGCGGTCGTCGATTTCATCTGGACTTTTCGGGCGATTTTCGTACCACCCGACAAAAATGGGCCGAAATCGGTATTTTCAGGCCAGACGATGGCTACGGTTTGAAATCTGACAAGGAACCCGAGACAGAGTTATAAATTTTGGAGAAGAATGCTACAAGGATCTCGCGGTCGTCGATTTCATCTCGACTTTTCGGGCGATTTTCGTACCACCCGACAAAAATGGGCCGAAATCGGTATTTTCGGGCCAAACGATGGCTAGGGTTTGAAATCCAACACAGAACCCGAGACACAGTCATAAATTTAGGAGAAGAATGCTACAAGGATATCGCGGTCGTCGATTTCATCTGGACTTTTCGGGCGATTTTGTACCACTCGACAAAAATGGGCCGAAATTGGTATTTTCGGGCCAGACGATGGCTAGGGTTTGAAATCCGACACGGAACCCGAGACACAGTCTTAAATTTAGGAGAAGAATGCTACAAGGATCTCGCGGTCGTCGATTTCATCTGCACTTTTCGGGCGATTTTCGAACTACCCGACAAAAATGGGCCGAAATCGGTATTTTCGGGCCAGACGATGGCTAGGGTTTGAAATCCGACACAGAACCCGAGACACAGTCATAAATTTTGGAGAAGAATGCTACAAGGATCTCGCAGCCGTCGATTTCATCTGGACTTTTCGGGCGATTTTCGTACCACTCGACAAAAATGGGCCGAAATTACTATTTTCGGGCCAAACGATGGCTAGGGTTTGAAATCCGACACCGAACCCGAGACACAGTCATAAATTTAGGAGAAGCATGCTACAAGGATATCGCGGTCGTCGATTTCATCTGGACTTTTCGGGCGATTTTCGTACCACTCGACAAAAATGGGCCGAAATAAGTATTTTCGGGCCAGACGATGGCTAGGGTTTGAAATCCGACACGGAACCCGAGACAAAGTCTTAAATTTAGGAGAAGAATGCTACAAGGATCTCGCGGTCGTCGATTTCATCTGCACTTTTCGTCGA
>JBBPBP010000870.1:0-10040 GCA_037974735.1 Cicer chorassanicum | reverse complement strand
CCCGAAAAGTCCAGATGAAATCGACGACCGCGAGATCCTTGTAGCATTCTTCTCCTAAATTTATGACTGTGTCTCGGGTTCCGTGTCGGATTTCAAACCCTAGCCATCGTCTGGCCCGTAAATACCGATTTCGGCCCATTTTTGTCGGGTGGTACGAAAATCGCCCGAAAAGTCGAGATGAAATCGACGACCGCGAGATCCTTGTAGCATTCTTCTCCAAAATTTATGACTGTGTCTCGGGTTCCGTGTCGGATTTGAAACCCTAGCCATCGTCTGGCCCGAAAATACCGATTTCGGCCCATTTTTGTCGGGTGGTACGAAAATCGCCGGAGAAGTGCAGATAAAATCGACGACCGCGAGATCCTTGTAGCATTCTTCTCCTAAATTTATGACTGTGTCTCGGGTTCCGTGTCGGATTTCAAACCCTAGCCATCGTCTGGCCCGAAAATACCGATTTCGGCCCATTTTTGTTGGGTGGTACGAAAATCGCCCGAAAAGTCCTGATGAAATCGACGACCGCGAGATCCTTTTAGCTTTCTTCTCCTAAATTTATGACTCTGTCTCGGGTTCCTTGTCAGATTTCAAACCGTAGCCATTGTCTGGCCTGAAAATACCGATTTCGGCCCATTTTTGTCGGGTGGTACGAAAATCGCCAGAAAAGTCCTGATGAAATCAACGACCGCGAGATCCTTGTAGCATTCTTCTCCAAAATTTATGACTGTGTCTCGGGTTCCGTGTCGGATTTCAAACCCTAGCCATTGTCTGGCCCGAAAATACCGATTTCGGCCCATTTGTGTCGGGTGGTACGAAAATCGCCCGAAAAGTCCAGATGAAATCAACGACCGCGAGATCCTTGTAGCATTCTTCTCCTAAATTTATGACTGTGTCTCGGGTTCCGTGTCGGATTTCAAACCCTAGCCATCGTCTGGCCCGAAAATACCGATTTCGGCCCATTTTTGTCGGGTGGTACGAAAATCGCCCGAAAAGTCCTGATGAAATCGACGACCGCGAGATCCTTTTAGCTTTCTTCTCCTAAATTTATGACTCTGTCTCGGGTTCCTTGTCAGATTTCAAACCGTAGCCATCGTCTGGCCTGAAAATACCGATTTCGGCCCATTTTTGTCGGGTGGTACGAAAATCGCCAGAAAAGTCCAGATGAAATCAACGACCGCGAGATCCTTGTAGCATTCTTCTCCAAAATTTATGACTGTGTCTCGGGTTCCGTGTCGGATTTCAAACCCTAGCCATCGTCTGGCCCGAAAATACCGATTTCGGCCCATTTGTGTCGGGTGGTACGAAAATCGCCCGAAAAGTCCAGATGAAATCGACGACCGCGAGATCCTTGTAGCATTCTTCTCCTAAATTTATGACTGTGTCTCGGGTTCCGTGTCGGATTTCAAACCCTAGCCATCGTCTGGCCCGAAAATACCGATTTCGGCACATTTTTGTCGGGTGGTACGAAAATCGCCCGAAAAGTCCAGATGAAATCGACGACCGCGAGATCCTTGTAGCATTCTTCTCCAAAATTTATGACTGTGTCTCGGGTTCCGTGTCGGATTTCAAACCCTAGCCATCGTCTGGCCCAAAAATACCGATTTCAGCCCATTTTTGTCGGGTGGTACGAAAATCGCCCGAAAAGTGCAGATGAAATCGACGACTGCGAGATCCTTATAGCATTCTTCTCCTTAATTTATGAATGTGTCTCGGGTTCCGTGTCGGATTTCAAACCGTAGCCATCGTCTGGCCCGAAAATATCGATTTCGGCCCATTTTTGTCAGGTGGTACGAAAATCGCCCGAAAAGTCCAGATGAAATCGACGACCGCGAGATCCTTGTAGCATTCTTCTCCAAAATTTATGACTGTGTCTCGGGTTCCGTGTCGGATTTCAAACCCTAGCCATCGTCTGGCCCGAAAATACCGATTTCGGCCCATTTTTGTCGGGTCGTTCGAAAATCGCCCAAAAAGTCCAGATGAAATCGACGACTGCGAGATCCTTTTAGCTTTCTTCTCCTAAATTTATGACTCTGTCTCGGGTTCCTTGTCAGATTTCAAACCGTAGCCATCGTCTGGCCTAAAAATACCGATTTCAGCCCATTTTTGTCGGGTGGTACGAAAATCGCCCGAAAAGTCCAGATGAAATCGACGACCGCGAGATCCTTGTAGCATTCTTCTCCAAAATTTATGACTGTGTCTCGGGTTCCGTGTCGGATTTCAAACCCTAGCCATCGTCTGGCCCAAAAATACCGATTTCGGCCCATTTTTGTCGGGTGGTACAAAAATCGCCCGAAAAGTCCAGATGAAATCAACGACCGCGAGATCCTTGTAGCATTCTTCTCCTAAATTTATGACTGTGTCTCGGGTTCCGTGTCGGATTTCAAACCCTAGCCATCGTCTGGCCCGAAAATACCGATTTCGGCCCATTTTTGTCGGGTGGTACGAAAATCACCCGAAAAGTCTAGATGAAATCGACGACCGCGAGATCCTTTTAGCATTCTTCTCCAAAATTTATGACTGTGTCTCGGGTTCTGCGCCGGATTTCAAACCCTAGTCATCGTCTGGCACGAAAATACTGATTTCGGCCCATTTTTGTCGGGTGGTACGAAAATCGCCCGAAAAGTGCAGATGAAATCGACGACCGCGAGATCCTTGTAGCATTCTTCTCCTAAATTTATTACTGTGTCTCGGGTTCTGTGTCGTATTTCAAACCCTAGCCATCGTCTGGCTCGAAAAATACCGATTTCGGCCCATTTTTGTCGGGTAGTACGAAAATCGCCCGAAAAGTCCAGATGAAATAGACGACCGCGAGATCCTTGTAGCATTCTTCTCCTAAACTTATGACTGTGTCTCGGGTTCTGTGTCGGATTTCAAACCCTAGCCATAGTCTGGCCCGAAAATACCGATTTCGGCCCATTTTTGTCAGGTGGTACGAAAATCGCCCGAAAAGTCCAGATGAAATCGACGACCGCGAGATCCTTTTAGCATTCTTCTCCTAAATTTATGACTCTGTCTCGAGTTCCGGGTCAGATTTCAAACCCTAGCCATCGTCTGGCCCGAAAATACCGATTTCAACCCTTTTTTGTCGGGTGGTACGAAAATCGCCCGAAAAGTCCAGATGAAATCGACGACCGCGAGATCCTTGTAGCATTCTTCTCTAAAATTTATGACTGTGTCTCGGGTTCCGTGTCGGATTTCAAACCCTAGCCATCGTCTGGCCCGAAAATACCGATTTCGGCCCATTTTTGTCGGGTGGTACGAAAATCGCCCGAAAAGTCCAGATGAAATCCACGACCGCGAGATCCTTGTAGCATTCTTCTCCTAAATTTATGACTGTGTCTCGGGTTCCGTGTCGGATTTCAAACCCTAGCCATCGTCTGGCCCGAAAATACCGATTTCGGCCCATTTTTGTCGGGTGGTACGAAAATCACCCGAAAAGTCCAGATGAAATCGACGACCGCGAGATCCTTTTAGCATTCTTCTCCAAAATTTATGACTGTGTCTCGGGTTCCGTGCCAAATTTCAAACCCTAGCCATCGTCCGCCCGAAAATACCGATTTCGGCCCATTTTTGTCGGGTGGTACGAAAATCGCCCGAAAAGTCCAGATGAAATCGACGACCGCGAGATCCTTGTAGCATTCTTCTCTAAAATTTATGACTGTGTCTCGGGTTCCGTGTCGGATTTCAAACCCTAGCCATCGTCTGGCCCGAAAATACCGATTTCGGCCCATTTTTGTCGGGTGGTACGAAAATCGCCAGAAAAGTGCATATGAAATCGACAACCGCGAGATCCTTGTAGCATTCTTCTCCAAAATTTATGATTGTGTCTCGGGTTCCGTGTCGGATTTCAAACCCTAGCCATCGTCTGGCCCGAAAATACCGATTTCGGCCCATTTTTGTCGGGTGGTACGAAAATCGCCCGAAAAGTCCAGATGAAATCAACGACCGCGAGATCCTTGTAGCATTCTTCTCCTAAATTTATGACTGTGTCTCGGGTTCCGTGTCGGATTTCAAACCCTAGCCATCGTCTGGCCCGAAAATACTTATTTCGGCCCATTTTTGTCGGGTGGTACGAAAATCGCCCGAAAAGTCCAGATGAAATCAACGACCGCGAGATCCTTGTAGCATTCTTCTCCTAAATTTATGACTGTGTCTCGGGTTCCGTGTCGGATTTCAAACCCTAGCCATCGTCTGGCCCGAAAATACCGATTTCGGCCCATTTTCGTCGGGTGGTACGAAAATCGCCCGAAAAGTCCAGATGAAATCGACGACCGCGAGATCCTTGTAGCATTCTTCTCCTAAATTTATGACTGTGTCTCGGGTTCCGTGTCGGATTTCAAACCCTAGCCATCGTCTGGCCCGAAAATATCGATTTCGGCCCATTTTTGTCGGGTGGTACGAAAATCGCCCGAAAATTCCAGATAAAATCGACGACCGCGAGATCCTTTTAGCATTCTTCTCCAAAATTTATGACTGTGTCTCAGGTTCTGCGCCGGATTTCAAACCCTAGCCATCGTCTGGCACGAAAATACCGATTTCGGCCCATTTTTGTCGGGTGGAACGAAAATCGCCCGAAAAGTGCAGATGAAATCGACGAACGCGAGATCCTTGTAGCATTCTTCTCCTAAATTTATTACTGTGTCTCGGGTTCCGTGTCGTATTTCAAACCCTAGTCATCGTCTGGCTCGAAAAATACCAATTTCGGACCATTTTTGTCGGGTAGTACGAAAATCGCCCGAAAAGTCCAGATGAAATAGACGACCGCGAGATCCTTGTAGCATTCTTCTCCTAAACTTATGACTGTGTCTCGGGTTCTGTGTCGGATTTCAAACCCTAGCCATAGTCTGGCCCGAAAATACCGATTTCGGCCCATTTTTGTCAGGTGGTACGAAAATCGCCCGAAAAGTCCAGATGAAATCGACGACCGCGAGATCCTTGTAGCATTCATCTCCTTAATTTATGACTGTGTCTCGTGTTCCGTGTCAGATTTCAAACCCTAGCCATCGTCTGGCCCAAAAATACCGATTTCGGCCCATTTTTGTCGGGTGGTACGAAAATCGCCCGAAAAGTCCAGATGAAATCAACGACCGCGAGATCCTTGTACCATTCTTTTCCTAAATTTATGACTGTGTCTCGGGTTCCGTGTCGGATTTCAAACCCTAGCCATCGTCTGGCCCGAAAATATCGATTTCGGCCCATTTTTGTCGGGTGGTACGAAAATCGCCCGAAAAGTCCAGATAAAATCGACGACCGCGAGATCCTTTTAGCATTCTTCTCCAAAATTTATGACTGTGTCTCGGGTTCTGCGCCGGATTTCAAACCCTAGTCATCGTCTGGCACGAAAATACTGATTTCGGCCCATTTTTGTCGGGTGGTACGAAAATCGCCCGAAAAGTGCAGATGAAATCGACGACCGCGAGATCCTTGTAGCATTCTTCTCCTAAATTTATGACTGTGTCTCGGGTTCCGTGTCGTATTTCAAACCCTAGCCATCGTCTGGCCCGAAAAATACCGATTTCGGCCCATTTTTGTCGGGTAGTACGAAAATCGCCCGAAAAGTCCAGATGAAATAGACGACCGCGAGATCCTTGTAGCATTCTTCTCCTAAATTTATGACTGTGTCTCGGGTTCTTTGTCGGATTTCAAACCCTAGCCATAGTCAGGCCCGAAAATACCGATTTCGGCCCATTTTTGTCAGGTGGTACGAAAATCGCCCGAAAAGTCCAGATGAAATCGACGACCGCGAGATCCTTTTAGCATTCTTCTCCTAAATTTATGACTCTGTCTCGAGTTCCGGGTCAGATTTCAAACCCTAGCCATCGTCTGGCCCGAAAATACCGATTTCAACCCTTTTTTGTCGGGTGGTACGAAAATCTCCCGAAAAGTCCAGATGAAATCGACGACCGCGAGATCCTTGTAGCATTCTTCTCTAAAATTTATGACTGTGTCTCGGGTTCCGTGTCGAATTTCAAACCCTAGCCATCGTCTGGCCCGAAAATACCGATTTCGGCCAATTTTTGTCGGGTGGTACGAAAATCGCCGGAAAAGTGCAGATGAAATCGACGACCGCGAGATCCTTGTAGCATTCTTCTCCAAAATTTATGACTGTGTCTCCAGTTCCGTGTCGGATTTCAAACCCTAGCCATCGTCTGGCCCGAAAATACCGATTTCGGCCCATTTTTGTCGGGTGGTACGAAAATCGCCCGAAAAGTCCAGATGAAATCAACGACCGCGAGATCCTTGTAGCATACTTTTCCTAAATTTATGATTGTGTCTCGGGTTCCGTGTCGGATTTCAAACCCTAGCCGTCGTCTGGCCCGAAAATACCGATTTCGGCCCATTTTTGTCGGGTGGTACGAAAATCGCCCGAAAAGTCCAGATAAAATCGACGACCGCGAGATCCTTTTAGTATTCTTCTCCAAAATTTATGTTTGTGTCTCGGGTTCGGTGTCGGATTTCAAACCCTAGCCATCGTCTAGCGCGAAAATACCGATTTCGGCCCATTTTTGTCGGGTGGTTCGAAAATCGCCCGAAAAGTGCAGATGAAATCGACGACCGCGAGATCCTTGTAGCATTCTTCTCCTAAATTTATGACTGTGTCTCGGGTTCGGTGTCAGATTTCAAACCCTAGCCATCGTCTGGCCCGAAAATACCGATTTCGGCCCATTTTTGTCGAGTGGTACGAAAATCGCCCGAAAAGTCCAAATGAAATCGACGACCGCGATATCCTTGTAGCATTCTTCTCCTAAATTTATGATTGTGTCTCGGGTTCGGTGTCGGATTTCAAACCCTAGCCATCGTCTGGCGCGAAAATACCGATTTCGGCCCATTTTTGTCGGGTGGTTCGAAAATCGCCCGAAAAGTCCAGATGAAATCGACGACCGCGATATCCTTGTAGCATTCTTCTCCTAAATTTATGACTGTGTCTCGGGTTCGGTGTCGGATTTCAAACCCTAGCCATCGTCTGGCCCGAAAATACCGATTTCGGCCCATTTTTGTCGAGTGGTACGAAAATCGCCCGAAAAGTCCAGATGAAATCGACGACCGCGATATCCTTGTAGCATTCTTCTCCTAAGTTTATGACTGTGTCTCGGGTTCTGTGTCGGATTTCAAACCCTAGCCATCGTCTGGCGCGAAAATACCGATTTCGGCCCATTTTTGTCGGGTGGTTCGAAAATCGCCCGAAAAGTGCAGATGAAATCGACGACCGCGAGATCCTTGTAGCATTCTTCTCCTAAATTTAAGACTGTGTCTCGGGTTCCGTGTCGGATTTCAAACCCTAGCCATCGTCTGGCCCGAAAATACCGATTTCGGCCCATTTTTGTCGAGTGGTACGAAAATTGCCCGAAAAGTCCAGATGAAATCGACGACCGCGATATCCTTGTAGCATTCTTCTCCTAAATTTATGACTGTGTCTCGGGTTCTGTGTTGGATTTCAAACCCTAGCCATCGTTTGGCCCGAAAATACCGACTTCGGCCCATTTTTGTCGGGTGGTACGAAAATCGCCCGAAAAGTCCAGATGAAATCGACGACCGCGAGATCCTTGTAGCATTCTTCTCCAAAATTTATGACTGTGTCTCGGGTTCCATGTCGGATTTAAAACCCTAGCCATCGTTTGGCCCGAAAATACCGATTTCGGCCCATTTTTGTCGGGTGGTACGAAAATCGCTGGAAAAGTGCAGATGAAATCGACGACCGCGAGATCCTTGTAGCATTCTTCTCCAAAATTTATAACTGTGTCTCGGGTTCCGTGTCGGATTTCAAACCCTAGCCATCGTCTGGCCTGAAAATACCGATTTCAGCCCATTTTTGTCGGGTGGTACGAAAATCGCCCGAAAAGTGCAGATGAAATCGACGACTGCGAGATCCTTGTAGCATTCTTCTCCTAAATTTATGATTGTGTCTCGGGTTCCGTGTCGGATTTCAAACCCTAGCCATCGTCTGGCCCGAAAATACCGATTTCGGCCCATTTTTGTCGAGTGGTACGAAAATCGCCCGAAAAGTCCAGATGAAATCGACGACCGCGATATCCTTGTAGCATTCTTCTCCTAAATTTATGACTGTGTCTCGGGTTCTGTGTTGGATTTCAAACCCTAGCCATCGTTTGGCCCGAAAATACCGATTTCGGCCCATTTTTGTCGGGTGGTACGAAAATCGCCCGAAAAGTCCAGATGAAATCGACGACCGCGAGATCCTTGTAGCATTCTTCTCCTAAATTTATGACTGTGTCTCGGGTTCCGTGTTGGATTTCAAACCCTAGCCATCGTCTGGCCCGAAAATACCGATTTCGGCCCATATTTGTCCGGTGGTACGAAAATCGCCCGAAAAGTCCAGACGAAATCGACCGCGAGATCCTTTTAGCTTTCTTCTCCTAAATTTATGACTCTGTCTCGGGTTCCTTGTCAGATTTCAAACCGTAGCCATCGTCTGGCCTGAAAATACCGATTTCGGCCCATTTTTGTCGGGTGGTACGAAAATCGCCCGAAAAGTCCAGATGAAATCGACGACCACGAGATCCTTGTAGCATTCTTCTCCAAAATTTATGACTGTGTCTCGGGTTCCGTGTCGGATTTCAAACCCTAGCCATCGTCTGGCCCGAAAATACCGATTTCGGCCCATTTTTGTCGGGTGGTACGAAAATCGCCGGAGAAGTGCAGATAAAATCGACGACCGCGAGATCCTTGTAGCATTCTTCTCCTAAATTTAGGACTGTGTCTCGGGTTCCGTGTCGGATTTCAGACCCTAGCCATCGTCTGGCCCGAAAATACCGATTTCGGCCCATTTTTGTCGGGTGGTACGAAAATCGCCCGAAAAGTCCTGATGAAATCGACGACCGCGAGATCCTTTTAGCTTTCTTCTCCTAAATTTATGACTCTGTCTCGGGTTCCTTGTCAGATTTCAAACCGTAGCCATCGTCTGGCCTGAAAATACCGATTTCGGCCCATTTTTGTCGGGTGGTACGAAAATCGCCAGAAAAGTCCAGATGAAATCAACGACCGCGAGATCCTTGTAGCATTCTTCTCCAAAATTTATGACTGTGTCTCGGGTTCCGTGTCGGATTTCAAACCCTAGCCATCGTCTGGCCCGAAAATACCGATTTCGGCCCATTTGTGTCGGGTGGTACGAAAATCGCCCGAAAAGTCCAGATGAAATCAACGACCGCGAGATCCTTGTAGCATTCTTCTCCTAAATTTATGACTGTGTCTCGGGTTCCGTGTCGGATTTCAAACCCTAGCCATCGTCTGGCCCGAAAATACCGATTTCGGCCCATTTTTGTCGGGTGGTACGAAAATCACCCGAAAAGTCTAGATGAAATCGACGACCGCGAGATCCTTTTAGCATTCTTCTCCAAAATTTATGACTGTGTCTCGGGTTCTGCGCCGGATTTCAAACCCTAGTCATCGTCTGGCACGAAAATACTGATTTCGGCCCATTTTTGTCGGGTGGTACGAAAATCGCCCGAAAAGTGCAGATGAAATCGACGACCGCGAGATCCTTGTAGCATTCTTCTCCTAAATTTATGACTGTGTCTCGTGTTCCGTGTCGTATTTCAAACCCTAGCCATCGTCTGGCTCGAAAAATACCGATTTCGGCCCATTTTTGTCGGGTAGTACGAAAATCGCCCGAAAAGTCCAGATGAAATAGACGACCGCGAGATCCTTGTAGCATTCTTCTCCTAAACTTATGACTGTGTCTCGGGTTCTGTGTCGGATTTCAAACCCTAGCCATAGTCTGGCCCGAAAATACCGATTTCGGCCCATTTTTGTCAGGTGGTACGAAAATCGCCCGAAAAGTCCAGATGAAATCGACGACCGGGAGATCCTTTTAGCATTCTTCTCCTAAATTTATGACTCTGCCTCGAGTTCCGGGTCAGATTTCAAACCCTAGCCATCGTTTGGCCCGAAAATACCGATTTCAACCCTTTTTTGTCGGGTGGTACGAAAATCGCCCGAAAAGTCCAGATGAAATCGACGACCGCGAGATCCTTGTAGCATTCTTCTCTAAAATTTATGACTGTGTCTCGGGTTCCGTGTCGGATTTCAAA
>JBBPBP010000869.1:0-25259 GCA_037974735.1 Cicer chorassanicum | reverse complement strand
GGCTACGGTTTGAAATCTGACAAGGAACCCGAGACAGAGTCATAAATTTAGGAGAAGAATGATACAAAGATCTCGCGGTCGTCGATTTCATCTAGACTTTTCGGGCGATTTTCGTACCACCCGACAACAATGGGCCGAAATCGGTATTTTCGAGCCAGACGATGGCTAGGGTTTGAAATCCAACACGGAACCCGAGACACAGTCATAAATTGAGGAGAAGAATGCTACAAGGATCTCGCGGTCGTCAATTTCATCTGTACTTTTCGGGCGATTTTCGTACCACCCGACAAAAATGGGCCGAAATCGGTATTTTCGGGCCAGACGATGGCTATGGTTTGAAATTCGACACCTAACCCGAGACACAGTCATAAATTTAGGAGAAGAATGCTACAAAGATCTCGCGGTCGTCGATTTCATCTAGACTTTTCGGGCGATTTTCGTACCACTCGACCAAAATGGGCCGAAATCGGTATTTTCGGGCCAGACGATGGCTTGGGTTTGAAATCCGACACGGAACCCGAGACACAGTCTTAAATTTTGGAGAAGAATGCTACAAGGATCTCGCGGTCGTCGATTTCATCTGCACTTTTCGGCCGATTTTCGTACCACCCGACAAAAATGGGCCTAAATCGGTATTTTCGGGCCAGACGATGGCTAGGGTTTGAAATCCGACACCGAACCCGAGACAAAGTCTTAAATTTAGGAGAAGAATGCTACAAGGATCTCGCGGTTTCGATTTCATCTGCACTTTTCGGGCGATTTTCGAACCACCCGACAAACATGGGCCAAAATCGGTATTTTCAGGCAAGACGATGGGTAGTGTTCGAAATCCGACACGGAACCCGAGACACAGTCATAAATTTTGGAAAAGAATGCTACAAGGATCTCGCGGTCGTCGATTTCATCTGCACTTTTCGGCCGATTTTCGTACCACCCGACAAAAATGGGCCTAAATCGGTATTTTCGGGCCAGACGATGGCTAGGGTTTGAAATCCGACACCGAACCCGAGACACAATCATAAATTTAGGAGAAGAATGCTACAAAGATCTCGCGGTCGTCGATTTCATCTAGACTTTTCGGGCGATTTTCGTACCACCCGACAAAAATGGGCCGAAATCGGTATTTTCGGGCCAGACGATGGCTAGGGTTTGAAATCCGACACCTAACCCGAGACACAGTCATAAATTTAGGAGAAGAATGCTACAAAGATCTCGCGGTCGTCGATTTCATCTAGACTTTTCGGGCGATTTTCGTACCACTCGACCAAAATGGGCCGAAATCGGTATTTTCGGGCCAGACGATGGCTACGGTTTGAAATCCGACACGGAACCCGAGACATAGTCTTAAATTTAGGAGAAGAATGCTACAAGGATCTCGCGGTTTCGATTTCATCTGCACTTTTCGGGCGATTTTCGAACCACCCGACAAACATGGGCCGAAATCGGTATTTTCGGGCCAGACGATGGGTATGGTTTGAAATCCGACACGGAACCCGAGATAAGTCATAAATTTTGGAGAAGAATGCTACAAGGATCTCGCGGTCGTCGATTTCATCTGCACTTTTCGGGCGATTTTCGTACCACCCGACACAAATGGGCCGAAATCGGTATTTTCGGGCTAGACGATGGCTAGGGTTTGAAATCCGACACGGAACCCGAGACACAGTCATAAATTTAGGAGAAGAATGCTACAAGGATCTCGCGGTCGTCGATTTTATCTGCACTTTTCGGGCGATTTTCGTACCACCCGACAAAAATGGGCAGAAATCGGTTTTTTCGGGCCAGACGATGGCTATGGTTTGAAATCCGACACGGAACCCGAGACACAGTCATAAATTTAAGAGAAGAATGCTACAAGGATCTCGCGGTCGTCGATTTCATCTGCACTTTTCGGGCGATTTTCGTACCACCCGACAAAAATGGGACAAAATCGGTATTTTCGGGCCAGACGATGGTTATGGTTTGAAATCCGACACGGAACCCGAGACACACTCATAAATTTAGGAGAAGAATGCTACAAGGATCTCGCGGTCGTCGATTTTATCTGCACTTTTCGGGCGATTTTCGTACCACCCGACAAAAATGGGCCGAAATCGGTATTTTCGGGCAAGACGATGGCTAGGGTTTGAAATCCGACACGGAACCCGAGACACAGTCATTAATTTAAGAGAAGAATGCTACAAGGATCTCGCGGTCGTCGATTTCATCTGCACTTTTCGGGCGATTTTCGTACCACCCGACAAAAATGGGACGAAATCGGTATTTTCGGGCCATACGATGGTTATGGTTTGAAATCCGACACGAAACCCGAGACACAATCATAAATTTAGGAGAAGAATGCTACAAGGATCTCGCAGTCGTCGATTTTATCTGCACTTTTCGGGCGATTTTCGTACCACCCGACAAAAATGGGCCGAAATCGGTATTTTCGGGCCAGACGATGGCTAGGGTTTGAAATCCGACACGGAACCCAAGACACAATCATAAATTTAGGAGAAGAATGCTACAAGGATCTCGCGGTCGTCGATTTCATCTGGACTTTCCGGGCGATATTCGTACCACCCGACAAAAATGGGCCAAAATCAGTATTTTCGGGCCAGCCGATTGCTAAGGTTAGAAATCCGACACGGAACCCGAGACACAGTCATAAATTTAGGAAAGAATGCTACAAAGATCTCGCGGTTTCGATTTCATCTGGACTTTTCGGGCGATTTTCGTTCCACCCGACAAAAATGGGTTGAAATCGGTATTTTCGGGCCAGCCGATGGCTAGGGTTTGAAATCTGACCCGGAACTCGAGACAGAGTCATAAATTTAGGAGAAGAATGCTAAAATGATCTCTCAGTCGTCGATTTCATCTGGACTTTTCGGGCGATTTTCGTACCACCCGACAAAAATGGGCCGAAATCGGTATTTTCGGGCCAGACGATGGATAGGGTTTGAAATCCGACACAGAACCCGAGACACAGTCATAAATTTAGGAGAAGAATGCTACAAGGATCTCGCGGTCGTCGATTTCATCTGGACTTTTCGGGCGATTATCGTACCACCCGACAAAAATGGGCCGAAATCTGTATTTTTCGGGCCAGACGATGGCTAGGGTTTGAAATACGACACGGAACCCGAGACATAGTCATAAATTTAGGAGAAGAATGCTACAAGGATCTTGCGGTTGTCGATTTCATCTACACTTTTCGGGCGATTTTCGTACCACCCGACAAAAATGGGCCGAAATCGGTATTTTCGGGCCAGACGATGGCTAGGGTTTGAAATCTGGCACGGAACCCGAGACACAGTCATAAATTTTGGAGAAGAATGCTAAAAGGATCTCGCGGTCGTCGATTTCATCTGGACTTTTCGGGCGATTTTCCTACCACCCGACAAAAATGGGCCGAAATCGGTATTTTCAGGCCAGACGATGGCTACGGTTTGAAATCTGACAAGGAACCCGAGATAGAGTCATAAATTTAGGAGAAGAAAGCTAAAAGGATCTCGCGGTCGTCGATTTCATCTGGACTTTTCGGGCGATTTTCGAACCACCCGACAAAAATGGGCCGAAATCGTTATTTTCGGGCCAAACGATGGCTAGGGTTTGAAAGCCGACACCAAACCCGAGACACAGTCATAAATTTAGGAGAAGAATACTACAAGGATCTTGCGGTCGTCGATTTCATCTACACTTTTCGGTCGATTTTCGTACCACCCGACAAAAATGGGCCGAAATCGGTATTTTCGGGCCAGACGATGGCTAGGGTTTGAAATCTGGCACGGAACCCGAGACACAGTCATAAATTTTGGAGAAGAATGCTAAAAGGATCTCGCGGTCGTCGATTTAATCTGGACTTTTCGGGCGATTTTCGTACCACTCGACAAAAATGGGCCGAAATCGGTATTTTCGGGCCAGACGATGGCTAGGGTGTGAAATCCGACACGGAACCCGAGACACAGTCATAAATTTAGGAGAAGAATGCTACAAGGATCTCGCGGTCGTTGATTTCATCTGGACTTTACGGGCGATTTTTGTACCATCCGACAAAAATGGGCCGAAATCGGTATTTTCGGGCCAGACGATGGCTAGGGTTTGAAATCCGACACGGAACCCGAGACACAGTCATAAATTTTGGAGAAGAATGCTACAAGGATCTCGCGGTCGTCGATTTCATCTGGACTTTTCGGGCGATTTTCGTACCACTCGACAAAAATGGGCCGAAATCGGTATTTTCGGGCCAGACGATGGCTAGGGTTTGAAATCCGACACGGAACCCGAGACACAGTCTTAAATTTAGGAGAAGAATGCTATAAGGATCTCGCGGTTTCGATTTCATCTGCACTTTTCGGGCGATTTTCGAACCTCCCGACAAACATGGGCCGAAATCGGTATTTTCAGGCCAGACGATGGGTAGGGTTTGAAATCCGACACGGAACCCGAGACACAGTCATAAATTTTGGAGAAGAATGCTACAAGGATCTCGCGGTCGTCGATTTCATCTGCACTTTTCGGCCGATTTTCGTACCACCCGACAAAAATGGGCCTAAATCGGTATTTTCGGGCCAGACGATGGCTAGGGTTTGAAATTCGACACCGAACCCGAGACACAGTCATAAATTTAGGAGAAGAATGCTACAAAGATCTCGCGGTTGTCGATTTCATCTAGAATTTTCGGGCGATTTTCGTACCACCCGACAAAAATGGGCCGAAATCGGTATTTTCGGGCCAGACGATGGCTAGGGTTTGAAATCCGACACCGAACCCGAGACACAGTCATAAATTTAGGAGAAGAATGCTACAAGGATCTCGCGGTCGTCGATTTCATTTTGAGTTTTCGGGCGATTTTCGTACCACTTGACAAAAATGGGTTGAAATCGGTATTTTCGGGCCAGACGATGTCTAGGGTTTGAAATCTGACCCGGAACTCGAGACAGAGTCATAAATTTAGGAGAAGAATGCTAAAAGGATCTCGCGGTCGTCGATTTCATCTGGACTTTTCGGGCGATTTTCATACCACCTGACAAAAATGGGCCGAAATCGGTATTTTCGGGACAGACGATGGCTAGGGTTTGAAATCCGACACGGAACCCGAGACACAGTCATAAATTTTGGAGAAGAATGCTACAAGGATCTCGCGGTCGTCGATTTCATCTGGACTTTTCGGGCGATTTTCGTACCACCCGACAAAAATGGGCCGAAATCGGTATTTTCGGGCCAAACGATGGTTAGGGTTTGAAATCCGACACCGAACCCGAGACACGGTCATAAATTTAGGAGAAGAATGCTACAAGGATATCGTGGTCGTCGATTTCATCTGGACTTTTCGGGCGATTTTCGTACCACTCGACAAAAATGGGCCGAAATCGGTATTTTCGGGCCAGACGATGGCTAGGGTTTGAAATCCGACACGGAACCCGAGACACAGTCTTAAATTTAGGAGAAGAATGCTACAAGGATCTCGCGGTTTCGATTTCATCTGCACTTTTCGGGCGATTTTCGAACCACCCGAAAAAAATGGGCCGAAATCGGTATTTTTGGGCCAAACAATGGGTAGAGTTTGAAATCCGACACGGAACCCGAGACACAGTCATAAATTTTGGAGAAGAATGCTACAAGGATCTCGCGGTCGTCGATTTCATCTGCACTTTTCCGGCGATTTTCGTACCACCCGACAAAAATGGGCCGAAATCGGTATTTTCGGGCCAGACGATGGCTAGGGTTTGAAATCCGACACGGAACCCGAGACACAGTCATAAATTTTGGAGAAGAATGCTACAAGGATCTCGCGGTCGTCGATTTCATCTGGACTTTTCGGGTGATTTTCCTACCACCCGACAAAAATGGGCCGAAATCGGTATTTTCAGGCTAGACGATGGCTACGGTTTGAAATCTGACAAGGAACCCGAGATAGAGTCATAAATTTAGGAGAAGAAAGCTAAAAGGATCTCGCAGTCGTCGATTTCATCTGGACTTTTCGGGCGATTTTCGTTCCACCCGACAAAAATGGGCCGAAATCGTTATTTTCGGGCCAAACGATGGCTAGGGTTTGAAAGCCGACACCGAACCCGAGACACAGTCATAAATTTAGGAGAAGAATGCTACAAGGATATCGCGGTCGTCGATTTCATCTGGACTTTTCGGGCGATTTTTGTACCACTCGACAAAAATGGGCCGAAATCGGTATTTTCGGGCCAGACGATGGCTAGGGTTTGAAATCCGACACGGAACCCGAGACACAGTCTTAAATTTAGGAGAAGAATGCTACAAGGATCTCGAGGTCGTCGATTTCATCTGGACTTTTCAGGCGATTTTCGTACCACCCGACAAAAATGCGCCGAAATCGGTATTTTCGGGCCAAACGATGGCTAGGGTTTGAAATCCGACACCGAACCCGAGACACAGTCATAAATTTAGGAGAAGAATGCTACAAGGATATCGCGGTCGTCGATTTCATCTAGACTTTTCGGGCGATTTTCGTACCACTCGACAAAAATGGGCTGAAATCGGTATTTTCGGGCCAGACGATGGCTAGGGTTTGAAATCCGACACGGAACCCGAGACACAGTCTTAAATTTAGGAGAAGAATGCTACAAGGATCTCGCGATTTTGATTTCATCTGCACTTTTCGGGCGATTTTCGAACCACCCGACAAACATGGGCCGAAATCGGTATTTTCAGGCCAGACGATGGGTAGGGTTTGAAATCCGACACGGAACCCGAGACACAGTCATAAATTTTGGAGAAGAATGCTACAAGGATCTCGCGGTCGTCGATTTCATCTACACTTTTCGGCTGATTTTCGTACCACCCGACAAAAATGGGCCTAAATCGGTATTTTCGGCCCAGACGATGGCTAGGGTTTTAAATCCGACACCGAACCCGAGACACAGTCATAAATTTAGGAGAAGAATGCTACAAAGATCTCGCGGTCGTCGATTTCATCTAGACTTTTCGGACGATTTTCGTACCACCCGACAAAAATGGGCCGAAATCGGTATTTTCGGGCCAGACGATGGCTAGGGTTTGAAATCCGACACCGAACCCGAGACACAGTCATAAATTTAGGAGAAGAATGCTACAAGGATATCGCGGTCGTCGATTTCATCTGGACTTTTCGGGCGATTTTCGTACCACTCGACAAAAATGGGCCGAAATCGGTATTTTCGGGCCAGACGATGGCTAGGGTGTGAAATCCGACACGGAACCCGAGACACAGTCATAAATTTTGGAGAAGAATGCTACAAGGATCTCGCGGTCGTCGATTTCATCTGGACTTTTCGGCCGATTTTCGTACCACCCGACAAAAATGGGCCGAAATCGGTATTTTCGGGCCAGACGATGGCTAGGGTTTGAAATCCGACACGGAACCCGAGACACAGTCATAAATTTTGGAGAAGAATGCTACAAGGATCTCGCGGTCGTCGATTTCATCTGGACTTTTCGGGTGATTTTCCTACCACCCGACAAAAATGGGCCGAAATCGGTATTTTCAGGCTAGACGATGGCTACGGTTTGAAATCTGACAAGGAACCCGAGATAGAGTCATAAATTTAGGAGAAGAAAGCTAAAAGGATCTCGCAGTCGTCGATTTCATCTGGACTTTTCGGGCGATTTTCGTTCCACCCGACAAAAATGGGCCGAAATCGTTATTTTCGGGCCAAACGATGGCTAGGGTTTGAAAGCCGACACCGAACCCGAGACACAGTCATAAATTTAGGAGAAGAATGCTACAAGGATATCGCGGTCGTCGATTTCATCTGGACTTTTCGGGCGATTTTTGTACCACTCGACAAAAATGGGCCGAAATCGGTATTTTCGGGCCAGACGATGGCTAGGGTTTGAAATCCGACACGGAACCCGAGACACAGTCTTAAATTTAAGAGAAGAATGCTACAAGGATCTCGAGGTCGTCGATTTCATCTGGACTTTTCAGGCGATTTTCGTACCACCCGACAAAAATGCGCCGAAATCGGTATTTTCGGGCCAGACGATGGCTAGGGTTTGAAATCCGACACGGAACCCGAGACACAGTCTTAAATTTAGGAGAAGAATGCTACAAGGATCTCGAGGTCGTCGATTTCATCTGGACTTTTCAGGCGATTTTCGTACCACCCGACAAAAATGCGCCGAAATCGGTATTTTCGGGCCAAACGATGGCTAGGGTTTGAAATCCGACACCGAACCCGAGACACAGTCATAAATTTAGGAGAAGAATGCTACAAGGATATCGCGGTCGTCGATTTCATCTAGACTTTTCGGGCGATTTTCGTACCACTCGACAAAAATGGGCTGAAATCGGTATTTTCGGGCCAGACGATGGCTAGGGTTTGAAATCCGACACGGAACCCGAGACACAGTCTTAAATTTAGGAGAAGAATGCTACAAGGATCTCGCGATTTTGATTTCATCTGCACTTTTCGGGCGATTTTCGAACCACCCGACAAACATGGGCCGAAATCGGTATTTTCAGGCCAGACGATGGGTAGGGTTTGAAATCCGACACGGAACCCGAGACACAGTCATAAATTTTGGAGAAGAATGCTACAAGGATCTCGCGGTCGTCGATTTCATCTGCACTTTTCGGCCGATTTTCGTACCACCCGACAAAAATGGGCCTAAATCGGTATTTTCGGGCCAGACGATGGCTAGGGTTTGAAATTCGACACCGAACCCGAGACACAGTCATAAATTTAGGAGAAGAATGCTACAAAGATCTCGCGGTTGTCGATTTCATCTAGAATTTTCGGGCGATTTTCGTACCACCCGACAAAAATGGGCCGAAATCGGTATTTTCGGGCCAGACGATGGCTAGGGTTTGAAATCCGACACCGAACCCGAGACACAGTCATAAATTTAGGAGAAGAATGCTACAAGGATCTCGCGGTCGTCGATTTCATTTTGAGTTTTCGGGCGATTTTCGTACCACTTGACAAAAATGGGTTGAAATCGGTATTTTCGGGCCAGACGATGTCTAGGGTTTGAAATCTGACCCGGAACTCGAGACAGAGTCATAAATTTAGGAGAAGAATGCTAAAAGGATCTCGCGGTCGTCGATTTCATCTGGACTTTTCGGGCGATTTTCATACCACCTGACAAAAATGGGCCGAAATCGGTATTTTCGGGACAGACGATGGCTAGGGTTTGAAATCCGACACGGAACCCGAGACACAGTCATAAATTTTGGAGAAGAATGCTACAAGGATCTCGCGGTCGTCGATTTCATCTGGACTTTTCGGGCGATTTTCGTACCACCCGACAAAAATGGGCCGAAATCGGTATTTTCGGGCCAAACGATGGTTAGGGTTTGAAATCCGACACCGAACCCGAGACACGGTCATAAATTTAGGAGAAGAATGCTACAAGGATATCGTGGTCGTCGATTTCATCTGGACTTTTCGGGCGATTTTCGTACCACTCGACAAAAATGGGCCGAAATCGGTATTTTCGGGCCAGACGATGGCTAGGGTTTGAAATCCGACACGGAACCCGAGACACAGTCTTAAATTTAGGAGAAGAATGCTACAAGGATCTCGCGGTTTCGATTTCATCTGCACTTTTCGGGCGATTTTCGAACCACCCGACAAACATGGGCCGAAATCGGTATTTTCAGGCCAGACGATGGGTAGGGTTTGAAATCCAACACGGAACCCGAGACACAGTCATAAATTTTGGAGAAGAATGCTACAAGTATCTCGCGGTCGTCGATTTCATCTGCACTTTTCGGCCGATTTTCGTACCACCCGACAAAAATGGGCCTAAATCGGTATTTTCGGCCCAGACGATGGCTAGGGTTTTAAATCCGACACCGAACCCGAGACACAGTCATAAATTTAGGAGAAGAATGCTACAAAGATCTCGCGGTCGTCGATTTCATCTAGACTTTTCGGGCGATTTTCGTACCACCCGACAAAAATGGGCCGAAATCGGTATTTTCGGGCCAGACGATGGCTAGGGTTTGAAATCCGACACCGAACCCGAGACACAGTCATAAATTTAAGAGAAGAAGGCTACAAGGATATCGCGGTCGTCGATTTCATCTGGACTTTTCGGGCGATTTTCGTACCACTCGACAAAAATGGGCCGAAATCGGTATTTTCGGGCCAGACGATGGCTAGGGTTTGAAATCCGACACGGAACCCGAGACACAGTCTTAAATTTAGGAGAAGAATGCTACAAGGATCTCGCGGTCGTCGATTTCATCTGGACTTTTCGGGCGATTTTCGTACCACCCGTCAAAAATGCGCCGAAATCGGTATTTTCGGGCCAAACGATGGCTAGGGTTTGAAATCCGACACCGAACCCGAGACACAGTCATAAATTTAGGAGAAGAATGCTACAAGGATATCGCGGTCGTCGATTTCATCTGGACTTTTCGGGCGATTTTCGTACCACTCGACAAAAATGGGCCGAAATCGGTATTTTTGGGCCAGACGATGGCTAGGGTTTGAAATCCGACACGGAACCCGAGACACAGTCATAAATTTTGGAGAAGAATGCTACAAGGATCTCGCGGTCGTCGATTTCATCTGGACTTTTCCGGCGATTTTCGTACCACCCGATAAAAATGGGCCGAAATCGGTATTTTTGGGCCAGACGATGGCTAGGGTATGAAATCCGACACCGAACTCGAGACACAGTCATAAATTTTGGAGAAGAATGCTACAAGGATATCGCGATCGTCGATTTCATCTGGACTTTTCGGGCGATTTTCGTACCACTCGACAAAAATGGGCCGAAATCGGTATTTTCGGGCCAGACGATGGCTAGGGTTTGAAATCCGACACGGAACCCGAGACACAGTCATAAATTTTGGAGAAGAATGCTACAAGGATCTCACGGTCGTCGATTTCATCTGGACTTTTCGGGCGATTTTCGTACCACCCGACAAAAATGGGCCGAAATCGGTATTTTCGGGCCAGACGATGGCTAGGGTTTGAAATCCGACACCGAACCCGAGACACAGTCATAAATTTAGGAGAAGAATGCTACAAGGATCTCGCGGTCGTCGATTTCATATTGACTTTTCGGGCGATTTTCGTACCACTTGACAAAAATGGGTTGAAATCGGTATTTTCAGGCCAGACGATGGCTAGGGTTTGAAATCTGACCCGGAACTCGAGACAGAGTCATAAATTTAGGAGAAGAATGCTAAAAGGATCTCGCGGTCGTCTATTTCATCTGGACTTTTCGGGCGATTTTCGTACCACCCGACAAAAATGGGCCGAAATCGGTATTTTCGGGCCAAACGATGGCTAGGGTTTGAAATCCAACACAGAACCCGAGACACAGTCATAAATTTAGGAGAAGAATGCTACAAGGATATCGCGGTCGTCGATTTCATCTGGACTTTTCGGGCGATTTTCGTACCACTCGACAAAAATGGGCTAAAATCGGTATTTTCGGGCCAGACGATGGCTAGGGTTTGAAATCCGACACGGAGCCCGAGACACAGTCTTAAACTTAGGAGAAGAATGCTACAAGGATCTCGCGGTCGTCGATTTCATCTGCACTTTTCGGGCGATTTTCGTACCACCCGACAAAAATGGGCCGAAATCGGTATTTTCGGGCTAGACGATGGCTAGGGTTTGAAATCCGACACAGAACCCGAGACACAGTCATAAATTTTGGAGAAGAATGCTACAAGGATCTCGCGGTCGTCGATTTCATCTGGACTTTTCGAGCGATTTTCGTACCACTCGACAAAAATGGGCCGAAATCAGTATTTTCGGCCCAAACGATGGCTAGGGTTTGAAATCCGACACCGAACCCGAGACACAGTCATAAATTTAGGAGAAGAATGCTACAAGGATATCGCGGTCGTCGATTTCATCTGGACTTTTCGGGCGATTTTCGTACCACCCTACAAAAATGGGCCGAAATCGGTATTTTCGGGCCAGACGATGGCTAGGTTTTGAAATCCGACACGGAACCCGAGACACAGTCATAAATTTAGGAGAAGAATGCTACAAGGATCTCGCGGTCGTCGATTTCATCTGGACTTTCCGGGCGATTTTCGTACCACCCGACAAAAATGGGCCGAAATCGGTATTTTTCGGGCCAAACAATGGCTAGGGTTTGAAATCCGACACGGAACCCGAGACACAGTCATAAATTTAGGAGAAGAATGCTACAAGGATCTCGCAGTCGTCGATTTCATCAGCACTTTTCGGGCGATTTTCGTACCACCCGACAAAAATGGGCCGAAATCGGTATTTTCAGGCCAGACGATGGCTAGGGTTTGAAATCCGACACGGAACCCGAGACACGGTTATAAATTTTGGAGAAGAATGCTACAAGGATCTCGCGGTCGTCGATTTCATCTGCACTTTTCCAGCGATTTTCGTACCACCCGACAAAAATGGGCCGAAATCGGTATTTTCGGGCCAGACGATGGCTAGGGTTTTAAATCCGACATGGAACCCGAGACACAGTCATAAATTTTAGAGAAGAATGCTAGAAGGATCTCGCGGTCGTCGATTTCATCTGGACTTTTCGGGCGATTTTCGTACCACTCGACAAAAATGGGCCGAAATCGGTATTTTCGGGCCAGACGATGGGTAGGGTTTGAAATCCGACTCGGAACCCGAGACACAGTCATAATTTTTGGAGAAGAATGCTACAAGGATCTCGCGGTCGTCGATTTCATCTGGACTTTTCGGGCAATTTTCGTACCACCCGACAAAAATGGGCCGAAATCGGTATTTTCAGGCCAGACGATGGCTACGGTTTGAAATCTGACAAGGAACCCGAGACAGAGTCATAAATTTAGGAGAAGAATGCTAAAAGGATCTCGCGGTCGTCGATTTCATCTAGACTTTTCGGGCGATTTTCGTACCACCCTACAAAAATGGGCCGAAATCGGTATTTTCGGGCCAGACGATGGCTAGGGTTTGAAATCCGACACGGAACAAGAGACACAGTCATAAATTTAGGAGAAGAATGCTACAAGGATCTCGCGGTCGTCGATTTAATGTGCACTTTTCGGGCGATTTTCGAACCACCCGACAAAAATGGGCCGAAATCGGTATTTTTAGGCCAGACGATGGCTAGGGTTTGAAATCCGACATGGAACCCGAGACACAATTATAAATTTTGGAGAAGAATGCTACAAGGATCTCGCGGTCGTCGATTTCATCTGCACTTTTCCAGCGATTTTCGTACCACCCGACAAAAATGGGCCGAAAACGGTATTTTCGGGCCAGACGATGGCTAGGGTTTTAAATCCGACATGGAACCCGAGACACAGTCATAAATTTTGGAGAAGAATGCTACAAGGATCTCGCGGTCGTCGATTTCATCTGGACTTTTCGGGCAATTTTCGTACCACCCGACAAAAATGGGCCGAAATCGGTATTTTCAGGCCAGACGATGGCTACGGTTTGAAATCTGACAAGGAACCCGAGACAGAGTCATAAATTTAGGAGAAGAATGCTAAAAGGATCTCGCGGTCGTCGATTTCATCTAGACTTTTCGGGCGATTTTCGTACCACCCTACAAAAATGGGCCGAAATCGGTATTTTCGGGCCAGACGATGGCTAGGGTTTGAAATCCGACACGGAACAAGAGACACAGTCATAAATTTAGGAGAAGAATGCTACAAGGATCTCGCGGTCGTCGATTTAATGTGCACTTTTCGGGCGATTTTCGAACCACCCGACAAAAATGGGCCGAAATCGGTATTTTTAGGCCAGACGATGGCTAGGGTTTGAAATCCGACATGGAACCCGAGACACAGTTATAAATTTTGGAGAAGAATGCTACAAGGATCTCGCGGTCGTCGATTTCATCTGCACTTTTCCAGCGATTTTCGTACCACCCGACAAAAATGGGCCGAAAACGGTATTTTTGGGCCAGACGATGGCTAGGGTTTTAAATCCGACATGGAACCCGAGACACAGTCATAAATTTTGGAGAAGAATGCTACAAGGATCTCGCGGTCGTCGATTTCATCTGGACTTTTCGGGCGATTTTCGTACCACCCGACAAAAATGGGCCGAAATCGGTATTTTCGGGCCAAACGATGGCTAGGGTTTGAAATCCGACACCGAACCCGAGACACAATCATAAATTTAGGAGAAGAATGCTACAAGGATATCGTGGTCGTCGATTTCATCTGGACTTTTCGGGCGATTTTCGTACCACTCGACAAAAATGGGCCGAAATCGGTATTTTCGGGCCAGACGATGGCTAGGGTTTGAAATCCGACACGGAACCCGAGACACAGTCTTAAATTTAGGAGAAGAATGCTACAAGGATCTCGCGGTTTCGATTTCATCTGCACTTTTCGGGCGATTTTCGAACCACCCGACAAACATGGGCCGAAATCGGTATTTTCAGGCCAGACGATGGGTAGGGTTTGAAATCCAACACGGAACCCGAGACACAGTCATAAATTTTGGAGAAGAATGCTACAAGTATCTCGCGGTCGTCGATTTCATCTGCACTTTTCGGCCGATTTTCGTACCACCCGACAAAAATGGGCCTAAATCGGTATTTTCGGCCCAGACGATGGCTAGGGTTTTAAATCCGACACCGAACCCGAGACACAGTCATAAATTTAGGAGAAGAATGCTACAAAGATCTCGCGGTCGTCGATTTCATCTAGACTTTTCGGACGATTTTCGTACCACCCGACAAAAATGGGCCGAAATCGGTATTTTCGGGCCAGACGATGGCTAGGGTTTGAAATCCGACACCGAACCCGAGACACAGTCATAAATTTAGGAGAAGAATGCTACAAGGATATCGCGGTCGTCGATTTCATCTGGATTTTTCGGGCGATTTTCGTACCACTTGACAAAAATGGGCCGAAATCGGTATTTTCGGGCCAGACGATGGCTAGGGTTTGAAATCCGACACGGAACCCGAGACACAGTCTTAAATTTAGGAGAAGAATGCTACAAGGATCTCGCGGTTTCGATTTCATCTGCACTTTTCGGGCGATTTTTGAACCACCCGACAAACATGGGCCAAAATCGGTATTTTCAGGCCAGACGATGGGTAGGGTTTGAAATCCGACACGGAACCCGAGACACAGTCATAAATTTTGGAGAAGAATGCTACAAGGATCTCGCGGTCGTCGATTTCATCTGCACTTTTCGGCCGATTTTCGTACCACCCGACAAAAATGGGCCTAAATCGGTATTTTCGGGCCAGACGATGGCTAGGGTTTGAAATTCGACACCGAACCCGAGACACAGTCATAAATTTAGGAGAAGAATGCTACAAAGATCTCGCGGTTGTCGATTTCATCTAGAATTTTCGGGCGATTTTCGTACCACCCGACAAAAATGGGCCGAAATCGGTATTTTCGGGCCAGACGATGGCTAGGGTTTGAAATCCGACACCGAACCCGAGACACAGTCATAAATTTAGGAGAAGAATGCTACAAGGATCTCGCGGTCGTCGATTTCATCTGCACTTTTCGGGCGATTTTCGTACCACCCGACAAAAATGGGCCGAAATCGGTATTTTCGGGCCAGACGATGGCTAGGGTTTGAAATACGGCACGGAACCCGAGACACATTCACAAATTTTGGAGAAGAATGCTAAAAGGATCTCGCTGTCTTCGATTTCATCTGGACTTTTCGGGCGATTTTCGTACCACCCGACAAAAATGGGCCGAAATCGGTATTTTCGGGCCAGACGATGGCTAGGGTTTGAAATCCGACACGGAACCCGAGACACAGTCATAAATTTAGGAGAAGAATGCTACAAGGATCTCGCAGTCGTCGATTTCATCTGCACTTTTCGGGCGATTTTCGAACCACCCGACAAAAATGGGCCGAAATCGGTATTTTCGGGCCAGACGATGGCTAGGGTTTGAAATCCGACACGGAACCCGAGACACAGTCATAAATTTAGGAGAAGAATTCTACAAGGATCTCGCAGTCGTCGATTTCATCTGCACTTTTCGGGCGATTTTCGTACCACCCGACAAAAATGGGCCGAAATCGGTATTTTCAGGCCAAACGATGGCTAGGGTTTGAAATCCGACACGGAACCCGAGACACAGTTATAAATTTTGGAGAAGAATGCTACAAGGATCTCGCGGTCGTCGATTTCATCTGCACTTTTCCAGCGATTTTCGTACCACACGACAAAAATGGGCCGAAATCGGTATTTTCGGGCCAGACGATGGCTAGGGTTTTAAATCCGACATGGAACCCGAGACACAATCATAAATTTTGGAGAAGAATGCTACAAGGATCTCGCGGTCGTCGATTTCATCTCGACTTTTCGGGCGATTTTCGTACCACCCGACAAAAATGGGCCGAAATCGGTATTTTCGGGCCAAATGATGGCTAGGGTTTGAAATCCAACACAGAACCCGAGACACAGTCATAAATTTAGGAGAAGAATGCTACAAGGATATCGCGGTCGTCGATTTCATCTGGACTTTTCGGGCGATTTTCGTACCACTCGACAAAAATGGGCCGAAATCGGTATTTTCGGGCCAGACGATGGCTAGGGTTTGAAATCCGACACGGAACCCGAGACACAGTCTTAAACTTAGGAGAAGAATGCTACAAGGATCTCGCGGTCGTCGATTTCATCTGCACTTTTCGGGCGATTTTCGTACCACCCGACAAAAATAGGCCGAAATCAGTATTTTCGTGCCAGACGATGGCTAGGGTTTGAAATCCGGCGCAGAACCCGAGACACAGTCATAAATTTTGGAGAAGAATGGTACAAGGATCTCGCGGTCGTCGATTTCATCTGGACTTTTCGGGCGATTTTCGTACCACCCGACAAAAATGGGCCGAAATCGGTATTTTCGGGCCAAACGATGTCTAGGGTTTGAAATCCAACACAGAACCCGAGACACAGTCATAAATTTAGGAGAAGAATGCTACAAGGATATCGCGGTCGTCGATTTCATTTGGACTTTTCGGGCGATTTTCGTTCCACTCGACAAAAATGGGCCGAAATCGGTATTTTTCGGGCCAGACGATGGCTAGGGTTTGAAATCCGACACGGAACCCGAGACACAGTCTTAAACTTAGGAGAAGAATGCTACAAGGATCTCGCGGTCGTCGATTTCATCTGCACTTTTCGGGCGATTTTCGAACCACCCGACAAAAATGGGCCGAAATCGGTATTTCCGGGCCAGACGATGGCTAGGTTTTGAAATCCGACACAGAACCCGAGACACAGTCATAAATTTTGGAGAAGAATTCTACAAGGATCTCGCAGTCGTCGATTTCATCTGCACTTTTCGGGCGATTTTCGTACCACCCGACAAAAATGGGCCGAAATCGGTATTTTCAGGCCAGACGATGGCTAGGGTTTGAAATCCGACACGGAACCCGAGACACAGTTATAAATTTTGGAGAAGAATGCTACAAGGATCTCGCGGTCGTCGATTTCATCTGCACTTTTCCAGCGATTTTCGTACCACACGACCAAAATGGGCCGAAATCGGTATTTTCGGGCCAGACGATGGCTAGGGTTTTAAATCCGACATGGAACCCGAGACACAATCATAAATTTTGGAGAAGAATGCTACAAGGATCTCGCGGTCGTCGATTTCATCTGGACTTTTCGGGCGATTTTCGTACCACCCGACAAAAATGGGCCGAAATCGGTATTTTCGGGCCAAACGATGGCTAGGGTTTGAAATCCGACACCGAACCCGAGACACAATCATAAATTTAGGAGAAGAATGCTACAAGGATATCGTGGTCGTCGATTTCATCTGGACTTTTCGGGCGATTTTCGTACCACTCGACAAAAATGGGCCGAAATCGGTATTTTCGGGCCAGACGATGGCTAGGGTTTGAAATCCGACACGGAACCCGAGACACAGTCTTAAATTTAGGAGAAGAATGCTACAAGGATCTCGCGGTTTCGATTTCATCTGCACTTTTCGGGCGATTTTCGAACCACCCGACAAACATGGGCCAAAATCGGTATTTTCAGGCAAGACGATGGGTAGGGTTTGAAATCCGACACGGAACCCGAGACACAGTCTTAAATTTAGGAGAAGAATGCTACAAGGATCTCGCGGTCGTCGATTTCATCTGGACTTTTCGGGCGATTTTCGTACCACCCGACAAAAATGGGCCGAAATCGGTATTTTCGGGCCAGACGATGGCTAGGGTTTGAAATCCAACATGGAACCCAAGACACAGTCATAAATTTAGGAGAAGAATGCTACAAGGATCTCGCGGTCGTCGATTTCATCTGGACTTTTCGGGCGATTTTCGTACAACCCGACAAAAATGGGCCGAAATCGGTATTTTCGGGCCAGACGATGGCTAGGGTTTGAAATCCGACACGAAACCCGAGACACAGTCATAAATTTTTGAGAAGAATGCTAAAAGGATCTCGCGGTCGTCGATTTCATCTGGACTTTTCGGGCGATTTTCGTACCACCCGACAAAAATGGGCCGAAATCGGTATTTTCAGGCCAGACGATGGCTACGGTTTGAAATCTGACAAGGAACCCGAGACAGAGTTATAAATTTTGGAGAAGAATGCTACAAGGATCTCGCGGTCGTCGATTTCATCTCGACTTTTCGGGCGATTTTCGTACCACCCGACAAAAATGGGCCGAAATCGGTATTTTCGGGCCAAACGATGGCTAGGGTTTGAAATCCAACACAGAACCCGAGACACAGTCATAAATTTAGGAGAAGAATGCTACAAGGATATCGCGGTCGTCGATTTCATCTGGACTTTTCGGGCGATTTTCGTACCACTCGACAAAAATGGGCTAAAATCGGTATTTTCGGGCCAGACGATGGCTAGGGTTTGAAATCCGACACGGAGCCCGAGACACAGTCTTAAACTTAGGAGAAGAATGCTACAAGGATCTCGCGGTCGTCGATTTCATCTGCACTTTTCGGGCGATTTTCGTACCACCCGACAAAAATGGGCCGAAATCGGTATTTTCGGGCTAGACGATGGCTAGGGTTTGAAATCCGACACAGAACCCGAGACACAGTCATAAATTTTGGAGAAGAATGCTACAAGGATCTCGCGGTCGTCGATTTCATCTGGACTTTTCGGGCGATTTTCCTACCACCCGACAAAAATGGGCCGAAATCGGTATTTTCAGGCCAGACGATGGCTACGGTTTGAAATCTGACAAGGAACCCGAGATAGAGTCATAAATTTAGGAGAAGAAAGCTAAAAGGATCTCGCGGTCGTCGATTTCATCTGGACTTTTCGGGCGATTTTCGAACCACCCGACAAAAATGGGCCGAAATCGTTATTTTCGGGCCAAACGATGGCTAGGGTTTGAAAGCCGACACCAAACCCGAGACACAGTCATAAATTTAGGAGAAGAATACTACAAGGATCTTGCGGTCGTCGATTTCATCTACACTTTTCGGTCGATTTTCGTACCACCCGACAAAAATGGGCCGAAATCGGTATTTTCGGGCCAGACGATGGCTAGGGTTTGAAATCTGGCACGGAACCCGAGACACAGTCATAAATTTTGGAGAAGAATGCTAAAAGGATCTCGCGGTCGTCGATTTAATCTGGACTTTTCGGGCGATTTTCGTACCACTCGACAAAAATGGGCCGAAATCGGTATTTTCGGGCCAGACGATGGCTAGGGTGTGAAATCCGACACGGAACCCGAGACACAGTCATAAATTTAGGAGAAGAATGCTACAAGGATCTCGCGGTCGTTGATTTCATCTGGACTTTACGGGCGATTTTCGTACCACTCGACAAAAATGGGCCGAAATCGGTATTTTCGGGCTAGACGATGGCTAGGGTTTGAAATCCGACACGGAACCCGAGACAGAGTCATAAATTTTGGAGAAGAATGCTACAAGGATCTCGCGGTCGTCGATTTCATCTAGACTTTTCGGGCGATTTTTCTACCACCCGACAAAAATGGGCCGAAATCGGTATTTTCAGGCCAGACGATGGCTACGGTTTGAAATCTGACAAGGAACCCGAGACAGTGTCATAAATTTAGGAGAAGAAAGCTAAAAGGATCTCGCGGTCGTCGATTTCATCTGGACTTTTCGGGCGATTTTCGTACCACCCGATAGAAATGTGCCGAAATAGTTATTTTCGGGCCAAACGATGGCTAGGGTTTGAAATCCGACACCGAACCCGAGACACAGTCATAAATTTAGGAGAAGAATGCTACAAGGATATCGCGGTCGTCGATTTCATCTGGACTTTTCTGGCGATTTTCGTACCACTCGACAAAAATGGGCCGAAATCGGTATTTTCGGGCCAGACGATGGCTAGGGTTTGAAATCCGACACGGAACCCGAGACACAGTCTTAAATTTAGGAGAAGAATGCTACAAGGATCTCGCGGTCGTCGATTTCATCTGGACTTTTCGGGCGATTTTCGTACCACTCGACAAAAATAGGCCGAAATCGGTATTTTCGGGCCAGACGATGGGTAGGGTTTGAAATCCGACTCGGAACCCGAGACACAGTCATAAATTTTGGAGAAGAATGCTACAAGGATCCCGCGGTCGTCGATTTCATCTGGACTTTTCGGGCAATTTTCGTACCACCCGACAAAAATGGGCCGAAATCGGTATTTTCAGGCCAGACGATGGCTACGGTTTGAAATCTGACAAGGAAACCGAGACAGAGTCATAAATTTAGGAGAAGAATGCTAAAAGGATCTCGCGGTCGTCGATTTCATCTGGACTTTTCGGGCGATTTTCGTACCACCCTACAAAAATGGGCCGAAATCGGTATTTTCGGGCCAGACGATGGCTAGGGTTTGAAATCCGACACGGAACAAGAGACACAGTCATAAATTTAGGAGAAGAATGCTACAAGGATCTCGCGGTCGTCGATTTAATGTGCACTTTTCGGGCGATTTTCGAACCACCCGACAAAAATGGGCCGAAATCGGTATTTTAAGGCCAGACGATGGCTAGGGTTTGAAATCCGACACAGAACCCGAGACACAGTCATAAATTTTGGAGAAGAATGCTACAAGGATCTCGCGGTCGTCGATTTCATCTGGACTTTTCGGGCGATTTTCGTACCACTCGACAAAAATGGGCCGAAATCAGTATTTTCGGGCCAAACGATGGTTAGGGTTTGAAATCCGACACCGAACCCGAGACACAGTCATAAATTTAGGAGAAGAATGCTACAAGGATATCGCGGTCGTCGATGTCATCTGGACTTTTCGGGCGATTTTCGTACCACCCGACAAAAATGGGCCGAAATCGGTATTTTTCGGGCCAAACGATGGCTAGGGTTTGAAATCCGACACGGAACCCGAGACACAGTCATAAATTTAGGAGAAGAATGCTACAAGGATCTCGCAGTCGTCGATTTCATCTGCACTTTTCGGGCGATTTTCGTACCACCCGACAAAAATGGGCCGAAATCGGTATTTTCAGGCCAGACGATGGCTAGGGTTTGAAATCCGACACGGAACCCGAGACACAGTTATAAATTTTGGAGAAGAATGCTACAAGGATCTCGCGGTCGTCGATTTCATCTGCACTTTTCCAGCGATTTTCGTACCACACGACCAAAATGGGCCGAAATCGGTATTTTCGGGCCAGACGATGGCTAGGGTTTTAAATCCGACATGGAACCCGAGACACAATCATAAATTTTGGAGAAGAATGCTACAAGGATCTCGCGGTCGTCGATTTCATCTGGACTTTTCGGGCGATTTTCGTACCACCCGACAAAAATGGGCCGAAATCGGTATTTTCGGGCCAAATGATGGCTAGGGTTTGAAATCCAACACAGAACCCGAGACACAGTCATAAATTTAGGAGAAGAATGCTACAAGGATATCGCGGTCGTCGATTTCATCTGGACTTTTCGGGCGATTTTCGTACCACTCGACAAAAATGGGCCGAAATCGGTATTTTCGGGCCAGACGATGGCTAGGGTTTGAAATCCGACACGGAACCCGAGACACAATCATAAATTTAGGAGAAGAATGCTACAAGGATCTCGCAGTCGTCGATTTCATCTGCACTTTTCGGGCGATTTTCGTACCACCCGACAAAAATGGGCTGAAATCGGTATTTTCAGGCCAGACGATGGCTAGGGTTTGAAATCCGACACGGAACCCGAGACACAGTTATAAATTTTGGAGAAGAATGCTACAAGGATCTCGCGGTCGTCGATTTCATCTGCACTTTTCCAGCGATTTTCGTACCACCCGACAAAAATGGGCCGAAATCGGTATTTTCGGGCCAAACGATGGCTAGGGTTTTAAATCCGACATGGAACCCGAGACACAGTCATAAATTTTGGAGAAGAATGCTACAAGGATCTCGCGGTCGTCGATTTCATCTGGACTTTTCGGGCGATTTTCGTACCACTCGACAAAAATGGGCCGAAATCGGTATTTTCGGGCCAGACGATGGCTAGGGTTTGAAATCCGACACGGAACCCGAGACACAGTCTTAAATTTAGGAGAAGAATGCTATAAGGATCTCGCGGTTTCGATTTCATCTGCACTTTTCGGGCGATTTTCGAACCTCCCGACAAACATGGGCCGAAATCGGTATTTTCAGGCCAGACGATGGGTAGGGTTTGAAATCCGACACGGAACCCGAGACACAGTCATAAATTTTGGAGAAGAATGCTACAAGGATCTCGCGGTCGTCGATTTCATCTGCACTTTTCGGCCGATTTTCGTACCACCCGACAAAAATGGGCCTAAATCGGTATTTTCGGGCCAGACGATGGCTAGGGTTTGAAATTCGACACCGAACCCGAGACACAGTCATAAATTTAGGAGAAGAATGCTACAAAGATCTCGCGGTTGTCGATTTCATCTAGAATTTTCGGGCGATTTTCGTACCACCCGACAAAAATGGGCCGAAATCGGTATTTTCGGGCCAGACGATGGCTAGGGTTTGAAATCCGACACCGAACCCGAGACACAGTCATAAATTTAGGAGAAGAATGCTACAAGGATCTCGCGGTCGTCGATTTCATCTGCACTTTTCGGGCGATTTTCGTACCACCCGACAAAAATGGGCCGAAATCGGTATTTTCGGGCCAGACGATGGCTAGGGTTTGAAATACGGCACGGAACCCGAGACACATTCACAAATTTTGGAGAAGAATGCTAAAAGGATCTCGCTGTCTTCGATTTCATCTGGACTTTTCGGGCGATTTTCGTACCACCCGACAAAAATGGGCCGAAATCGGTATTTTCGGGCCAGACGATGGCTAGGGTTTGAAATCCGACACGGAACCCGAGACACAGTCATAAATTTAGGAGAAGAATGCTACAAGGATCTCGCAGTCGTCGATTTCATCTGCACTTTTCGGGCGATTTTCGAACCACCCGACAAAAATGGGCCGAAATCGGTATTTTCGGGCCAGACGATGGCTAGGGTTTGAAATCCGACACGGAACCCGAGACACAGTCATAAATTTTGGAGAAGAATGCTACAAGGATCTCGCAGTCGTCGATTTCATCTGGACTTTTCGTGCGATTTTCGTACCACCCGACAAAAATGGGCCGAAATCGGTATTTTTGGGCCAGACGATGGCTAGGGTTTGAAATTCGACATGGAACCCGAGAAAGAGTCATAAATTTAGGACAAGAATGCTACAAGGATCTCGCGGTCGTCGATTTCATCTGCACTTTTCGGGCGATTTTCGTAGCACCCGACAAAAATGGGCCGAAATCGGTATTTTCGGGCCAGACGATGGCTAGGGTTTGAAATCCGACACGGAACCCGAGACACATTCATAAATTTAGGAGAAGAATGCTATAAGGATCTCGCGGTCGTCGATTTCATCTGCACTTTTCGGGCGATTTTCGTACCACCCTACAAAAATGGGCCGAAATCGGTATTTTCGGGCCAGACGATGGCTAGGGTTTGAAATCCGACACGGAACAAGAGACACAGTCATAAATTTAGGAGAAGAATGCTACAAGGATCTCGCGGTCGTCGATTTCATCTGGACTTTCCGGGCGATTTTCGTACCACCCGACAAAAATGGGCCGAAATCGGTATTTTTCGGGCCAAACGATGGCTAGGGTTTGAAATCCGACATGGAACCCGAGACACAGTTATAAATTTTGGAGAAGAATGCTACAAGGATCTCGCGGTCGTCGATTTCATCTGCACTTTTCCAGCGATTTTCGTACCACCCGACAAAAATGGGCCGAAATCGGTATTTTCGGGCCAGACGATAGCTAGGGTTATAAATCCGACATGGAACCCGAGACACAGTCATAAATTTTGGAGAAGAATGCTACAAGGATCTCGCGGTCGTCGATTTCATCTGGACTTTTCGGGCGATTTTCGTACCACCCGACAAAAATGGGCCGAAATCGGTATTTTCGGGCCAAACGATGGCTAGGGTTTGAAATCCAACAAAGAACCCGAGACACAGTCATAAATTTAGGAGAAGAATGCTACAAGGATATCGCGGTCGTCGATTTCATTTGGACTTTTCGGGCGATTTTCGTACCACTCGACAAAAATGGGCCGAAATCGGTATTTTTCGGGCCAGACGATGGCTAGGGTTTGAAATCCGACACGGAACCCGAGACACAGTCTTAAACTTAGGAGAAGAATGCTACAAGGATCTCGCGGTCGTCGATTTCATCTGCACTTTTCGGGCGATTTTTGTACCACCCGACAAAAATAGGCCGAAATCAGTATTTTCGTGCCAGACGATGGCTAGGGTTTGAAATCCGGCGCAGAACCCGAGACACAGTCATAAATTTTGGAGAAGAATGGTACAAGGATCTCGCGGTCGTCGATTTCATCTGGACTTTTCGGGCGATTTTCGTACCACCCGACAAAAATGGGCCGAAATCGGTATTTTCGGGCCAAACGATGGCTAGGGTTTGAAATCCAACACAGAACCCGAGACACAGTCATAAATTTAGGAGAAGAATGCTACAAGGATATCGCGGTCGTCGATTTCATTTGGACTTTTCGGGCGATTTTCGTTCCACTCGACAAAAATGGGCCGAAATCGGTAATTTTCGGGCCAGACGATGGCTAGGGTTTGAAATCCGACACGGAACCCGAGACACAGTCTTAAACTTAGGAGAAGAATGCTACAAGGATCTCGCGGTCGTCGATTTCATCTGCACTTTTCGGGCGATTTTCGAACCACCCGACAAAAATGGGCCAAAATCGGTATTTTTGGGACAGACGATGGCTAGGGTTTGAAATCCGGCGCAGAACCCGAGACACAGTCATAAATTTTGGAGAAGAATGGTACAAGGATCTCGCGGTCGTCGATTTCATCTGGACTTTTCGGGCGATTTTCGTACCACCCGACAAAAATGGGCCGAAATCGGTATTTTCGGGCCAAACGATG
>JBBPBP010000868.1:14903-27990 GCA_037974735.1 Cicer chorassanicum | reverse complement strand
GCGATTTTCGTACCACCCGACAAAAATGGGCCGAAATCGGTATTTTCGGGCCAGACGATGGCTAGGGTTTTAAATCCGACATGAAACCCGAGACACAGTCATAAATTTTGGAGAGGAATGCTACAAGGATCTCGCGGTCGTCGATTTCATCTGGACTTTTCGGGCGATTTTCGTACCACCCGACAAAAATGGGCCGAAATCGGTATTTTCGGGCCAGACGATGGATAGGGTTTGAAATCCGACACAGAACCCGAGACACAGTCATAAATTTTGGAGAAGAATGCTAAAAGGATCTCGCGGTCGTCGATTTCATCTGGACTTTTCAGGCGATTTTCGTTCCACTCGACAAAAATGGGCCGAAATGGGTATTTTCGGGCCAGACGGTGGCTAGGGTTTGAAATCCGACACCGAACCCGAGACACAGTCATAAATTTTGGAGAAGAATGCTACAAGGATCTCGCGGTCGTCGATTTCATCTGGACTTTTCGGGCGATTTTCGTACCACCAGACAAAAATGGGCCGAAATCGGTATTTTCAGGCCAGACGATGGCTACGGTTTGAAATCTGACAAGGAACCCGAGACAGAGTCATAAATTTAGGAGAAGAAAGCTAAAAGGATCTCGCGGTCGTCGATTTCATCTGGACTTTTCGGGCGATTTTCGTACCACCCTACAAAAATGGGCCGAAATCCGTATTTTCGGGCCAGACGATGGCTAGGGTTTGAAATCCGACACGGAACCCGAGACACAGTTATAAATTTTGGAGAAGAATGCTACAAGGATCTCGCGGTCGTCGATTTCATCTGCACTTTTCCAGCGATTTTCGTACCACCCGACAAAAATGGGCCGAAATTGGTATTTTCGGGCCAGACGATGGCTAGGGTTTTAAATCCGACATGAAACCCGAGACACAGTCATAAATTTTTGAGAGGAATGCTACAAGGATCTCGCGGTCGTCGATTTCATCTGGACTTTTCGGGCGATTTTCGTACCACCCGACAAAAATGGGCCGAAATCGGTATTTTCGGGCCAAACGATGGCTAGGGTTTGAAATCCAACACAGAACCCGAGACACAGTCATAAATTTTGGAGAAGAATGCTACAAGGATCTCGCGGTCGTCGATTTCATCTGGACTTTTCGGGCGATTTTCGTACCACTCGACAAAAATGGGCCGAAATGGGTATTTTTGGGCCAGACGATGGGTAGGGTTTGAAATCTGACACGGAACCCGAGACACAGTCATAAATTTTGGAGAAGAATGCTACAAGGATCTCGCGGTCGTCGATTTCATCTGGACTTTTCGGGCGATTTTCGTACCACCCGACAAAAATGGGCCGAAATCGGTATTTTCAGGCCAGACGATGGCTACGGTTTGAAATCTGACAAGGAACCCAAGACAGAGTCATAAATTTAGGAGAAGAAAGCTAAAAGGATCTCGCGGTCGTCGATTTCATCTGGACTTTTCGGGCGATTTTCGTACCACCCTACAAAAATGGGCCGAAATCCGTATTTTCGGGCCAGACGATGGCTAGGGTTTGAAATCCGACACGGAACCCGAGACACAGTCATAAATTTAGGAGAAGAATGCTACAAGGATCTCGCGATCGTCGATTTCATCAAGACTTTCCGGGCGATTTTCGTACCACCCGACAAAAATGGGCCGAAATCGGTATTTTTCGGGCCAAACGATGGCTAGGGTTTTAAATCCGACATGGAACCTGAGATACAGTCATAAATTTTGGAGAAGAATGCCACAAGGATCTCGCGGTCGTCGATTTCATCTGGACTTTTCGGGCGATTTTCGTACCACCCGACAAAAATGGGCCGAAATCGGTATTTTCGGGCCAAACGATGGCTAGGGTTTGAAATCCAACACAGAACCCGAGACACAGTCATAAATTTAGGCGAAGAATGCTACAAGGATATCGCGGTCGTCGATTTCATTTGGACTTTTCGGGCGATTTTCGTACCACTCGACAAAAATGGGCCGAAATCGGTATTTTCGGGCCAGACGATGGCTAGGGTTTGAAATCCGACACGGAACCCGAGACACAGTCTTAAACTTAGAAGAAGAATGCTACAAGGATCTCGCGGTCGTCGATTTCATCTGCACTTTTCGGGCGATTTTCGAACCACCCGACAAAAATGGGCCGAAATCGGTATTTTTGGGCCAGACGATGGATAGGGTTTTAAATCCGACACAGAACCCGAGACACAGTCATAAATTTTGGAGAAGAATGCTACAAGGATCTCGCGGTCGTCGATTTCATCTGGACTTTTCGGGCGATTTTCGTTCCACTCGACAAAAATGGGCCGAAATCAGTATTTTCGGGCCAAACGGTGGCTAGGGTTTGAAATCCGACACCGAACCCGAGACACAGTCATAAATTTAGGAGAAGAATGCTACAAGGATATCGCGGTCGTCGATTTCATCTGGACTTTTCGGGCGATTTTCGTACCACCCTACAAAAATGGGCCGAAATCCGTATTTTCGGGCCAGACGATGGCTAGGGTTTGAAATCCGACACGGAACCCGAGACACAGTCATAAATTTAGGAGAAGAATGCTACAAGGATCTCGCGATCGTCGATTTCATCTGGACTTTTCGGGCGATTTTCGTACCACCCGACAAAAATGGGCCGAAATCGGTATTTTCAGGCCAGACGATGGCTAGGGTTTGAAATCCGACACGGAACCCGAGACACAGTTATAAATTTTGGAGAAGAATGCTACAAGGATCTCGCGGTCGTCGATTTCATCTGCACTTTTCCAGCGATTTTCGTACCACACGACCAAAATGGGCCGAAATCGGTATTTTCGGGCCAGACGATGGCTAGGGTTTTAAATCCGACATGGAACCCGAGACACAATCATAAATTTTGGAGAAGAATGCTACAAGGATCTCGCGGTCGTCGATTTCATCTGGACTTTTCGGGCGATTTTCGTACCACCCGACAAAAATGGGCCGAAATCGGTATTTTCGGGCCAAACGATGGCTAGGGTTTGAAATCCAACACAGAACCCGAGACACAGTCATAAATTTTGGAGAAGAATGCTACAAGGATCTCGCGGTCGTCGATTTCATCTGGACTTTTCGGGCGATTTTCGTACCACTCGACAAAAATGGGCCGAAATGGGTATTTTTGGGCCAGACGATGGGTAGGGTTTGAAATCTGACACGGAACCCGAGACACAGTCATAAATTTTGGAGAAGAATGCTACAAGGATCTCGCGGTCGTCGATTTCATCTGGACTTTTCGGGCGATTTTCGTACCACCCGACAAAAATGGGCCGAAATCGGTATTTTCGGGCCAGACGATGGATAGGGTTTGAAATCCGACACGGAACCCGAGACACAGTCATAAATTTAAGAGAAGAATGCTACAAGGATCTCGCGGTCGTCGATTTCATCTGGACTTTTCGGGCGATTTTCGTACCACCCGACAAAAATGGGTCGAAATCGGTATTTTTGGGCCAGACGATGGCTAGGGTTTGAAATCCGACACGGAACCCGAGACACAGTCATAAATTTAGGAGAAGAATGCTACAAGGATCTCGCGGTCGTCGATTTCATCTGGACTTTTCGGGCGATTTTCGTACCACTTGACAAACATGGGCCGAAATCGGTATTTTCGGGCGAGACGATGGGTAGGGTTTGAAATCCGACACGGAACCCGAGACACAGTCATAAATTTTGGAGAAGAATGCTACAAGGATCTCGCGGTCGTCGATTTCATATGGACTTTTCGGGCGATTTTCATACCACCTGACAAAAATGGGCCGAAATCGGTATTTTCGGGCCAGACGATGGCTAGGGTTTGAAATCTGGCACAAAACCCGAGACACAGTCATAAATTTTGGAGAAGAATGCTAAAAGGATCTCGCGGTCGTCGATTTCATCTGGACTTTTCGGGCGATTTTCGTACCACTCGACAAAAATGGGCCGAAATCGGTATTTTCGGGCCAGACGATGGCTAGGGTTTGAAATCCGACACGGAACCCGAGACACAATCATAAATTTAGGAGAAGAATGCTACAAGGATCTCGCGGTCGTCGATTTCATCTGGACTTTTCGGGCGATTTTCGTACCACCCGACAAAAATGGGCCGAAATCGGTATTTTAAGGCCAGACGATGGCTACGGTTTGAAATCTGACAAGGAACCCGAGACAGAGTCATAAATTTAGGAGAAGAAAGCTAAAAGGATCTCGCGGTCGTCGATTTCATCTGGACTTTACGGGCGATTTTCGTACCACCCGACAAAAATGGGCCGAAATCGGTATTTTCGTGCCAGACGATGGCTAGGGTTTGAAATCCGACACGGAACCCGAGACACAGTCATATATTTAGGAGAAGAATGCTATAAGGATCTCGTGGTCGTCGATTTCATCTGGAATTTTCGGGCGATTTTCGTACCACCCCACAAAAATGGGCCGAAATCGGTATTTTCAGGCCAGACGATGGCTACGGTTTGAAATCTGACAAGGAACCCGAGACAGAGTCATAAATTTAGGAGAAGAAAGCTAAAAGGATCTCGCGGTCGTCGATTTCATCTGGACTTTTCGGGCGATTTTCGTACCACCCTACAAAAATGGGCCGAAATCCGTATTTTCGGGCCAGACGATGGCTAGGGTTTGAAATCCGACACGGAACCCGAGACACAGTCATAAATTTAGGAGAAGAATGCTACAAGGATCTCGCAGTCGTCGATTTCATCTGCACTTTTCGGCAATTTTCGAACCACCCGACAAAAATGGGCCGAAATCGGTATTTTCAGGCCAGACGATGGCTAGGGTTTGAAATCCGACATGGAACCCGAGACACAGTTATAAATTTTGGAGAAGAATGCTACAAGGATCTCGCGGTCGTCCATTTCATCTGCACTTTTCCAGCGATTTTCGTACCACCCGACAAAAATGGGCCGAAATCGGTATTTTCGGGCCAGACGATGGCTAGGGTTTTAAATCCGACATGCAACCCGAGACACACTCATAAATTTTGGAGAAGAATGCTACAAGGATCTCGCGGTCGTCGATTTCATCTGGACTTTTCGGGCGATTTTCGTACCACCCGACAAAAATGGGCCGAAATCGGTATTTTCGGGCCAATTGATGGTTAGGGTTTGAAATCCAACACAGAACCCGAGACACAGTCATAAATTTAGGAGAAGAATGCTACAAGGATATCGCGGTCGTCGATTTCATTTGGACTTTTCGGGCGATTTTCGTACCACTCGACAAAAATGGGCCGAAATCGGTATTTTCGGGCCAGACGATGGCTAGGGTTTGAAATCCGACACGGAACCTGAGACACAGTCTTAAACTTAAGAGAAGATTACTACAAGGATCTCGCGGTCGTCGATTTCATCTGCACTTTTCAAGCGATTTTCGAACCACCTGACAAAAATGGGCCGAAATCGGTATTTTCGGGCCTGACGATGGCTAGGGTTTGAAATCCGACACAGAACCCGAGACACAGTCTTAAATTTAGGAGAAGAATGCTACAAGGATCTCGCGGTCGTCGATTTCATCTGCACTTTTCGGGCGATTTTCGAACCACCCGACAAAAATGGGCCGAAATCGGTATTTTCGGGCCTGACGATGGCTAGGGTTTGAAATCCGACACAGAACCCGAGACACAGTCATAAATTTAGGAGAAGAATGCTACAAGGATATCGCGGTCGTCGATTTCATCTGGACTTTTCGGGCGATTTTCGTACCACCCGACAAAAATGGGCCGAAATCGGTATTTTTCGGGCCAAACGATGGCTAGGGTTTGAAATCCGACACGGAACCCGAGACACAGTCATAAATTTAGGAGAAGAATGCTACAAGGATCTCGCAGTCGTCGATTTCATCTGCACTTTTCGGGCGATTTTCGTACCACCCGACAAAAATGGGCCGAAATCGGTATTTTCAGGCCAGACGATGGCTAGGGTTTGAAATCCGACACGGAACCCGAGACACAGTTATAAATTTTGGAGAAGAATGCTACAAGGATCTCGCGGTCGTCGATTTCATCTGCACTTTTCCAGCGATTTTCGTACCACCCGACAAAAATGGGCCGAAATCGGTATTTTCGGGCCAAACGATGGCTAGGGTTTTAAATCCGACATGGAACCCGAGACACAGTCATAAATTTTGGAGAAGAATGCTACAAGGATCTCGCGGTCGTCGATTTCATCTGGACTTTTCGGGCGATTTTCGTACCACTCGACAAAAATGGGCCGAAATCAGTATTTTCGGGCCAAACGATGGCTAGGGTTTGAAATCCGACACCGAACCCGAGACACAGTCATAAATTTAGGAGAAGAATGCTACAAGGATATCGCGGTCGTCGATTTCATCTGGACTTTTCGGGCGATTTTCGTACCACTCGACAAAAATGGGCCGAAATCAGTATTTTCGGGCCAGACGATGGCTAGGGTTTGAAATCCGACACGGAACCCGAGACACAGTCTTAAATTTAGGAGAAGAATGCTACAAGGATCTCGCGGTCGTCGATTGCATCTGCACTTTTCGTCGATTTTCGAACCACCCGACAAAAATGGGCCAAAATCGGCATTTTTGGGCCAGACGATGGGTAGGGTTTGAAATCCGACACGGAACCCGAGACACAGTCATAAATTTTGGAGAAGAATGCTACAAGGATCTCGCGGTCGTCGATTTCATCTGGACTTTTCGGGCGATTTTCGTACCACCCGACAAAAATGGGCCGAAATCGGTATTTTCGGGCCAAACGATGGTTAGGGTTTGAAATCCGACACCGAACCCGAGACACGGTCATAAATTTAGGAGAAGAATGCTACAAGGATATCGTGGTCGTCGATTTCATCTGGACTTTTCGGGCGATTTTCGTACCACTCGACAAAAATGGGCCGAAATCGGTATTTTCGGGCCAGACGATGGCTAGGGTTTGAAATCCGACACGGAACCCGAGACACAGTCTTAAATTTAGGAGAAGAATGCTACAAGGATCTCGCGGTTTCGATTTCATCTGCACTTTTCGGGCGATTTTCGAACCACCCGACAAACATGGGCCGAAATCGGTATTTTCGGGCCAGACGATGGGTATGGTTTGAAATCCGACACGGAACCCGAGATAAGTCATAAATTTTGGAGAAGAATGCTACAAGGATCTCGCGGTTTCAATTTCACCTGCACTTTTCGGGCGATTTTCGAACCACCCGACAAACATGGGCCGAAATCGGTATTTTCAGGCCAGACGATGGGTAAGGTTTGAAATCCGACACGGAACCCGAGACACAGTCATAAATTTTGGAGAAGAATGCTACAAGGATCTCGCGGTCGTCGATTTCATCTGCACTTTTCGGCCGATTTTTGTACCACCCGACAAAAATGGGCCTAAATCGGTATTTTCGGGCCAGACGATGGCTAGGGTTTGAAATCCGACACCGAACCCGAGACACAGTCATAAATTTAGGAGAAGAATGCTACAAGGATCTCGCGGTCGTCGATTTCATCTGGACTTTTCGGGCGATTTTCGTACCACCCGACAAAAATGGGCCGAAATCGGTATTTTCAGGCTAGACGATGGCTACGGTTTGAAATCTGACAAGGAACCCGAGACAGAGTCATAAATTTAGGAGAAGAAAGCTAAAAGGATCTCGCGGTCGTCGATTTCATCTGGACTTTTCGGGCGATTTTCGTACCACCCTACAAAAATGGGCCGAAATCCGTATTTTCGGGCCAGACGATGGCTAGGGTTTGAAATCCGACACGGAACCCGAGACACAGTCATAAATTTAGGAGAAGAATGCTACAAGGATCTCGCGATCGTCGATTTCATCAAGACTTTCCGGGCGATTTTCGTACCACCCGACAAAAATGGGCCGAAATCGGTATTTTTCGGGCCAAACGATGGCTAGGGTTTTAAATCCGACATGGAACCTGAGATACAGTCATAAATTTTGGAGAAGAATGCCACAAGGATCTCGCGGTCGTCGATTTCATCTGGACTTTTCGGGCGATTTTCGTACCACCCGACAAAAATGGGCCGAAATCGGTATTTTCGGGCCAAACGATGGCTAGGGTTTGAAATCCAACACAGAACCCGAGACACAGTCATAAATTTAGGCGAAGAATGCTACAAGGATATCGCGGTCGTCGATTTCATTTGGACTTTTCGGGCGATTTTCGTACCACTCGACAAAAATGGGCCGAAATCGGTATTTTCGGGCCAGACGATGGCTAGGGTTTGAAATCCGACACGGAACCCGAGACACAGTCTTAAACTTAGAAGAAGAATGCTACAAGGATCTCGCGGTCGTCGATTTCATCTGCACTTTTCGGGCGATTTTCGAACCACCCGACAAAAATGGGCCGAAATCGGTATTTTTGGGCCAGACGATGGATAGGGTTTTAAATCCGACACAGAACCCGAGACACAGTCATAAATTTTGGAGAAGAATGCTACAAGGATCTCGCGGTCGTCGATTTCATCTGGACTTTTCGGGCGATTTTCGTTCCACTCGACAAAAATGGGCCGAAATCAGTATTTTCGGGCCAAACGGTGGCTAGGGTTTGAAATCCGACACCGAACCCGAGACACAGTCCTAAATTTAGGAGAAGAATGCTACAAGGATATCCCGGTCGTCGATTTCATCTGGACTTTTCGGGCGATTTTCGTACCACCCTACAAAAATGGGCCGAAATCCGTATTTTCGGGCCAGACGATGGCTAGGGTTTGAAATCCGACACGGAACCCGAGACACAGTCATAAATTTAGGAGAAGAATGCTACAAGGATCTCGCGATCGTCGATTTCATCTGGACTTTCCGGGCGATTTTCGTACCACCCGACAAAAATGGGCCGAAATCGGTATTTTTCGGGCCAAACGATGGCTAGGGTTTGAAATCTGACACGGAACCCGAGACACAGTCATAAATTTAGGAGAAGAATGCTACAAGGATCTCGCAGTCGTCGATTTCATCTGCACTTTTCGGGCGATTTTCGTACCACCCGACAAAAATGGGCCGAAATCGGTATTTTCCGGCCAGACGATGGCTAGGGTTTGAAATCCGACACGTAACCCGAGACACAGTTATAAATTTTGGAGAAGAATGCTACAAGGATCTCGCGGTCGTCGATTTCATCTGCACTTTTCCAGCGACTTTCGTACCACCCGACAAAAATGGGCCGAAATCGGTATTTTCGGGCCAGACGATGGCTAGGGTTTTAAATCCGACATGGAACCCGAGACACAGTCATATATTTTGGAGAAGAATGCTACAAGGATCTCGCGGTCGTCGATTTCATCTGGACTTTTCGGGCGATTTTCGTACCACCCGACAAAAATGGGCCGAAATCGGTATTTTCGGGCCAAACGTTGGCTAGGGTTTGAAATCCAACACAGAACCCGAGACACAGTCATAAATTTAGGAGAAGAATGCTACAAGAATATCGCGGTCGTCGATTTCATCTGGACTTTTCGGGCGATTTTCGTACCACTCGACAAAAATGGGCCGAAATCGGTATTTTCGGGCCAGACGATGGCTAGGGTTTGAAATCCGACACGGAACCCGAGACACAGTCTTAAACTTAGGAGAAGAATGCTACAAGGATCTCGCGGTCGTCGATTTCATCTGCACTTTTCGGGCGATTTTCGAACCACCCGACAAAAATGGGCCGAAATCGGTATTTCCGGGCCAGACGATGGCTAGGTTTTGAAATCCGACACAGAACCCGAGACACAGTCATAAATTTTGGAGAAGAATTCTACAAGGATCTCGCAGTCGTCGATTTCATCTGCACTTTTCGGGCGATTTTCGTACCACCCGACAAAAATGGGCCGAAATCGGTATTTTCAGGCCAGACGATGGCTAGGGTTTGAAATCCGACACGGAACCCGAGACACAGTTATAAATTTTGGAGAAGAATGCTACAAGGATCTCGCGGTCGTCGATTTCATCTGCACTTTTCCAGCGATTTTCGTACCACCCGACAAAAATGGGTCGAAATCGGTATTTTCGGGCCAAACGATGGCTAGGGTTTTAAATCCGACATGGAACCCGAGACACAGTCATAAATTTTGGAGAAGAATGCTACAAGGATCTCGCGGTCGTCGATTTCATCTGGACTTTTCGGGCGATTTTCGTACCACCCGACAAAAATGGGCCGAAATCGGTATTTTCGGGCCAAACGTTGGCTAGGGTTTGAAATCCAACACAGAACCCGAGACACAGTCATAAATTTAGGAGAAGAATGCTACAAGAATATCGCGATCGTCGATTTCATCTGGACTTTTCGGGCGATTTTCGTACCACTCGACAAAAATGGGCCGAAATCGGTATTTTCGGGCCAAACGATGGCTAGGGTTTGAAATCCGACACGGAACCCGAGACACAGTCTTAAATTTAGGAGAAGAATGCTACAAGGATCTCGCGGTCGTCGATTTCATCTGCACTTTTCGGGCAATTTTCGAACCACCCGACAAAAATGGGCCGAAATCGGTATTTTCGGGCCAGACGATGGCTAGGGTTTGAAATCCGACACAGAACCCGAGACACAGTCATAAATTTTGGAGAAGAATGCTACAAGGATCTCGCGGCCGTCGATTTCATCTGGACTTTTCGGGCGATTTTCGTACCACTCGACAAAAATGGGCCGAAATCAGTATTTTCGGGCCAAACAATGGCTAGGGTTTGAAATCCGACACCGAACCCGAGACACAGTCATAAATTTAGGAGAAGAATGCTACAAGGATATCGCGGTCGTCGATTTAATCTGGACTTTTCGGGTGATTTTCGTACCACTCGACAAAAATGGGCCGAAATCAGTATTTTCGAGCCAGACGATGGCTAGGGTTTGAAATCCGACACGGAACCCGAGACACAGTCTTAAATTTAGGAGAAGAATGCTACAAGGATCTCGCGGTCGTCGATTTCATCTGCACTTTTCGTCGATTTTCGAACCACCAGACAAAAATGGGCCGAAATCGGTATTTTCGGGCCAGACGATGGGTAGGGTTTGAAATCCGACACGGAACCCGAGACACAGTCATAAATTTTGGAGAAGAATGCTACAAGGATCTCGCGGTCGTCGATTTCATCTGGACTTTTCGGGCGATTTTCGTAGCATCCGACAAAAATGGGCCGAAATCGGTATTTTCGGGCCAGACGATGGCTAGGGTTTGAAATCCGACACGGAACCCGAGACACATTCATAAATTTAGGAGAAGAATGCTATAAGGATCTCGCGGTCGTCGATTTCATATGCACTTTTCGGGCGATTTTCGTACCACCCTACAAAAATGGGCCGAAATCGGTATTTTCGGGCCAGACGATGGCTAGGGTTTGAAATCCGACACGGAACAAGAGACACAGTCATAAATTTAGGAGAAGAATGCTACAAGGATCTCGCGGTCGTCGATTTAATGTGCACTTTTCGGGCGATTTTCGAACCACCCGACAAAAATGGGCCGAAATCGGTATTTTAAGGCCAGACGATGGCTAGGGTTTGAAATCCGACACAGAACCCGAGACACAGTCATAAATTTTGGAGAAGAATGCTACAAGGATCTCGCGGTCGTCGATTTCATCTGGACTTTTCGGGCGATTTTCGTACCACTCGACAAAAATGGGCCGAAATCAGTATTTTCGGGCCAAACGATGGTTAGGGTTTGAAATCCGACACCGAACCCGAGACACAGTCATAAATTTAGGAGAAGAATGCTACAAGGATATCGCGGTCGTCGATGTCATCTGGACTTTTCGGGCGATTTTCGTACCACCCGACAAAAATGGGCCGAAATCGGTATTTTTCGGGCCAAACGATGGCTAGGGTTTGAAATCCGACACGGAACCCGAGACACAGTCATAAATTTAGGAGAAGAATGCTACAAGGATCTCGCAGTCGTCGATTTCATCTGCACTTTTCGGGCGATTTTCGAACCACCCGACAAAAATGGGCCGAAAACGGTATTTTCGGGCCAGACTATGGCTAGGGTTTGAAATCCGACACGGAACCTGAGACACAGTCATAAATTTTGGAGAAGAATGCTACAAGGATCTCGCGGTCGTCGATTTCATCTGGACTTTTCGGGCGATTTTCGTACCACCCGACAAAAATGGGCCGAAATCGGTATTTTCGGGCCAGACGATGGCTATGGTTTGAAATCCGACACGGAACCCAAGACACAGTCATAAATTTAGGAGAAGAATGCTATAAGTATCTCGCGGTCGTCGATTTCATCTGGAATTTTCGGGCGATTTTCGTACCACCCGACAAAAATGGGCCGAAATCGGTATTTTCGGGCCAGACGATGGCTAGGGTTTGAAATCCGACACGGAACCCGAGACACAGTCATAAATTTTGGAGAAGAATGCTACAAGGATCTCGCGGTCGTCGATTTCATCTGCACTTTTCCGGCGATTTTCGTACCATCCGATAAAAATGGGCCGAAATCGGTATTTTCGGGCCAAACGATGGCTAGGGTATGAAATCCGACACCGAACTCGAGACACAGTCATAAATTTAGGAGAAGAATGCTACAAGGATATCGCGGTCGTCGATTTCATCTGGACTTTTCGGGCGATTTTCGTACCAGTTGACAAAAATGGGCCGAAATCGGTATTTTCGGGCCAGACGATGACTAGGGTTTGAAATCCGACACGGAACCCGAGACACAGTCATAAATTTAGGAGAAGAATGCTACAAGGATATCGCGGTCGTCGACTTAATCTGGACTTTTCGGGTGATTTTCGTACCACTCGACAAAAATGGGCCGAAATCAGTATTTTCGAGCCAGACGATGGCTAGGGTTTGAAATCTGACACGGAACCCGAGACACAGTCTTAAATTTAGGAGAAGAATGCTACAAGGATCTCGCGATCGTCAATTTCATCTGGACTTTCCGGGCGATTTTCGTACCACCCGACAAAAATGGGCCGAAATCGGTATTTTTCGGGCCAAACGATGGCTAGGGTTTGAAATCTGACACGGAACCCGAAACACAGTCATAAATTTAGGAGAAGAATGCTACAAGGATCTCGCAGTCGTCGATTTCATCTGCACTTTTCGGGCGATTTTCGTACCACCCGACAAAAATGGGCCGAAATCGGTATTTTC
>JBBPBP010000868.1:675-13386 GCA_037974735.1 Cicer chorassanicum | reverse complement strand
AACCACCAGACAAAAATGGGCCGAAATCGGTATTTTCGGGCCAGACGATGGGTAGGGTTTGAAATCCGACACGGAACCCGAGACACAGTCATAAATTTTGGAGAAGAATGCTACAAGGATCTCGCGGTCGTCGATTTCATCTGGACTTTTCGGGCGATTTTCGTACCACCCGACAAAAATGGGTTGAAATCGGTATTTTCAGGCCAGACGATGGCTAGGGTTTGAAATCTGACCAGGAACTCGAGACAGAGTCATAAATTTAGGAGAAGAATGCTAAAAGGATCTCGCGGTCGTCGATTTCATCTGGACTTTTCGGGCGATTTTCGTACCACCTGACAAAAATGGGCCGAAATCGGTATTTTCGGGCCAGACGATCGATAGGGTTTGAAATCCGACACAGAACCCGAGACACAGTCATAAATTTTGGAGAAGAATGCTACAAGGATCTTGCGGTCGTCGATTTCATCTGGACTTTTCGGGCGATTTTCGTTCCACTCGACAAAAATGGGCCGAAATCAGTATTTTCGGGCCAAACGGTGGCTAGGGTTTGAAATCCGACACCGAACCCGAGACACAGTCATAAATTTAGGAGAAGAATGCTACAAGGATATCCCGGTCGTCGATTTCATCTGGACTTTTCGGGCGATTTTCGTACCACCCTACAAAAATGGGCCGAAATCTGTATTTTCGGGCCAGACGATGGCTAGGGTTTGAAATCCGACACGGAACCCGAGACACAGTCATAAATTTAGGAGAAGAATGCTACAAGGATCTCGCGATCGTCGATTTCATCTGGACTTTTCGGGCGATTTTCGTACCACTCGACAAAAATGGGCCGAAATGGGTATTTTCGGGCCAGACGATGGCTAGGGTTTGAAATCCGACACAGAACCTGAGACACAGTCATAAATTTTGGAGAAGAATGCTACAAGGATCTCGCGGCCGTCGATTTCATCTGGACTTTTCGGGCGATTTTCGTACCACTCGACAAAAATGGGCCGAAATCACTATTTTCGGGCCAAACGATGGCTAGGGTTTGAAATCCGACACCAAACCGAGACACAGTCATAAATTTAGGAGAAGAATGCTACAAGGATATCGCGGTCGTCGATTTCATCTGGACTTTTCGGGTGATTTTCGTACCACTCGACAAAAATGGGCCGAAATCAGTATTTTCGGGCCAGACGATGGCTAGGGTTTGAAATCCGACACGGAACCCGAGACACAGTCTTAAATTTAGGAGAAGAATGCTACAAGGATCTTGCGGTCGTCGATTTCATCTGCACTTTTCGTCGATTTTCGAACCACCAGACAAAAATGGGCCGAAATCGGTATTTTCGGGCCAGACGATGGGTAGGGTTTGAAATCCGACACGGAACCCTAGACACAGTCATAAATTTTGGAGAAGAATGCTACAAGGATCTCGCGGTCGTCGATTTCATCAGGACTTTTCGGGCGATTTTCGTACCACCCGACAAAAATGGGTTGAAATCGGTATTTTCAGGCCAGACGATGGCTAGGGTTTGAAATCTGACCCGGAACTCGAGACAGAGTCATAAATTTAGGAGAAGAATGCTAAAAGGATCTCGCAGTCGTCGATTTCATCTGGACTTTTCGGGCGATTTTCGTACCACGTGACAAAAATGGGCCGAAATCGGTATTTTCGGGCCAGACGATGGATAGGGTTTGAAATCCGACACAGAACCCGAGACACAGTCATAAATTTTGGAGAAGAATGCTACAAGGATCTCGCGGTCGTCGATTTCATCTGGACTTTTCGGGCGATTTTCGTTCCACTCGACAAAAATGGGCCGAAATCAGTATTTTCGGGCCAAACGGTGGCTAGGGTTTGAAATCCGACACCGAACCCGAGACACAGTCCTAAATTTAGGAGAAGAATGCTACAAGGATATCCCGGTCGTCGATTTCATCTGGACTTTTCGGGCGATTTTCGTACCACCCTACAAAAATGGGCCGAAATCCGTATTTTCGGGCCAGACGATGGCTAGGGTTTGAAATCCGACACGGAACCCGAGACACAGTCATAAATTTAGGAGAAGAATGCTACAAGGATCTCGCGATCGTCGATTTCATCTGGACTTTCCGGACGATTTTCGTACCACCCGACAAAAATGGGCCAAAATCGGTATTTTTCGGGCCAAACGATGGCTAGGGTTTGAAATCTAACACGGAACCCGAGACACAGTCATAAATTTAGGAGAAGAATGCTACAAGGATCTCGCGGTCGTCGATTTTATCTGCACTTTTCGGGCGATTTTCTTACCACCCGACAAAAATGGGCCGAAATCGGTATTTTCGGGCCAGACGATGGCTAGGGTTTGAAATCCGACACGGAACCCGAGACACAGTCATAAATTTAAGAGAAGAATGCTACAAGGATCTCGCGGTCGTCGATTTCATGTGCACTTTTCGGGCGATTTTCGTACCACCCGACAAAAATGGGACGAAATCGGTATTTTCGGGCCAGACGATGGCTAGGGTTTGAAATCTGGCACGGAACCCGAGACACAGTCATAAATTTTGGAGAAGAATGCTAAAAGGATCTCGCGGTCGTCGATTTCATCTGGACTTTTCGGGTGATTTTCGTACCACCCGAGAAAAATGGGCCGAAATCGGTATTTTCGGGCCAGACGATGGCTAGGGTTTGAAATCTGACACGGAACCCGAGACACAGTATTAAATTTAGGAGCAGAATGCTACAAGGATCTCGCGTTCGTCGATTTCATCTGGACTTTTCTAGCGATTTTCGTACTACCCGACAAAAATGGGCCGAAATCGGTATTTTCGGGACAGACGATGGCTAGGGTTTGAAATCCGACACGGAACCCGAGACACAGTATTAAATTTAGGAGCAGAATGTTACAAGGATCTCGCGTTCGTCGATTTCATCTGGACTTTTCGGGCAATTTTCGAACCACCCGACAAAAATGGGCCGAAATCGATATTTTCGGTCCAGACGATTGCTAGGGTTTGAAATCCGACACAGAACCCGAGACACAGTCAAAAATTTTGGAGAAGAATGCTAAAAGGATCTCGCAGTCGTCGATTTTATCTGCACTTTTCGGGCGATTTTCGTACCACCGGACAAAAATGGGCCGAAATCGGTATTTTCGGGACAGACGATGGCTAGGTTTTGAAATCCGACACGGAACCCGAGACACAGTCATAAATTTAAGAGAAGAATGCTACAAGGATCTCGCGGTCGTCGATTTCATCTGCACTTTTCGGGCGATTTTCGTACCACCCGACAAAAATGGGACGAAATCGGTATTTTCGGGCCAGACGACGGCTAGGGTTTGAAATCCGACACGTAACCTGAGACACAGTCATAAATTTAGGAGAAGAATGCTACCAGGATCTCGCGGTCGTCGATTTCATCTGCACTTTTCGTGCGATTTTCTTACCACCCGACAAAAATGGGCCGAAATCGGTATTTTCGGGACAGACGATGGCTAGAATTTGAAATCCGACACGGAACCCGAGACACAGTCATAAATTTAGGAGAAGAATGCTACAAGGATCTCGCGGTCATCGATTTTATCTTCACTTTTCGGGCGATATTCGTACCACCCGACAAAAATTGGCAGAAATCGGTATTTTCGGGCCAGACGATGGCTAGGGTTTGAAATCCGACACGGAACCCGAGGCACAATCATAAATTTAGGAGAAGAATGCTACAAGGATCTCGCGGTCGTCGATTTCATCTGGACTTTTCGGGCGATATTCGTACCACCCGACAAAAATGGGCCAAAATCGGTATTTTCGGGCCAGCCGATTGCTAGGGTTAGAAATCCGACACGGAACCCAAACACAGTCATAAATTTAGGAAAAGAATGCTACAAAGATCTCGCGGTCGTCGATTTCATCTAGACTTTTCGGGCGATTTTCGTACCAGCCGACAAAAATGGGCCGAAATCGGTATTTTCGGGCCAGACGATGGCTAGGGTTTGAAATCCGACACTGAACCCGAGACACATTCATAAATTTAGGAGAAGAATGCTACAAGGATCTCGCGGTCGTCGATTTCATCTGCACTTTTCGGGCGATTTTCCTACCACCCGACAAAAATGGGACAAAATCGGTATTTTCGGGCCAGACGATGGCTAGGGTTTGAAATCTGACACGGAACCCGAGACATAGTCATAAATTTAAGAGTAGAATGCTACAAGGATCTCGCGGTCGGTGATTTCATCTGGACTTTTCGGGCAATTTTCGTACCAACCGACAAAAATGGCCGAAATCGGTATTTTCGTGCTAGACGATGGCTAGGGTTTGAATCCGACACAGAACCCGAGACACAGTCATAAATTTAGGAGAAGAATGCTACAAGGATCTCGCGGTCGTCGATTTCATCTGGACTTTTCGGGCGATTTTTGTACCACCCGACAAAAATGGGCCTAAATCGGTATTTTCGGTCCAGACGATTGCTAGGGTTTGAAATCCGACACGTAACCCGAGACACAGTCATAAATTTAGGAGAAGAATGCTACAAGTATCTCGCGGTCGTCGATTTCATCTGCACTTTTCGGGCGATTTTCGTACAATCCGACAAAAATGGGCCGAAATCGGTATTTTCGGGCCTGACGATGGCTAGGGTTTGAAATCCGACACGGAACCCGAGACACAATCATAAATTTAGGAGAAGAATGCTACAAGGATATCGCGGTCGTCGATTTCATCTGGACTTTTCGGGCGATATTCGTACCACCCGTCAAAAATGTGCCAAAATCAGTATTTTCGGGCCAGCCGATTGCTAGGATTAGAAATCCGACACGGAACCCGAGACACAGTCATAAATTTAGGAAAAGAATGCTACAAAGATCTCGTGGTCGTCGATTTCATCTGCATTTTTCGGGCGATTTTCGTACCACCCGACAAAAATGGGACGAAATCGGTATTTTCGGGCCATACGATGGTTATGGTTTGAAATCCGACACGGAACCCGAGACACAGTCATAAATTTAGGAGAAGAATGCTACAAGGATCTCGCGGTCGTCGATTTTATCTGCACTTTTCGGGCGATTTTCGTACCACCCGACAAATATGGGACGAAATCGGTATTTTCGGGCCATACGATGGTTATGGTTTGAAATCCGACACGGAACCCGAGACACAGTCATAAATTTAGGAGAAGAATGCTACAAGGATCTCGCGGTCGTCGATTTTATCTGCACTTTTCGGGCGATTTTCGTACCACCCGACAAAAATGGGCCGAAATCGGTATTTTCTGGCCAGACGATGGCTAGGGTTTTAAATCCGACACGGAACCCGAGACACAGTCATAAATTTAAGCGAAGAATGCTACAAGGATCTCGCGGTCGTTGATTTCATCTGCACTTTTCAGGCGATTTTCGTACCACCCGACAAAAATGGGACAAAATCGGTATTTTCGGGCCAGACGATGGTTATGGTTTGAAATCCGACACGGAACCCGAGACACAGTCATAAATTTAGGAGAAGAATGCTACAAGGATCTCGCGGTCGTCGATTTTATCTGCACTTTTCGGGCGATTTTCGTACCACCCGACAAAAATGGGCCGAAATCGGTATTTTCGGGCCAGACGATTGCTAGGGTTTGAAATCCGACACGTAACCCGAGACACAGTCATAAATTTAGGAGAAGAATGCTACAAGTATCTCGCGGTCGTCGATTTCATCTGGACTTTTCGGGCGATATTCGTACCACCCGTCAAAAATGGGCCAAAATCAGTATTTTCGGGCCAGCCGATTGCTAGGATTAGAAATCCGACACGGAACCCGAGACACAGTCATAAATTTAGGAAAAGAATGCTACAAAGATCTCGCGGTCGTCGATTTCATCAGCATTTTTCGGACGATTTTCGTACCACCCGACAAAAATGGGACGAAATCGGTATTTTCGGGCCATACGATGGTTATGGTTTGAAATCCGACACGGAACCCGAGACACAGTCATAAATTTAGGAGAAGAATGCTACAAGGATCTCGCGGTCGTCGATTTTATCTGCACTTTTCGGGCGATTTTCGTACCACCCGACAAAAATGGGACGAAATCGGTATTTTCGGGCCATACGATGGTTATGGTTTGAAATCCGACACGGAACCCGAGACACAGTCATAAATTTAGGAGAAGAATGCTACAAGGATCTCGCGGTCGTCGATTTTATCTGCACTTTTCGGGCGATTTTCGTACCACCCAACAAAAATGGGCCGAAATCGGTATTTTCGGGCCAGACGATGGCTAGGGTTTGAAATCCGACACGGAACCCGAGACACAATCATAAATTTATGAGAAGAATGCTACGAGGATCTCGCGGTCGGTGATTTCATCTGGACTTTTCGGGCAATTTTCGTACCACCCGACAAAAATGGGCCGAAATCGGTATTTTCGTGCTAGACGATTGCTAGGGTTTGAAATCCGACACGTAACCCGAGACACAGTCATAAATTTAGGAGAAGAATGCTACCAGGATCTCGCGGTCGTCGATTTCATCTGCACTTTTCGGGCGATTTTCGTACCACCCGACAAAAATGGGCCGAAATCGGTATTTTCGGGACAGACGATGGCTAGAATTTGAAATCCGACACGGAACCCGAGACACAGTCGTAAATTTAGGAGAAGAATGCTACAAGGATCTCGCGGTCATCGATTTTATCTTCACTTTTCAGGCGATATTCGTACCACCCGACAAAAATTGGCAGAAATCGGTATTTTCGGGCCAGACGATGGCTAGGGTTTGAAATCCGACACGGAACCCGAGACACAGTCATAAATTTAGGAGAAGAATGCTACAAGGATCTCGCGGTCGTCGATTTTATCTGCACTTTTCGGGCGATTTTCGTACCACCCGACAAAAATGGGCCGAAATCGGTATTTTCGGGCCAGACGATTGCTAGGGTTTGAAATCCGACACGTAACCCGAGACACAGTCATAAATTTAGGAGAAGAATGCTACAAGTATCTCGCGGTCGTCGATTTCATCTGGACTTTTCGGGCGATATTCGTACCACCCGTCAAAAATGGGCCAAAATCAGTATTTTCGGGCCAGCCGATTGCTAGGATTAGAAATCCGACACGGAACCCGAGACACAGTCATAAATTTAGGAAAAGAATGCTACAAAGATCTCGCGGTCGTCGATTTCATCAGCATTTTTCGGACGATTTTCGTACCACCCGACAAAAATGGGACGAAATCGGTATTTTCGGGCCATACGATGGTTATGGTTTGAAATCCGACACGGAACCCGAGACACAGTCATAAATTTAGGAGAAGAATGCTACAAGGATCTCGCGGTCGTCGATTTTATCTGCACTTTTCGGGCGATTTTCGTACCACCCAACAAAAATGGGCCGAAATCGGTATTTTCGGGCCAGACGATGGCTAGGGTTTGAAATCCGACACGGAACCCGAGACACAATCATAAATTTAAGAGAAGAATGCTACGAGGATCTCACGGTCGGTGATTTCATCTGGACTTTTCGGGCAATTTTCGTACCACCCGACAAAAATGGGCCGAAATCGGTATTTTTGTGCTAGACGATTGCTAGGGTTTGAAATCCGACACGTAACCCGAGACACAGTCATAAATTTAGGAGAAGAATGCTACCAGGATCTCGCGGTCGTCGATTTCATCTGCACTTTTCGGGCGATTTTCGTACCACCCGACAAAAATGGGCCGAAATCGGTATTTTCGGGCCAGACGATGGCTAGGGTTTGAAATCCGACACGAAACCCGAGACACAGTGATAAATTTTGGAGAAGAATGCTACAAGGATCTCACGGTCGTCGATTTCATCTGCACTTTTCGGGCGATTTTTGTACCACCCGACAAAAATGGGCCGAAATCGGTATTTTCGGGCCAGACGATGGCTAGGGTTTGAAATCCGACACGGAACCCGAGACACAGTCATAAATTTAAGAGAAGAATGCTACAAGGATCTCGCGGTCGTCGATTTTATCTGCACTTTTCGGGCGATTTTCGTACCACCCGACAAAAATGGGCCGAAATCGGTATTTTCAGGCCAGACGATGGCTAGGATTTGAAATCCGACACGGAACTCGAGACACAGTCATAAATTTAGGAGAAGAATGTTACAAGGATCTCGCGGTCGTCGATTTTATCTGCACTTTTCGGGCGATTTTCGTACCACCCGACAAAAATGGGACGAAATCGGTATTTTCGGGCCATACGTTGGTTATGGTTTGAAATCCGACACGGAACCCGAGACACAGTCATAAATTTAGGAGAAGAATGCTACAAGGATCTCGCGGTCGTCGATTTTATCTGCACTTTTCGGGCGATTTTCGTACCACCCGACAAAAATGGGCAGAAATCGGTATTTTCGGGCCAGACGATGGCTAGGGTTTGAAATCCGACACGGAACCCGAGACACAATCATAAATTTGGGAGAAGAATGCTACAAGGATCTCGCGGTCGTTGATTTCATCTGGACTTTTCGGGCGATATTCGTACCACCCGACAAAAATGGGCCAAAATCGGTATTTTCGGGCCAGCCGATTGCTAGGGTTAGAAATCCGACACGGAAACCCGAGACAAAGTCATAAATTTAGGAAAAAAATGGTACAAAGATCTCGCGGTTGCGATTTCATCTGCACTTTTCGGGCGATTTTCGTACCACCCGACAAAAATGGGACGAAATCGGTATTTTCAGGCTAGACGATGGTTATGGTTTGAAATCCGACACGGAACCCGAGACACAGTCATAAATTTAGGAGAAGAATGCTACAAGGATCTCGCGGTCGTCGATTTTATCTGCACTTTTCGGGCGATTTTCGTACCACCCGACAAAAATGGGACGAAATCGCTATTTTCGGGCCATACGATGGTTATGGTTTGAAATCCGACACGGAACCCGAGACACAGTCATAAATTTAGGAGAAGAATGCTACAAGGATCTCGCGGTCGTCGATTTTATCTGCACTTTTCGGGCGATTTTCGTACCACCCAACAAAAATGGGCCGAAATCGGTATTTTCGGGCCAGACGATGGCTAGGGTTTGAAATCCGACACGGAACCCGAGACACAATCATAAATTTATGAGAAGAATGCTACGAGGATCTCGCGGTCGGTGATTTCATCTGGACTTTTCGGGCAATTTTCGTACCACCCGACAAAAATGGGCCGAAATCGGTATTTTCGTGCTAGACGATTGCTAGGGTTTGAAATCCGACACGTAACCCGAGACACAGTCATAAATTTAGGAGAAGAATGCTACCAGGATCTCGCGGTCGTCGATTTCATCTGCACTTTTCGGGCGATTTTCGTACCACCCGACAAAAATGGGCCGAAATCGGTATTTTCGGGACAGACGATGGCTAGAATTTGAAATCCGACACGGAACCCGAGACACAGTCGTAAATTTAGGAGAAGAATGCTACAAGGATCTCGCGGTCGTCGATTTCACTTGGACTTTTCGGGCGATATTCGTACCACCCGACAAAAATGGGCCAAAATCGATATTTTCGGGCCAGCCGATTGCTAGGGTTAGAAATCCGACACGGATCCCGAGACACAGTCATAAATTTAGGAAAAGAATGCTACAAAGATCTCGCGGTCGTCGATTTCATCTGCACTTTTCGGGCGATTTTCGTACCACCCGACAAAAATGTGACGAAATCGGTATTTTCGGGCCAGACGATGGTTATGGTTTGAAATCCGACACAGAACCCGAGACACAGTCATAAATTTAGGAGAAGAATGCTACAAGGATCTCACGGTCGTCGATTTTATCTGCACTTTTCGGGCGATTTTCGTACCACCCGACAAAAATGGGCCGAAATCGGTATTTTCGGGCCAGACGATGGCTAGGGTTTGAAATCCGACACGGAACCCGAGGCACAATCATAAATTTAGGAGAAGAATGCTACAAGGATCTCGCGGTCGTCGATTTGATCTGGACTTTTCGGGCGATATTCGTACCACCCGATAAAAATGGGCCAAAATCGGTATTTTCGGGCCAGCCGATTGCTAGGGTTAGAAATCCGACACGGAACCCGAGACAAAGTCATAAATTTAGGAAAAGAATGCTACAAAGATCTCGCGGTCGTCGATTTCATCTGCACTTTTCGGGCGATTTTCGTACCACCCGACAAAAATGGGACGAAATCGGTATTTTCAGGCTAGACTATGGTTATGGTTTGAAATCCGACACAGAACCCGAGACACAGTCATAAATTTAGGAGAAGAATGCTACAAGGATCTCGCGGTCGTCGATTTTATCTGCACTTTTCGGGCGATTTTCGTACCACCCGACAAAAATGGGCCGAAATCGGTATTTTCGGGGTAGACGATGGCTAGGGTTTGAAATCCGACACGGAACCCGAGACACAATCATAAATTTAAGAGAAGAATGCTACAAGGATCTCGCGGTCGGTGATTTCATCTGGACTTTTCGGGCAATTTTCGTACCACCCGACAAAAATGGGTCGAAATCGGTATTTTCGTGCTAGACGATGGCTAGGGTTTGAATCCGACACGGAACCCGAGACAAAGTCATAAATTTAGGAGAAGAATGCTACAAGGATCTCGCAGTCGTCGATTTCATCTAGACATTTCGGGCGATTTTCGTACCACCTGACAAAAATGGGCCGAAATCGGTATTTTCGGTCCAGACGATTGCTAGGGTTTGAAATCCGACACGTAACCCGAGACACAGTCATAAATTTAGGAGAAGAATGCTACAAGGATCTCGCGGTCGTCGATTTCATCTGCACTTTTCGGGCGATTTTCGTACCACCCGACACAAATGGGCCGAAATCGGTATTTTCAGGCTAGACGATAACTAGGGTTTGAAATCCGACACGGAACTCGAGACACAGTCATAAATTTAGGAGAAGAATGCTACAAGGATCTCGCGGTCGTCGATTTTATCTGACTTTTCGGGCGATTTTCGTACCACCTGACAAAAATGGGACGAAATCGGTATTTTCGGGCCAGACGATGGTTATGGTTTGAAATCTGACACGGAACCCGAGACAGAGTCATAAATTTAGGAGAAGAATGCTACAAGGATCTCGCGGTCGTCGATTTTATCTGCACTTTTCGGGCGATTTTCGTACCACCCGACAAAAATGGGCCGAAATCGGTATTTTCGGGCCAGACGATGGCTAGGGTTTGAAATCCGACACGAAACCCGAGACACAGTCATAAATTTAGGAGAAGAATGCTACAAGAATCTCCTGGTTGTCGATTTCATCTGCACTTTTCGGGCGATTTTCATACCACCCGACAAAAATGGGCCGAAATCGGTATTTTCGGGCCAGACGATGGCTAGGGTTTGAAATCCGACACGGAACCCGAGACACAGTCATAAATTTAGGAGAAGAATGCTACAAGGATCTCGCGGTCGTCGATTTTATCTGCACTTTTCGGGCGATTTTCGTACCACCCGACAAAAATGGGCCGAAATCGGTATTTTCGGGCCAGACGATGGCTAGGATTTGAAATCCGACACGGAACTCGAGACACAGTCATAAATTTAGGAGAAGAATGTTACAAGGATCTCGCGGTCGTCGATTTTATCTGCACTTTTCGGGCGATTTTCGTACCACCCGACAAAAATGGGACGAAATCGGTATTTTCGGGCCATACGTTGGTTATGGTTTGAAATCCGACACGGAACCCGAGACACAGTCATAAATTTAGGAGAAGAATGCTACAAGGATCTCGCGGTCGTCGATTTTATCTGCACTTTTCGGGCGATTTTCGTACCACCCGACAAAAATGGGCAGAAATCGGTATTTTTGGGCCAGACGATGGCTAGGGTTTGAAATCCGACACGGAACCCGAGACACAATCATAAATTTGGGAGAAGAATGCTACAAGGATCTCGCAGTCGTCGATTTCATCTGGACTTTTCGGGCGATATTCGTACCACCCGACAAAAATGGGCCAAAATCAGTATTTTCGGGCCAGCCGATTGCTAGGGTTAGAAATCCGACACGGAACCCGAGACACAGTCATAAATTTAGGAAAAGAATGCTACAAAGATCTCACGGTCGTCGATTTCATCTGCACTTTTTGGGCGATTTTCGTACCACCCGACAAAAATGGGACGAAATCGGTATTTTCGGGCCAGACGATGGTTATGGTTTGAAATCCGACACGGAACCCGAGACATAGTCATAAATCTAGGTGAAGAATGCTACAAGGATCTCGCGGTCGTCGATTTTATCTGCACTTTTCGGGCGATTTTCGTACCACCCGACAAAAATGGGCAGAAATCGGTATTTTTGGGCCAGACGATGGCTAGGGTTTGAAATCCGACACGGAACCCGAGACACAATCATAAATTTGGGAGAAGAATGCTACAAGGATCTCGCAGTCGTCGATTTCATCTGGACTTTTCGGGCGATATTCGTACCACCCGACAAAAATGGGCCAAAATCAGTATTTTCGGGCCAGCCGATTGCTAGGGTTAGAAATCCGACACGGAACCCGAGACACAGTCATTAATTTAGGAAAAGAATGCTACAAAGATCTCACGGTCGTCGATTTCATCTGCACTTTTTGGGCGATTTTCGTACCACCCGACAAAAATGGGACGAAATCGGTATTTTCGTGCCAGACGATGGTTATGGTTTGAAATCCGACACGGAACCCGAGACATAGTCATAAATCTAGGTGAAGAATGCTACAAGGATCTCGCGGTCGTCGATTTTATCTGCACTTTTCGGGCGATTTTCGTAC
>JBBPBP010000865.1:132808-154960 GCA_037974735.1 Cicer chorassanicum | reverse complement strand
TCGCGGTCGTCGATTTCATCTGCACTTTTCGGGCGATTTTCCTACCACCCGACAAAAATGGGCCGAAATCGGTATTTTCGGGCTAGACGATGGCTAGGGTTTGAAATCCGACACGGAACCCGAGACATAGTCATAAATTTAAGAGAAGAATGCTACAAGGATCTTGCGGTCGGTGATTTCATTGGACTTTTCAAGCAATTTTCGTACCACCCGACAAAAATGGGCCGAAATCGGTATTTTCGTGCTAGACGATGGCTAGGGTTTGAATCCGACACGGAACCCGAGACACAGTCATAAATTTAGGAGAAGAATGCTACAAGGATCTCGCGGTCGTGGATTTCATCTGGACTTTTCGGGCGATTTTCGTACCACCCGACAAAAACGGGCCTAAATCGGTATTTTCGGTCCAGACGATTGCTAGGGTTTGAAATCCGACACGTAACCCGAGACACAGTCATAAATTTAGGAGAAGAATGCTACAAGGATCTCGCGGTCGTCGATTTCATCTGCACTTTTCGGGCGATTTTCGTACCACCCGACAAAAAGTGGTCGAAATCGGTATTTTCGGGCCTGACGATGGCTAGGGTTTGAAATCCGACACGGAACCCGAGACACAATCATAAATTTAGGAGAAGAATGCTACAAGGATATCGCGGTCGTCGATTTCATCTGGACTTTTCGGGCGATATTCGTACCACCCGACAAAAATGGGCCAAAATTAGTATTTTCGGGCCAGCCGATTGCTAGGATTAGAAATCCGACACGGAACCTGAGACACAGTCATAAATTTAGGAAAAGAATGCTACAAAGATCTCGCAGTCGTCGATTTCATCAGCACTTTTCGGGCGATTTTCGTACCACCCGACAAAAATGGGACGAAATCGGTATTTTCGGGCTAGACAATGGTTATGGTTTGAAATCCGACACGGAACCCGAGACACAGTCATAAATTTAGGAGAAGAATGCTACAAGGATCTCGCGGTCGTCAATTTTATCTGCACTTTTCGGGCGATTTTCGTACCACCCGACAAAAATGGGCCGAAATCGGTATTTTCGGGCCAGACGATGGCTAGGGTTTGAAATCCGACACGGAACCCGAGACACAGTCATAAATTTAAGAGAAGAATGCTACAAGGATCTCGCGGTCGTCGATTTCATCTGCACTTTTTAGGCGATTTTCGTACCACTTGACAAAAATGGGCCGAAATCGGTATTTTCGGGCCTGACGATGACTAGGGTTTGAAATCCGACACGAAACCCGAGACACGGTCATAAATTAAGGAGAAGAATGCTACAAGAATCTCGCGATCGTCGATTTCATCTGCTCTTTTTAGGCGATTTTCGTACCACCCGACAAAAATGGGCCGAAATCGGTATTTTCGGGCCAGACGATGGCTAGGGTTTGAAATCCGACACGGAACCTGAGACACAGTCATAAATTGAGGAGAAGAATGCTATAAGGATCTCGCGGTCGTCGATTTCATCTGCACTTTTCGGGCGATTTTCGTACCACCCGACAAAAATGGGCCGAAATCGGTATTTTCGGGCCAGACGATGGCTAGGGTTTGAAATCCGACACGGAACACGAGACACAGTCATTAATTGAGGAGAAGAATGCTATAAGGATCTCGCGGTCATCAATTTCATCTGCATTTTTCGGGCGATTTTCGTACCACCCGACAAAAATGGGCTTAAATCGGTATTTTCGGGCCAGGCGATGGCTAGGGTTTGAAATCCTACACGGAACCCGAGACACAGTCATAACTTTTGGAGAAGAATGCTACAAGGATCTCGCGGTCGTCGATTTCATCTAGACTTTTCGGGCGATTTTCGTACCACCCGACAAAAATGGGCCGAAATCAGTATTTTCGGGCCATACGATGGCTAGGGTTTGAAATCCGACACGAAACCCGAGACACAGTCATAAATTTAGGAGAAGAATGCTACAAGAATCTCGCGGTCGTCGATTTCATCTGCACTTTTCGGGCGATTTTCGTACCACCCGACAAAATTGGGCCGAAATCGGTATTTTCGGGCCAGACGATGGCTAGGGTTTGACATCCGACACGGAACCCGAGACACAGTCATAAATTGAGGAGAAGAATGCTATAAGGATCTCGCGGTCGTCGATTTCATCTGCACTTTTCGGCTGATTTTCGTACCACCCGACAAAAATAGGCCGAAATCGGTATTTTCGGGCCAGACGATGGCTAGGGTTTGAAATCCTACACGGAACCCGAGACACAGTCATAACTTTTGGAGAAGAATGCTACAAGGATCTCGCGGTCGTCGATTTCATCTAGACTTTTCGGGCGATTTTCGTACCACCCGACAAAAATGGGCCGAAATCGGTATTTTCGGGCCAGACGATGGCTAGGGTTTGAAATCTGACACGGAACCCGAGACACAGTCATAAATTTAGGAGAAGATTGCTACAAGGATCTCACGGTCGTCGATTTCATCTGGACTTTTCAGGCGATTTTCGTACCATACGACAAAAATGGGCCGGTATTTTCGGGCCAAACGATGGCTAGGGTTTGAAATCCGACACGGAACCCGAGACACAGTCATAAATTTAGGAGAAGAATGCTACAAGGATCTCGCGGTCGTCGATTTCATCTGGACTTTTCGGGTGATTTTCGTACCACCCGACAAAAATGGGCCGAAATCGGTATTTTCGGGCCAGACGATGGCTAAGGTTTGAAATCTGGCACGGAACCCGAGACACAGACATAAATTTTGGAGAAGAATGCTAAAAGGATCTCGCGGTCGTCGATTTCATCTGGACTTTTCGGGCGATTTTCGTACCACTCGACAAAAATGGGCCGAAATCGGTATTTTCGGGCCAGACGATGGCTAGGGTTTGAAATCCGACACCGAACCCGAGACACAGTCTTAAATTTAGGAGAAGAATGCTACAAGGATCTCGCGGTTTCGATTTCATCTGCACTTTTCGGGCGATTTTCGAACCACCCGACAAACATGGGCCGAAATCGGTATTTTCGGGCCAGACGATGGGTATGGTTTGAAATCCGACACGGAACCCGAGATAAGTCATAAATTTTGGAGAAGAATGCTACAAGGATCTCGCGGTCGTCGATTTCATCTGCACTTTTCGGGCGATTTTCGTACCACCCGACACAAATGGGCCGAAATCGGTATTTTCGGGCTAGACGATGGCTAGGGTTTGAAATCCGACACGGAACTCGAGACACAGTCATAAATTTAGGAGAAGAATGCTACAAGGATCTCGCGGTCGTCGATTTTATCTGCACTTTTCAGGCGATTTTCGTACCACCCGACAAAAATGGGCCGAAATCGGTATTTTCGGGCCAGACGATGGTTATGGTTTGATATCTGACACGGAACCCGAGACACAATCATAAATTTAGGAGAAGAATGCTACAAGGATCTCGCGGTCGTCGATTTTATCTGCACTTTTCGGGCGATTTTCGTACCACCCGACAAAAATGGGCAGAAATCGGTATTTTCGGGCCAGACGATGGCTAGGGTTTGAAATCCGACACGGAACCCGAGACACAATCATAAATTTGGGAGAAGAATGCTACAAGGATATCGCGGTCGTCGATTTCATCTGGACTTTTCGGGCGATATTCGTACCACCCGACAAAAATGGGCCAAAATCAGTATTTTCGGGCCAGCCGATTGCTAGGGTTAGAAATCCGACACGGAACCCGAGACACAGTCATAAATTTAGGAAAAGAATGCTACAAAGATCTCGCGGTCGTCGATTTCATCTGCACTTATCGGGCGATTTTCGTACCACCCGACAAAAATGGGCCGAAATCGGTATTTTCTGGCTAGACAATGGCTAGGGTTTGAAATCCGACACGGAAACCGAGACACAGTCATAAATTTAAGAGAAGAATGCTACAAGGATCTCGTGGTCGTCGATTTCATCTGCACTTTTCGGGCGATTTTCGTACCACCCGACAAAAATGGGACTAAATCGGTATTTTCGGGCCAGACGATGGTTATGGTTTGAAATCCGACACGGAACCCGAGACACACTCATAAATTTAGGAGAAGAATGCTACAAGGATCTCGCGGTCGTCGATTTTATCTGCACTTTTCGGGCGATTTTCGTACCACCCGACAAAAATGGGCCGAAATCGGTATTTTCGGGCAAGACGATGGCTAGGGTTTGAAATCCGACACGGAACCCGAGACACAGTCATAAATTTAAGAGAAGAATGCTACAAGGATCTCGCGGTCGTCGATTTCATCTGCACTTTTCGGGCGATTTTCGTACCACCCGACAAAAATGGGACGAAATCGGTATTTTCGGGCCAGACGATGGTTATGGTTTGAAATCCGACACGGAACCCGAGACACAGTCATAAATTTAGGAGAAGAATGCTACAAGGATCTCGCGGTCGTCGATTTCATCTACACTTTTCGGGCGATTTTCCTACCACCCGACAAAAATGGGCCGAAATCGGTATTTTCGGGCCAGACGATGGCTACGGTTTGAAATCTGACAAGGAACCCCAGACAGAGTCATAAATTTAGGAGAAGAAAGCTAAAAGGATCTCGCGGTCGTCGATTTCATCTGGACTTTTCGGGCGATTTTCGTACCACCCGACAAAAATGGGCCGAAATCGGTATTTTCGTGCTAGACGATGGCTAGGGTTTGAATCCGACACGGAACCCGAGACACAGTCATAAATTTAGGAGAAGAATGCTACAAGGATCTCGCGGTCGTCGATTTCATCTAGACTTTTCGGGCGATTTTCGTACCACCCGACAAAAATGGGCCGAAATCGGTATTTTCGGGGTAGACGATGGCTAGGGTTTGAAATCCAACACGGAACCCGAGACACAATCATAAATTTAAGAGAAGAATGCTACAAGGATCTCGCGGTCGGTGATTTCATCTGGACTTTTCGGGCAATTTTCGTACCACCCGACAAAAATGGGCCGAAATCGGTATTTTCGTGCTAGACGATGGCTAGGGTTTGAATCCGACACGGAACCCGAGACACAGTCATAAATTTAGGAGAAGAATGCTACAAGGATCTCGCGGTCATCGATTTCATCTAGACTTTTCGGGCGATTTTCGTACCACCCGACAAAAATGGGCCGAAATCGGTATTTTCGGTCCAGACGATTGCTAGGGTTTGAAATCCGACACGTAACCCGAGACACAGTCATAAATTTAGGAGAAGAATGCTACAAGGATCTCGTGGTCGTCGATTTTATCTGCACTTTTCGGGCGATTTTCGTACCACCCGACAAAAATGGGACGAAATCGGTATTTTCGGGCCAGACGATGGTTATGGTTTGAAATCCGACACGGAACCCGAGACACAGTCATAAATTTAGGAGAAGAATGCTACAACGATCTCGCGGTCATCGATTTTATCTGCACTTTTCGAGCGATATTCGTACCACCCGACAAAAATTGGCAGAAATCGGTATTTTCGGGCCAGACGATGGCTAGGGTTTGAAATCCGACACGGAACCCGAGACACAATCATAAATTTAGGAGAAGAATGCTACAAGGATCTCGCGGTCGTCGATTTCACTTGGACTTTTCGGGCGATATTCGTACCACCCGACAAAAATGGGCCAAAATCGATATTTTCGGGCCAGCCGATTGCTAGGGTTAGAAATCCGACACGGATCCCGAGACACAGTCATAAATTTAGGAAAAGAATGCTACAAAGATCTCGCGGTCGTCGATTTCATCAGCATTTTTCGGACGATTTTCGTACCACCCGACAAAAATGGGACGAAATCGGTATTTTCGGGCCATACGATGGTTATGGTTTGAAATCCGACACGGAACCCGAGACACAGTCATAAATTTAGGAGAAGAATGCTACAAGGATCTCGCGGTCGTCGATTTTATCTGCACTTTTCGGGCGATTTTCGTACCACCCGACAAAAATGGGACGAAATCGGTATTTTCGGGCCATACGATGGTTATGGTTTGAAATCCGACACGGAACCCGAGACAGAGTCATAAATTTAGGAGAAGAATGCTACAAGGATCTCGCGGTCGTCGATTTTATCTGCACTTTTCGGGCGATTTTCGTACCACCCGACAAAAATGGGCCGAAATCGGTATTTTCGGGCCAGACGATGGCTAGGGTTTGAAATCCGACACGGAACCCGAGACACAATCATAAATTTAGGAGAAGAATGCTACAAGGATCTCGCGGTCGTCGATTTCATCTAGACTTTTCGGGCGATTTTCGTACCACCCGACAAAAATGGGACGAAATCGGTATTTTCGGTCCAGACGATTGCTAGGGTTTGAAATCTGACACGTAACCCGAGACACAGTCATAAATTTAGGAGAAGAATGCTACCAGGATCTCGCGGTCGTCGATTTCATCTGCACTTTTTGGGCGATTTTCGTACCACCCGACAAAAATGGGCCGAAATCGGTATTTTCGGGACAGACGATGGCTAGGATTTGAAATCTGACACGGAACTCGAGACACAGTCATAAATTTAGGAGAAGAATGCTACAAGGATCTCGCGGTCGTCGATTTTATCTGCACTTTTCGGGCGATTTTCGTACCACCCGACAAAAATGGGCCGCAATCGGTATTTTCGTGCTAGACGATGGCTAGGGTTTGAAATCCGACACGGAACTCGAGACATAGTCATAAATTTAGGAGAAGAATGCTACAAGGATCTCGCGGTCGTCGATTTTATCTGCACTTTTCGGGCGATTTTCGTACCACCCGACAAAAATGGTCAGAAATCGGTATTTTCGGGCCAGACGATGGCTAGGGTTTGAAATCCGACACGGAACCCGAGACACAATCATAAATTTGGGAGAAGAATGCTACAAGGATCTCGCAGTCGTCGATTTCATCTAGACTTTTAGGGCGATATTCGTACCACCCGACAAAAATGGGCCAAAATCAGTATTTTCGGGCCAGCCGATTGCTAGGGTTAGAAATCCGACACGGAACCCGAGACACAGTCATAAATTTAGGAAAAGAATGCTACAAAGATCCCGCGGTCGTCGATTTCATCTGCACTTTTCGGGCGATTTTCGTACCACCCGACAAAAATGGGACGAAATCGGTATTTTCAGGCCAGACGATGGTTATGGTTTGAAATCCGACACGGAACCCGAGACACAGTCATAAATTTAAGAGAAGAATGCTACAAGGATCTCGCGGTCGTCGATTTCATCTAGACTTTTCGGGCGATTTTCGTACCACCCGACAAAAATGGGCCGAAATCAGTATTTTCGGGGTAGACGATGGCTAGGGTTTGAAATCCGACACGGAACCCGAGACACAATCATAAATTTAAGAGAAGAATGCTACAAGGATCTCGCGGTCGGTGATTTCATCTGGACTTTTCGGGCAATTTTCGTACCACCTGACAAAAATGGGCCGAAATCGGTATTTTCGTGCTAGACGATGGCTAGGGTTTGAATCCGACACGGAACCCGAGACACAGTCATAAATTTAGGAGAAGAATGCTACAAGGATCTCGCGGTCGTCGATTTCATCTAGACTTTTAGGGCGATATTCGTACCACCCGACAAAAATGGGCCAAAATCAGTATTTTCGGGCCAGCCGATTGCTAGGGTTAGAAATCCGACACGGAACCCGAGACACAGTCATAAATTTAGGAAAAGAATGCTACAAAGATCCCGCGGTCGTCGATTTCATCTGCACTTTTCGGGCGATTTTCGTACCACCCGACAAAAATGGGACGAAATCGGTATTTTCAGGCCAGACGATGGTTATGGTTTGAAATCCGACACGGAACCCGAGACACAGTCATAAATTTAAGAGAAGAATGCTACAAGGATCTCGCGGTCGTCGATTTCATCTAGACTTTTCGGGCGATTTTCGTACCACCCGACAAAAATGGGCCGAAATCAGTATTTTCGGGGTAGACGATGGCTAGGGTTTGAAATCCGACACGGAACCCGAGACACAATCATAAATTTAAGAGAAGAATGCTACAAGGATCTCGCGGTCGGTGATTTCATCTGGACTTTTCGGGCAATTTTCATACCACCCGACAAAAATGGGCCGAAATCGGTATTTTCGTGCTAGACGATGGCTAGGGTTTGAATCCGACACGGAACCCGAGACACAGTCATAAATTTAGGAGAAGAATGCTACAAGGATCTCGCGGTCATCGATTTCATCTAGACTTTTCGGGCGATTTTCGTACCACCCGACAAAAATGGGCCGAAATCGGTATTTTCGGTCCAGACGATTGCTAGGGTTTGAAATCCGACACGTAACCCGAGACACAGTCATAAATTTAGGAGAAGAATGCTACAAGGATCTCGTGGTCGTCGATTTTATCTGCACTTTTCGGGCGATTTTCGTACCACCCGACAAAAATGGGACGAAATCGGTATTTTCGGGCCAGACGATGGTTATGGTTTGAAATCCGACACGGAACCCGAGACACAGTCATAAATTTAGGAGAAGAATGCTACAACGATCTCGCGGTCATCGATTTTATCTGCACTTTTCGAGCGATATTCGTACCACCCGACAAAAATTGGCAGAAATCGGTATTTTCGGGCCAGACGATGGCTAGGGTTTGAAATCCGACACGGAACCCGAGACACAATCATAAATTTAGGAGAAGAATGCTACAAGGATCTCGCGGTCGTCGATTTCACTTGGACTTTTCGGGCGATATTCGTACCACCCGACAAAAATAGGCCAAAATCGATATTTTCGGGCCAGCCGATTTCTAGGGTTAGAAATCCGACACGGAACCCGAGACACAGTCATAAATTTAGGAGAAGAATGCTACCAGGATCTCGCGGTCGTCGATTTCATCTGCACTTTTTGGGCGATTTTCGTACCACCCGACAAAAATGGGCCGAAATCGGTATTTTCGGGACAGACGATGGCTAGGTTTTGAAATCTGACACGGAACTCGAGACACAGTCATAAATTTAGGAGAAGAATGCTACAAGGATCTCGCGGTCGTCGATTTTATCTGCACTTTTCGGGCGATTTTCGTACCACCCGACAAAAATGGGCCGCAATCGGTATTTTCGTGCTAGACGATGGCTAGGGTTTGAAATCCGAAACGGAACTCGAGACATAGTCATAAATTTAGGAGAAGAATGCTACAAGGATCTCGCGGTCGTCGATTTTATCTGCACTTTTCGGGCGATTTTTGTACCACCCGACAAAAATGGGCCGAAATCGGTATTTTCAGGCCAGACGATGGCTAGGGTTTGAAATCCAACACGGAACCCGAGACACAATCATAAATTTAGGAGAAGAATGCTACAAGGATCTCGCGGTCGTCGATTTCATCTAAACTTTTCGGGCGATATTCGTACCACCCGACAAAAATGGGCCAAAATCGGTATTTTCGGGCCAGCCGATTGCTAGGGTTAGAAATCCGACATGGAACCCGAGACACAGTCATAAATTTAGGAAAAGAATGCTACAAAGATCTCGCGGTCGTCGATTTCATCTGCACTTTTCGGGCGATTTCCGTACCACCCGACAAAAATGTGACGAAATCGGTATTTTCGGGCCAGACGATGGTTATGGTTTGAAATCCGACACGGAACCCGAGACACAGTCATAAATTTAGAAGAAGAATGCAACAAGGATCTCGCGGTCGTCGATTTTATCTGCACTTTTCGGGCGATTTTCGTACCACCCAACAAAAATGGGCCGAAATCGGTATTTTCGGGCCAGACGATGGCTAGGGTTTGAAATCCGACACGGAACCCGAGACACAATCATAAATTTAGGAGAAGAATGCTACAAGGATCTCGCGGTCGTCGATTTCATCTAGACTTTTCGGGCGATTTTCGTACCACCCGACAAAAATGGGCCGAAATCGGTATTTTCGGTCCAGACGATTGCTAGGGTTTGAAATCCGACACGTAACCCGAGACACAGTCATAAATTTAGGAGAAGAATGCTACAAGGATCTCGTGGTCGTCGATTTTATCTGCACTTTTCGGGCGATTTTCGTACCACCCGACAAAAATGGGACGAAATCGGTATTTTCGGGCCAGACGATGGTTATGGTTTGAAATCCGACACGGAACCCGAGACACAGTCATAAATTTAGGAGAAGAATGCTACAACGATCTCGCGGTCATCGATTTTATCTGCACTTTTCGAGCGATATTCGTACCACCCGACAAAAATTGGCAGAAATCGGTATTTTCGGGCCAGACGATGGCTAGGGTTTGAAATCCGACACGGAACCCGAGACACAATTATAAATTTAGGAGAAGAATGCTACAAGGATCTCGCGGCCGTCGATTTTATCTGCACTTTTCGGGCGATTTTCGTACCACCCGACAAAAATGGGACGAAATCGGTATATTCGGGCCATACGATGGTTATGGTTTGAAATCCGACACGGAACCCGAGACACATTCATAAATTTAGGAGAAGAATGCTACAAGGATCTCGCGGTCGTCGATTTTATCTGCACTTTTCGGGCGATTTTCGTACCACCCGACAAAAATGGGCAGAAATCGGTATTTTCGGGGCAGACGATGGCTAGGGTTTGAAATCCGACACGGAACCCGAGACACAATCATAAATTTACGAGAAGAATGCTACAAGGATCTCGCGGTCGTCGATTTCATCTGGACTTTTCGGGCGATATTCGTACCACCCGACAAAAATGGGCCAAAATCAGTATTTTCGGGCCAGCCGATTGCTAGGGAAAGAAATCCGACACGGAACCCGAGACACAGTCATAAATTTAGGAAAAGAATGCTACAAAGATCTCGCGGTCGTCGATTTCATCTGCACTTTTCGGGCGATTTTCGTACCACCCGACAAAAATGGGACGAAATCGGTATTTACGGGCCAGACGATGGTTATGGTTTGAAATCCGACACAGAACCCGAGACACAGTCATAAATTTAGGAGAAGAATGCTACAAGGATCTCGCGGTCATCGATTTTATCTGCACTTTTCGGGCGATTTTCGTACCACCCGACAAAAATGGGCCGAAATCGGTATTTTCGGGCCAGACGATGGCTAGGGTTTGAAATCCGACACGGAACCCGAGACACAGTCATAAATTTAAGAGAAGAATGCTACAAGGATCTCGCGGTCGTCGATTTCATCTGCACTTTTTAGGCGATTTTCGTACCACTTGACAAAAATGGGCCGAAATCGGTATTTTCGGGCCTGACGATGACTAGGGTTTGAAATCCGACACGAAACCCGAGACACGGTCATAAATTAAGGAGAAGAATGCTACAAGAATCTCGCGATCGTCGATTTCATCTGCTCTTTTTAGGCGATTTTCGTACCACCCGACAAAAATGGGCCGAAATCGGTATTTTCGGGCCAGACGATGGCTAGGGTTTGAAATCCGACACGGAACCTGAGACACAGTCATAAATTGAGGAGAAGAATGCTATAAGGATCTCGCGGTCGTCGATTTCATCTGCACTTTTCGGGCGATTTTCGTACCACCCGACAAAAATGGGCCGAAATAGATATTTTCGGGCCAGACGATGGCTAGGGTTTGAAATCCGACACGGAACCCGAGACACAGTCATAAATTTAAGAGAAGAATGCTACAAGGATCTCGCGGTCGTCGATTTCATCTGCACTTTTCGGGCGATTTTCGTACCACCCGACAAAAATGGGACGAAATCGGTATTTTCGGGCCAGACGATGGTTATGGTTTGAAATCCGACACGGAACCCGAGACACAGTCATAAATTTAAGAGAAGAATGCTACAAGGATCTCGCGGTCGTCGATTTCATCTAGACTTTTCGGGCAATTTTCGTACCACCCGACAAAAATGGGCCGAAATCGGTATTTTCGGGCTAGACGATGGTTATGGTTTGAAATCCGACACAGAACCCGTGACATAGTCATAAATTTAGGAGAAGAATGCTACAAGGATCTCGCGGTCGTCGATTTTATCTGCACTTTTCGGGCGATTTTTGTACCACCCGACAAAAATGGGCCGAAATCGGTATTTTCAGGCCAGACGATGGCTAGGGTTTGAAATCCGACACGGAACCCGAGACACAATCATAAATTTAGGAGAAGAATGCTACAAGGATCTCGCGGTCGTCGATTTCATCTAAACTTTTCGGGCGATATTCGTACCACCCGACAAAAATGGGCCAAAATCGGTATTTTCGGGCCAGCCGATTGCTAGGGTTAGAAATCCGACATGGAACCCGAGACACAGTCATAAATTTAGGAAAAGAATGCTACAAAGATCTCGCGGTCGTCGATTTCATCTGCACTTTTCGGGCGATTTCCGTACCACCCGACAAAAATGTGACGAAATCGGTATTTTCGAACCAGACGATGGTTATGGTTTGAAATCCGACACGGAACCCGAGACACAGTCATAAATTTAGAAGAAGAATGCAACAAGGATCTCGCGGTCGTCGATTTTATCTGCACTTTTCGGGCGATTTTCGTACCACCCAACAAAAATGGGCCGAAATCGGTATTTTCGGGCCAGACGATGGCTAGGGTTTGAAATCCGACACGGAACCCGAGACACAATCATAAATTTAGGAGAAGAATGCTACAAGGATCTCGCGGTCGTCGATTTCATCTAGACTTTTCGGGCGATTTTCGTACCACCCGACAAAAATGGGACGAAATCGGTATTTTCGGTCCAGACGATTGCTAGGGTTTGAAATCTGACACGTAACCCGAGACACAGTCATAAATTTAGGAGAAGAATGCTACCAGGATCTCGCGGTCGTCGATTTCATCTGCACTTTTTGGGCGATTTTCGTACCACCCGACAAAAATGGGCCGAAATCGGTATTTTCGGGACAGACGATGGCTAGGATTTGAAATCTGACACGGAACTCGAGACACAGTCATAAATTTAGGAGAAGAATGCTACAAGGATCTCGCGGTCGTCGATTTTATCTGCACTTTTCGGGCGATTTTCGTACCACCCGACAAAAATGGGCCGCAATCGGTATTTTCGTGCTAGACGATGGCTAGGGTTTGAAATCCGACACGGAACTCGAGACATAGTCATAAATTTAGGAGAAGAATGCTACAAGGATCTCGCGGTCGTCGATTTTATCTGCACTTTTCGGGCGATTTTCGTACCACCCGACAAAAATGGGCAGAAATCGGTATTTTCGGGCCAGACGATGGCTAGGGTTTGAAATCCGACACGGAACCCGAGACACAATCATAAATTTGGGAGAAGAATGCTACAAGGATCTCGCAGTCGTCAATTTCATCTGGACTTTTAGGGCGATATTCGTACCACCCGACAAAAATGAGCCAAAATCAGTATTATCGGGCCAACCGATTGCTAGGGTTAGAAATCCGACACGGAAACCCGAGACAAAGTCATAAATTTAGGAAAAGAATGGTACAAAGATCTCGCGGTCGTCGATTTCATCTGCACTTTTCGGGCGATTTTCGTACCACCCGACAAAAATGGGACGAAATCAGTATTTTCGGGCCAGACGATGGTTATGGTTTGAAATCCGACACGGAACCCGAGACACAGTCATAAATTTAAGAGAAGAATGCTACAAGGATCTCGCGGTCGTCGATTTCATCTGCACTCTTCGGGCGATTTTCGTACCACCCGACAAAAATGGGACAAAATCGGTATTTTCGGGCCAGACGATGGTTATGGTTTGAAATCCGACACGGAACCCGAGACACAGTCATAAATTTAGGAGAAGAATACTACAAGGATCTCGCGGTCGTCGATTTTATCTACAATTTTCGGGCGATTTTCGTACCACCCGACAAAAATGGGCCGAAATCGGTATTTTCGGGCCAGACGATGGCTAGGGTTTGAAATCCGACACGGAACCCGAGACACAATCATAAATTTAGGAGAAGAATGCTACAAGGATATCGCGGTCGTCGATTTCATCTGGACTTTTCAGGCGATTTTCGTACCACCCGACAAAAATGGGCCGAAATCGGTATTTTTGGGCCAGACGATGGCTAGGGTTTGAAATCCGTTATGGAACCCGAGACACAGTCATAAATTTAGGAGAAGAATGCTACAAGGATCTCGCGGTCGGTGATTTCATCTGGACTTTTCGGGCGATTTTCGTTCCACCCGACAAAAATGGGCCGAAATCGGTATTTTCGGGCCAGACGATGGCTAGGGTTTGAAATCCGACACGGAACCCGAGACACAGTCATAAATTTAAGAGAAGAATGCTACAAGGATCTCGCGGTCGTCAATTTCATCTGCACTTTTCGGGCGATTTTCGTACCACCCGACAAAAATGGGACGAAATCGGTATTTTCGGGCCAGACGATGGCTATGGTTTGAAATCCGACACGGAACCCGAGACACAATCATAAATTTAGAAGAAGAATGCTACAAGGATCTCGCGGTCGTCGATTTCATCTGGACTTTTCGGGCGATATTCGTACCACCCGACAAAAATGGGCCAAAATCGGTATTTTCGGGCCAGCCGATTGCTAGGGTTAGAAATCCGACACGGAACCCGAGACAAAGTCATAAATTTAGGAAAATAATGCTACAAAGATCTCGCGGTCGTCGATTTCATCTGCACTTTTCGGGCGATTTTCGTACCACCCGACAAAAATGGGACGAAATCGGTATTTTCAGGCTAGACGATGGTTATGGTTTGAAATCCGACACGGAACCCGAGACACAGTCATAAATTTAGGAGAAGAATGCTACAAGGATCTCGCGGTCGTCGATTTTATCTGCACTTTTCAGGCGATTTTCGTACCACCCGACAAAAATGGGACGAAATCGGTATTTTCGGGCCAGACGATGGTTATGGTTTGAAATCCGACACGGAACCCGAGACAAGGTCATAAATTTAAGAGAAGAATGCTACAAGGATCTCGCGGTCGGTGATTTCATCTGGACTTTTCGGGCAATTTTCGTACCACCCGACAAAAATGGGCCGAAATCGGTATTTTCGTGCTAGACGATGGCTAGGGTTTGAATCCGACACGGAACCCGAGACACAGTCATAAATTTAGGAGAAGAATGCTACAAGGATCTCGCGGTCATCGATTTCATCTAGACTTTTCGGGCGATTTTCGTACCACCCGACAAAAATGGGCCGAAATCGGTATTTTCGGTCCAGACGATTGCTAGGGTTTGAAATCCGACACGTAACCCGAGACACAGTCATAAATTTAGGAGAAGAATGCTACAAGGATCTCGTGGTCGTCGATTTTATCTGCACTTTTCGGGCGATTTTCGTACCACCCGACAAAAATGGGACGAAATCGGTATTTTCGGGCCAGACGATGGTTATGGTTTGAAATCCGACACGGAACCCGAGACACAGTCATAAATTTAGGAGAAGAATGCTACAACGATCTCGCGGTCATCGATTTTATCTGCACTTTTCGAGCGATATTCGTACCACCCGACAAAAATTGGCAGAAATCGGTATTTTCGGGCCAGACGATGGCTAGGGTTTGAAATCCGACACGGAACCCGAGACACAATTATAAATTTAGGAGAAGAATGCTACAAGGATCTCGCGGCCGTCGATTTTATCTGCACTTTTCGGGCGATTTTCGTACCACCCGACAAAAATGGGACGAAATCGGTATATTCGGGCCATACGATGGTTATGGTTTGAAATCCGACACGGAACCCGAGACACATTCATAAATTTAGGAGAAGAATGCTACAAGGATCTCGCGGTCGTCGATTTTATCTGCACTTTTCGGGCGATTTTCGTACCACCCGACAAAAATGGGCAGAAATCGGTATTTTCGGGCCAGACGATGGCTAGGGTTTGAAATCCGACACGGAACCCGAGACACAATCATAAATTTGGGAGAAGAATGCTACAAGGATCTCGCAGTCGTCAATTTCATCTGGACTTTTAGGGCGATATTCGTACCACCCGACAAAAATGAGCCAAAATCAGTATTATCGGGCCAACCGATTGCTAGGGTTAGAAATCCGACACGGAAACCCGAGACAAAGTCATAAATTTAGGAAAAGAATGGTACAAAGATCTCGCGGTCGTCGATTTCATCTGCACTTTTCGGGCGATTTTCGTACCACCCGACAAAAATGGGACGAAATCGGTATTTTCAGGCTAGACAATGGTTATGGTTTGAAATCCGACACGGAACCCGAGACACAGTCATAAATTTAGGAGAAGAATGCTACAAGGATCTCGCGGTCGTCGATTTTATCTGCACTTTTCGGGCGATTTTCGTACCACCCGACAAAAATGGGCCGAAATCGGTATTTTCGGGCTAGACGATGGCCAGGGTTTGAAATCCGACAGGAAACCCGAGACACTGTCATAAATTTAGGAGAAGAATGCTAAAAGGATCTCGCGGTCGTCGATTTCATCTGCACTTTTCGGGCGATTTTCGTACCACCCGACAAAAATGGGCCGAAATCGGTATTTTCGGGCCAGACGATGGCTAGGGTTTGAAATCCGACACGGAACCCGAGACACAGTCATAAGTTTTGGAGAAGAATGCCACAAGGATCTCGCGGTCATCGATTTCATCTAGACTTTTCGGGCGATTTTTGTACCACCGGTAAAAAATGGGCCGAAATCGGTAATTTCGGGCCAGGCGATGGCTAGGGTTTGAAATCTGACACGGAACCTGAGACACAATCATAAATTTAGGAGAAGAATGCTACTAGGATCTCGCGGTCGTCGATTTCATCTGGACTTTTCGGGCGATCTTCGTACCACCCGACAAAAATGTGCCGAAATTGGTATTTTCGGGCCAAAAGATGGCTAGGGTTTGAAATCCGACACGGAACCCGAGACACAGTCATAAATTTAGGAGAAGAATGCTACAAGGATCTCGCGGTCGTCGATTTCATCTGGACTTTTCGGGCGATTTTCGTACCACCCGACAAAAATGGGCCGAAATCGGTATTTTCGGGCCAGACGATGGATAGGGTTTGAAATCTGACACGGAACCCGAGAGACAGTCATAAATTTAGGAGAAGAATGCTACAAGGATCTCGCGGTCCTCGATTTCATCTGGACTTTTCGGGCGATTTTCGTACCACCCGACAAAAATGGGCCGAAATCGGTATTTTCAGGCCAGACGCTTGCTATTGTTTGAAATCTGACACGGAACCGGAAACACAGTCATAAATTTAGGAGAAGAATGCTACAAGGATCTCGCGGTCATCGATTTCATCTGGACTTTTCGGGCGATTTTCGTACCACCCAACAAAAATGGGTCGAAATCGGTATTTTTGGGCCATACGATTGCTAGGGTTTGAAATCCGACACGGAACCCGAGACACAGTCATAAATTTAGGAGAAGAATGCTACAAGGATCTCGCGGTCGTCGATTTCATCTGGACTTTTCGGGCGATTTTCGTACCACCCGACAAAAATGGGCCGAAATCGGTATTTTCGGGCCAGACGATGGTTAGGGTTTGAAATCTGACACGGAACCCGAGACACAGTCATAAATTTAGGAGAAGAATGCTACAAGGATCTCGCGGTCCTCGATTTCATCCGACTTTTCGGGCGATTTTCGTACCACCCGACAAAAATGGGCCGAAATCGGTATTTTCAGGCCAGACGCTTGCTAGGGTTTGAAATCCGACATGCAACCCGAGACACAGTCATAAATTTAGGAGAAGAATGCTACAAGGATCTCGCGGTCGTCGATTTCATCTGCACTTTTCGGGCGATTTTCGTACCACCCGACAAAAATGGGCCGAAATCGGTATTTTCGGGCCAGTCGATTGCTAGGGTTTGAAATCCGACACAGAACCCGAGACACAGTCATAAATTTAGGAGAAGAATGCTACAAGGATCTCGCGGTCGTCGATTTCATCTGCACTTTTCGGGCGATTTTCGTACCACCCGACAAAAATGGGCTGAAATCGGTATTTTCGGGCCAGACGATGGCTAGGGTTTGAAATCCGACACGGAACCCGAGACACAGTCATAAATTTAAGAGAAGAATGCTACAAGGATCTCGCGGTCGTCGATTTCATCTGGACTTTTCGGGCGATTTTCGTACCACCAGACAAAAATGGGTCGAAATCGGTATTTTTGGGCCAGACGATGGCTAGGGTTTGAAATCTGACACGGAACCTGAGACACAGTCAAAAATTTAGGAGAAGAATGCTACAAGGATCTCGCGGTTGTCGATTTCATCTGCACTTTTCGGGCGATTTTCGTACCACCAGACAAAAATGGGCCGAAATCGGTATTTTCGGGCCAGACGATGGCTAGGGTTTGAAATCCGACACGGAACCCGAGACACAGTCATAAATTTAAGAGAAGAATGCTACAAGGATCTCGCGGTCGTCGATTTCATCTGGACTTTTCGGGCGTTTTACGTACCACCCGACAAAAATGGGCCGAAATCGGTATTTTCGGGCCAGTCGATTGCTAGGGTTTGAAATCCGACACGAACCCGAGACACAGTCATAAATTTAGGAGAAGAATGTTACAAGGATCTCGCGGTCGTCAATTTCATCTGCACTTTTCGGGCGATTTTCGTACCACCCGACAAAAATGGGCCGAAATCGGTATTTTCGGGCTAGACGATGGCTAGGGTTTGAAATCCGACACGGAACCCGAGACACATCATAAATTTAGGAGCTACAAGGATCTCGCGGTCGTCGATTTGATCTGCACTTTTTGGGCGATTTTCGTACCACCCGACAAAAATGGGCCGAAATCGGTATTTTCGGGCCAGACGATGGCTAGGGTTTGAAATCCGACACGGAACCCGAGACACAGTCATAAATTTAAGAGAAGAATGCTACAAGGATCTCGCGGTCGTCGATTTCATCTGGACTTTTCGGGCGATTTTCGTACAACCCGACAAAAATGGGCCGAAATCGGTATTTTCGGGCCAGACGATGGCTAGGGTTTGAAATCCGACACGGAACCCGAGACACAGTCATAAATTTAAGAGAAGAATGCTACAAGGATCTCGCGGTCGTCGATTTCATCTGCACTTTTCGGGCGATTTTCGTACCACCATACAAAAATGGGTCGAAATCGGTATTTTCGGGCCAGACGATGGCTAGGGTTTGAAATCCGACACGGAACCCGAGACACAATCATAAATTTAAGAGAAGAATGCTACAAGGATCTCGCGGTCGTCGATTTCATCTGCACTTTTCGGGCGATTTTCGTACCACCCGACAAAAATGGGACGAAATCGGTATTTTTGGGCCAGACGATGGTTATGGTTTGAAATCCGACACGGAACCCGAGACACAGTCATAAATTTAGGAGAAGAATGCTACAAGGATCTCGCGGTCGTCGATTTTATCTGCACTTTTCGGGCGATTTTCGTACCACCCGACAAAAATGGGCAGAAATCGGTATTTTCGGGCCAGACGATGGCTAGGGTTTGAAATCCGACACGGAACCCGAGACACAATCATAAATTTGGGAGAAGAATGCTACAAGGATCTCGCGGTCGTTGATTTCATCTGGACTTTTCGGGCGATATTCGTACCACCCGACAAAAATGGGCCAAAATCGGTATTTTCGGGCCAGCCGATTGCTAGGGTTAGAAATCCGACACGGAAACCCGAGACAAAGTCATAAATTTAGGAAAAAAATGGTACAAAGATCTCGCGGTTGCGATTTCATCTGCACTTTTCGGGCGATTTTCGTACCACCCGACAAAAATGGGACGAAATCGGTATTTTCAGGCTAGACGATGGTTATGGTTTGAAATCCGACACGGAACCCGAGACACAGTCATAAATTTAGGAGAAGAATGCTACAAGGATCTCGCGGTCGTCGATTTTATCTGCACTTTTCGGGCGATTTTCGTACCACCCGACAAAAATGGGTCGAAATCGGTATTTTCGGGCCAGACGATGGCTAGGGTTTGAAATCCGACACGGAACCCGAGACACAGTCATAAATTTAAGAGAAGAATGCTACAAGGATCTCGTGGACGTCGATTTCATCTGCACTTTTCAGGCGATTTTCGTACCACCTGACAAAAATGGGCCGAAATCGGTATTTTCGGGCCCGACGATGACTAGGGTTTGAAATCCGACACGAAGCCCGAGACACAGTCATAAATTAAGGAGAAGAATGCTACAAGAATCTCGCGATTGTCGATTTCATCTGCACTTTTCAGGCGATTTTCGTACCACCCGACAAAAATGGGCCGAAATCGGTATTTTCGGGCCAGACAATGGCTAGGGTTTGAAATCCGACACGGAACCCGAGACACAGTCATAAATTTAGGAGAAGAATGCTACAAGGATCTCGCGGTCGTCGATTTCATCTGCACTTTTCGGGCAATTTTCGTACCACCCGACAAAAATGGGCCGAAATCGGTATTTTCGGGCCAGACGATGGCTAGGGTTTGAAATCCGACACGGAACCCGAGACACAGTCATAAATTTAAGAGAAGAATGCTATAAGGATCTCGCAGTCGTCGATTTCATCTGCACTATTCGGGCGATTTTCGTACCACCCGACAAAAATGGGCCGAAATCGATATATTTTCGGGCCAGACGATGGCTAGGGTTTGAAATCCGACACGGAACCCGAGACACAGTCATAAATTTAAGAGAAGAATGCTACAAGGATCTCGCGGTCGTCGATTTCATCTGCACTTTTCGGGCGATTTTCGTACCACCCGACAAAAATGGGCCGAAATCGGTATTTTCGGGCCGGACGATGGCTAGGGTTTGAAATCCGACACGGAACCCGAGACACAGTCATAAATTTAAGAGAAGAATGCTACAAGGATCTCGCGGTCGTCGATTTCATCTGGACTTTTGTGCGATTTTCGTACCACCCGACAAAAATGGGCCGAAATAGGTATTTTCGGGCCAGACGATGGCTAGGGTTTGAAATCCGACACGGAACCCGAGACACAGTCATAAATTTAGGAGAAGAATGCTACAAGGATCTCGCGGTCGTCGATTTCATCTGGACTTTTCGGGCGATTTTCGTACCACCAGACAAAAATGGGCCGAAATCGGTATTTTCGGGCCAGACGATGGCTAGGGTTTGAAATCCGACACGGAACCCGAGACACAGTCATAAATTTAAGAGAAGAATGCTACAAGGATCTCGCGGTCGTCGATTTCATCTGGACTTTTGGGCGATTTTCGTACCACCTGACAAAAATGGGCCGAAATCGGTATTTTCGGGCTAGACGATGGCTAGTGTTTGAAATCCGACACGGATCCCGAGACACAATCATAAATTGAGGAGAAGAATGCTATAAGGATCTCGCGGTCGTTGATTTAATCTGCACTTTTCGGGCGATTTTCGTACCACCCGACAAAAATGGGCCGAAATCGGTATTTTCGGGCCAGACGATGGCTAGGGTTTGAAATCCGACACGGAACCCGAGACACAGTCATAAATTTAAGAGAAGAATGCTACAAGGATCTCGGGGTCGTCGATTTCATCTGCACTTTTCGGGCGATTTTCGTACCACCCGACAAAAATGGGGCAAAATCGGTATTTTCGGGCCAGACGATGGTTATGGTTTGAAATCCGACACGGAACCCGAGACACAGTCATAAATTTAGGAAAAGAATTCTACAAAGATCTCGCGGTCGTCGATTTCATCTGCACTTTTCGGGCGATTTTCGTACCACCCGACAAAAATTGGACGAAATCGGTATTTTCGGGCCATACGATGGTTATGGTTTGAAATCCGACACGGAACCCGAGAGACATTCATAAATTTAGGAGAAGAATGCTACAAGGATCTCGCGGTCGTCGATTTTATCTGCACTTTTCGGGCGATTTTCGTACCACCCGACAAAAATGGGCAGAAATCGGTATTTTCGGGGCAGACGATGGCTAGGGTTTGAAATCCGACACGGAACCCGAGACACAATCATAAATTTACGAGAAGAATGCTACAAGGATCTCGCGGTCGTCGATTTCATCTGGACTTTTCGGGCGATATTCGTACCACCCAACAAAAATGGGCCAAAATCAGTATTTTTGGGCCAGCCGATTGCTAGGGAAAGAAATCCGACACGGAACCCGAGACACAGTCATAAATTTAGGAAAAGAATGCTACAAAGATCTCGCGGTCGTCGATTTCATCTGCACTTTTCGGGCGATTTTCGTACCACCTGACAAAAATGGGACGAAATCGGTGTTTTCGGGCCAGACGATGGTTATGGTTTGAAATCCGACACGGAACCCGAGACACAGTCATAAATTTAGGAGAAGAATGCTACAAGGATCTCGCGGT
>JBBPBP010000865.1:68088-132677 GCA_037974735.1 Cicer chorassanicum | reverse complement strand
GTCATAAATTTAAGAGAAGAATGCTACAAGGATCTCGGGGTCGTCGATTTCATCTGCACTTTTCGGGCGATTTTCGTACCACCCGACAAAAATGGGGCAAAATCGGTATTTTCGGGCCAGACGATGGTTATGGTTTGAAATCCGACACGGAACCCGAGACACAGTCATAAATTTAGGAAAAGAATGCTACAAAGATCTCGCGGTCGTCGATTTCATCTGCACTTTTCGGGCGATTTTCGTACCACCTGACAAAAATGGGACGAAATCGGTGTTTTCGGGCCAGACGATGGTTATGGTTTGAAATCCGACACGGAACCCGAGACACAGTCATAAATTTAGGAGAAGAATGCTACAAGGATCTCGCGGTCGTCGATTTTATCTGCACTTTTTGGGCGATTTTCGTACCACCCGACAAAAATGGGCCGAAATCGGTATTTTCGGGCCAGACGATGGCTAGGGTTTGAAATCCGACACGGAACCCGAGACACAGTCATAAATTTAAGAGAAGAATGCTACAAGGATCTCGGGGTCGTCGATTTCATCTGCATTTTTCGGGCGATTTTCGTACCACCCGACAAAAATGGGGCAAAATCGGTATTTTCGGGCCAGACGATGGTTATGGTTTGAAATCCGACACGGAACCCGAGACACAGTCATAAATTTAGGAGAAGAATGCTACAAGGATCTCGCGGTCGTCGATTTTATCTGCACTTTTTGGGCGTTTTTCGTACCATCCGACAAAAATGGGCCGAAATCGGTATTTTCGGGCCAGACGATGGCTAGGGTTTGAAATCCGACACGGAACCCGAGACACAGTCATAAATTTAAGAGAAGAATGCTACAAGGATCTCGCGGTCGTCGATTTCATCTGCACTTTTCGGGCGATTTTCGTACCACCCGATAAAAATGGGACGAAATCGGTATTGTTGGGCCAGACGATGGTTATGGTTTGAAATCCGAAACGGAACCCGAGACACAGTCATAAATTTAGGAGAAGAATGCTACAAGGATCTCGCGGTTGTCGATTTCATCTGCACTTTTCGGGCGATTTTCGTACCACCTGACCAAAATGGGCCGAAATCGGTATTTTTGGGCCAGACGATGGCTAGGGTTTGAAATCTGACACGGAACCCGAGACACAATCATAAATTTAGGAGAAGAATGCTACAAGGATCTCGCGGTCGTCGATTTGATCTGGACTTTTCGGGCGATATTCGTACCACCCGACAAAAATGGGCCAAAATCGGTATTTTCGGGCCAGCCGATTGCTAGGGTTAGAAATCCGACACGGAACCCGAGACACAGTCATAAATTTAGGAAAAGAATGCTACAAAGATCTCGCGGTCGTCGATTTCATCTGCACTTTTCGGGCGATTTTCGTACCACCTGACAAAAATGGGCCGAAATCGGTATTTTCGGGCCAGACGATGGCTAGGGTTTGAAATCCGACACGGAACCCGAGACACAATCATAAATTTAAGAGAAGAATGCTACAAGGATCTCGCGGTCGTCGATTTCATCTGCACTTTTCGGGCGATTTTCGTACCACCCGACAAAAATGGGACGAAATCGGTATTTTTGGGCCAGACGATGGTTATGGTTTGAAATCCGACACGGAACCCGAGACACAGTCATAAATTTAGGAGAAGAATGCTACAAGGATCTCGCGGTCGTCGATTTTATCTGCACTTTTCGGGCGATTTTCGTACCACCCGACAAAAATGGGCAGAAATCGGTTTTTTCGGGCCAGACGATGGCTAGGGTTTGAAATCCGACACGGAACCCGAGACACAGTCATAAATTTAAGAGAAGAATGCTACAAGGATCTCGCGGTCGTCGATTTCATCTGCACTTTTCGGGCGATTTTCGTACCACCCGACAAAAATAGGCCGAAATCGGTATTTTCGGGCCAGACGATGGCTAGGGTTTGAAATCCGACACGGAACCCGAGACACAGTCATAAATCTAGGAGAAGAATGCTATAAGGATCTCGCGGTCGTCGATTTCATCTGCACTTTTCGGGCGATTTTTGTACCACCCGACAAAAATGGGCCGAAATCGGTATTTTCGGGCCAGACGATGGCTAGGGTTTGAAATCCGACACGGAACCCGAGACACAGTCATAAATTGAGGAGAAGAATGCTACAAGGATCTCGCGGTCGTCGATTTCATCTGCACTTTTCGAGCGATTTTCGTACCACCCGACAAAAATGGGCCGAAATCGGTATTTTCGGGCCAGACGATGGCTAGGGTTTGAAATCCGACACGGAACCCGAGACACAGTCATAAATTTAAGAGAAGAATGCTACAAGGATCTCGGGGTCGTCGATTTCATCTGCATTTTTCGGGCGATTTTCGTACCACCCGACAAAAATGGGGCAAAATCGGTATTTTCGGGCCAGACGATGGTTATGGTTTGAAATCCGACACGGAACCCGAGACACAGTCATAAATTTAGGAGAAGAATGCTACAAGGATCTCGCGGTCGTCGATTTTATCTGCACTTTTCGGGCGATTTTCGTACCACCCGACAAAAATGGGTCGAAATCGGTATTTTCGGGCCAGACGATGGCTATGGTTTGAAATCCGACACGAAACCCGAGACACAGTCATAAATTTAAGAGAAGAATGCTACAAGGATCTCGCGGTCGGTGATTTCATCTGGACTTTTCGGGCGATTTTCGTACCACCCGACAAAAATGGGCCGAAATCGGTATTTTCGGGCCAGTCGATTGCTAGGGTTTGAAATCCGACACAGAACCCGAGACACAGTCATAAATTTAGGAGAAGAATGCTACAAGGATCTCGCGGTCGTCGATTTCATCTGCACTTTTCGGGCGATTTTCGTACCACCCGACAAAAATGGGCCGAAATCGGTATTTTCGTGCCAGACGATGGCTAGGGTTTGAAATCCGACACGGAACTCGAGACACAGTCATAAATTTAGGAGAAGAATGCTACAAGGATCTCGCGGTCGTCGATTTCATCTGGACTTTTCGGGCGATATTCGTACCACCCGACAAAAATGGGCCGAAATCGGTATTTTCGGGCCAGACGATGGCTAGGGTTTGAAATCCAAAATGGAACCCGAGACACAGTCATAAATTTAAGAGAAGAATGCTATAAGGATCTCGCGGTCGTCGATTTCATCTGCACTATTCGGGCGATTTTCGTACCACCCGACAAAAATGGGACAAAATCGGTATTTTCGGGCCAGACGATGGTTATGGTTTGAAATCCGACACGGAACCCGAGACACAGTCATAAATTTAGGAGAAGAATGCTACAAGGATCTCGCGGTTGTCGATTTCATCTGCACTTTTCGGGCGATTTTCGTACCACCGGACAAAAATGGGCCGAAATCGGTATTTTCGGGCCAGACGATGGCTAGGGTTTGAAATCCGACACGGAACCCGAGACACAATCATAAATTTAGGAGAAGAATGCTACAAGGATCTCGTGGTCGTCGATTTGATCTGGACTTTTCGGGCGATATTCGTACCACCCGACAAAAATGGGCCAAAATCGGTATTTTCGGGCCAGCCGATTGCTAGGGTTAGAAATCCGACACGGAACCCGAGACACAGTCATAAATTTAGGAAAAGAATGCTACAAAGATCTCACGGTCGTCGATTTCATCTACACTTTTCGGTCGATTTTCGTACCACCCGACAAAAATGGGACGAAATCGGTATTTTCGGGCCAGACGATGGTTATGGTTTGAAATCCGACAGGGAACCCGAGACACAGTCATAAATTTAGGAGAAGAATGCTACAAGGATCTCGCGGTCGTCGATTTTATCTGCACTTTTCGGGGGATTTTCGTACCACCCGACAAAAATGGGCAGAAATCGGTATTTTTGGGCCAGACGATGGTTATGGTTTGAAATCCGACACGGAACCCGAGACACAGTCATAAATTTAGGAGAAGAATGCTACAAGGATCTCGCGGTCGTCGATTTTATCTGCACTTTTTGGGTGTTTTTCGTACCATCCGACAAAAATGGGCCGAAATCGGTATTTTCGGGCCAGACGATGGCTAGGGTTTGAAATCCGACACGGAACCCGAGACACAGTCATAAATTTAAGAGAAGAATGCTACAAGGATCTCGTGGTCGTCGATTTCATCTGCACTTTTCAGGCGATTTTCGTACCACGTGACAAAAATGGGCCGAAATCAGTATTTTCGGGCCCGACGATGACTAGGGTTTGAAATCCGACACGAAGCCCGAGACACAGTCATAAATTAAGGAGAAGAATGCTACCAGAATCTCGCGATTGTCGATTTCATCTGCACTTTTCAGGCGATTTTCCTACCACCCGACAAAAATGGGCCGAAATCGGTATTTTCGGGCCAGACAATGGCTAGGGTTTGAAATCCGACACGGAACCCGAGACACAGTCATAAATTTAGGAGAAGAATGCTACAAGGATCTCGCGGTCGTCGATTTCATCTGCACTTTTCGGGCAATTTTCGTACCACCCGACAAAAATGGGCCGAAATCGGTATTTTCGGGCCAGACGATGGCTAGGGTTTGAAATCCGACACGAAACCCGAGACACAGTCATAAATTTAGGAGAAGAATGCTACAAGGATCTCGCGGTCGTAGATTTCATCTGGACTTTTCAGGCGATTTTCGTACCACCCGACACAAATGGGCCGAAATCGGTATTTTCGGGCCAGACGATGGCTAGGGTTTGAAATCCGACACGGAACCCGAGACACAGTCATAAATTTAGGAGAAGAATGCTACAAGGATCTCGCGGTCGTCGATTTCATCTGCACTTTTCGGGCGATTTTCGTACCACCCGACAAAAATGAGCCGAAATCGGTATTTTCGTGCCACACGATGGCTAGGGTTTGAAATCCAGCGTAGAACCCGAGACACAGTCATAAATTTTGGAGAAGAATGCTAAAAGGATCTCGCGGTCGTCGATTTTATCTGGACTTTTCGGGCTATTTTCGTACCACCCGACAAAAATGGGCCGAAATCGGTATTTTCGGGCCAGACGATGCCTAGGGTTTGAAATCCGACACGGAACCCGAGACACAGTCATAAATTTTGGAGAAGAATGCTAGAAGGATCTCGCGGTCGTCGATTTCATCTGCACTTTTCCGGCGATTTTCGTACCACCCGACAAAAATGGGCCGAAATCGGTATTTTCGGGCAGACGATGGCTAGGGTTTGAAATCTGGCACGGAACCCGAGACACAGTCATAAATTTTGGAGAAGATTGCTAAAAGGATCTCGCGGTCGTCGATTTCATCTGGACTTTTCGGGTGATTTTCGTACCACCCGACAAAAATGGGCCGAAATCGGTATTTTCGGGCCAGACGATGGCTAGGGTTTTAAATCCGACACGGAACCCGAGACACAGTCATAAATTTAGGAGAAGAATGCTACAAGGATCTCGCGGTCGTCGATTTCATCTGGACTTTTCGGCAATTTTCGTACCACCCGACAAAAATGGGCCGAAATCGGTATTTTTCGGGCTAGACGATGGCTAGGGTTTGAAATACGACACGGAACCCGAGACACAGTCATAAATTTAGGAGAAGAATGCTACAAGGATCTCGCGGTCGTCGATTTCATCTGGACTTTTCGGGCGATTTTCGTACCACCCGACAAAAATGGGCCGAAATCGAAATTTTCGGGCCAGACGATGGCTAGGGTTTGAAATCTGACACGGAACCCGAGACAGAGTCGTAAATTTAGGAGAAGAATGCGAAAAGGATCTCGCGGTCGTCGATTTCATCTGGACTTTTCGGGCGATTTTCGTACCACCCGACAAAAATGGGCCGAAATCGATATTTTCGGGCCAGACGATGGCTAGGGTTTGAAATTCGACACGGAACCCGAGACACAATCATAAATTTAGGAGAAGAATGCTACAAGGATCTCACGGTCGTCGATTTCATCTGCACTTTTCGGGCGATTTTCGTACCACCCGACAAAAATGGGCCGAAATCGGTATTTTCGGGCCAGACGATGGCTAGGGTTTGAAATCCTACACGGAACCCGAGACACAATCATAAATTTAGGAGAAGAATGCTACAAGGATCTCGCGGTCGTCGATTTCATCATGACTTTTTGGGCGATTTTCGTACCACCCAACAAAAATGGGCCAAAATCGGTATTTTCGGGCCAGACGATGGCTAGGGTTTGAAATCCGACACGGAACCCGAGACACATTCATAAATTAATGAGAAAACTGCTACAAGAATCTCGCGGTCGTCGATTTCATCTGCACTTTTACGGGCGATTTTCGTACCACCCCACAAAAATGGGCCGAAATCGGTATTTTCGGGCCAAACGATGGCTAGGGTTTGAAATCCGACACGGAACTCGAGACACAGTCATAAATTGAGGAGAAGAATGCTAAAAGGATCTCGCAGTCATCGATTTCATCTGCACTTTTCGGGCGATTTTCGTACCACCCGACAAAAATGGGCTGAAATCGGTATTTTCGGGCCAGACGATGGCTAGGGTTTGAAATCCGACACGGAACCCGAGACACAGTCATAAATTTAGGAGAAGAATGCTACAAGGATCTCGCGGTCGTCGATTTTATCTGCACTTTTCGGGCGATTTTCGTACCACTCGACAAAAATGGGCCGAAATCGGTATTTTCGGGCCAGACGATGGCTATGGTTTGAAATCCGACACGAAACCCGAGACACAGTCATAAATTTAAGAGAAGAATGCTACAACGATCTCGCGGTCAGTGATTTCATCTGGACATTTCGGGCGATTTTCGTACCACCCGACAAAAATGGGCCGAAATCGGTATTTTCGGGCCAAACGATGGCTAGGGTTTGAAATCCGACACGGAACCCGAGACACAGTCATAAATTTAGGAGAAGAATGCTACAAGGATCTCGCGGTCGTCGATTTTATCTGCACTTTTCGGGCGATTTTCGTACCACCCGACAAAAATGGGCAGAAATCGGTATTTTCGGGCCAGACGATGGCTAGGGTTTAAAATCCGACACGGAACCCGAGACACAGTCATAAATTTAAGAGAAGAATGCTACAAGGATCTCACGGTCGTCGATTTCATCTGCACTTTTCGGGCGATTTTCGTACCACAAGACAAAAATGGGCCGAAATCGGTATTTTCGGGCCAGACTATGGTTATGGTTTGAAATCCGACACGGAACCCGAGACACAGTCATAAATTTAGGAGAAGAATGCTACAAGGATCTCGCGGTCGTCGATTTTATCTGCACTTTTCGGGCGATTTTCGTACCACCTGACAAAAATGGGCCGAAATCGGTATTTTCGTGCCAGACGATGGCTAGGGTTTGAAATCCGACACGGAACTCGAGACACAGTCATAAATTTAGGAGAAGAATGCTACAAGGATCTCGCGGTCGTCGATTTCATCTGGACTTTTCGGGCGATATTCGTACCACCCGACAAAAATGGGCCGAAATCGGTATTTTCGGGACAAACGATTGCTAGGATTTGAAATCCGACACGGAACCCGAGGCACAGTCATAAATTTAGGAAAAGAATGCTACAAAGATCTTGCGGTCGTCGATTGCATCTGCACTTTTCGGGCGATTTTCGTACCACCCGACAAAAATGGGCCGAAATCGGTATTTTCGAGCCGGACGATGACTAGGGTTTGAAATCCGACACGAAGCCCGAGACACAGTCATAAATTAAGTAGAAGAATGCTACAGGAATCTCGCGATTGTCGATTTCATCTGCACTTTTCAGGCGATTTTCGTACCACCCGACAAAAATGGGCCGAAATCGGTATTTTCGGGCCAGACGATGGCTAGGGTTTGAAATCCAACACGGAACCTGAGACACAGTCATAAATTGAGGTGAAGAATGCTATAAGGATCTCGCGGTCGTCGATTTCATCTGCACTTTTCGGGCGATTTTCGTACCACCCGACAAAAATGGGCCGAAATCGGTATTTTCGGGCCAGACAATGGCTAGGGTTTGAAATCCGACACGGAACTCGAGACACAGTCATAAATTTAGGAGAAGAATGCTACAAGGATCTCGCGGTCGTCGATTTCATCTGCACTTTTCGGGCAATTTTCGTACCACCCGACAAAAATGAGCCGAAATCGGTATTTTCGGGCCAAACGATGGCTAGGGTTTGAAATTCGACACGGAACCCGAGACACAGTCATAAATTTAGGAAAAGAATGCTACAAGGATCTCTCGGTCATCGATTTCATCTGCACTTTTCGGGCAATTTTCGTACCACCCGACAAAAATGGGCCGAAATCGGTGTTTTCGCGCCAGACGATGGCTAGGGTTTGAAATCCTACACGGAACTCGAGACACAGTCATAAATTTAGGAGAAGAATGCTACAAGGATCTCGCGGTCGTTGATTTCATCTGCACTTTTCGGGCGATATTCATACCACCCGACAAAAATGAGCCGAAATTAGTATTTTCGGGCCAGATGATTGCTAGGGTTTGAAATCCGACACAGATCTCGAGACACAGTCATAAATTTAGGAGAAGAATGCTACAAGGATCTCGCGGTCGTCGATTTGATCTGCACTTTTCGGGCGATTTTCGTACCACCCGACAAAAATGGGCCGAAATCGATATTTTCGGGCCGGACGATGACTAGGGTTTGAAATCCGACACGAAGCCCGAGACACAGTCATAAATTAAGGAGAAGAATGCTACAAGAATCTCGCGATTGTCGATTTCATCTGCACTTTTCAGGCGATTTTCGTACCACCCGACAAAAATGGGCCGAAATCGGTATTTTCGGGCCAGACGATGGCTAGGGTTTGAAATCCGACACGGAACCTGAGACACAGTCATAAATTGAGGTGAAGAATGCTATAAGGATCTCGCGGTCGTCGATTTCATCTGCACTTTTCGGGCGATTTTCGTACCACCCGACAAAAATGGGCCGAAATCGGTATTTTCGGGCCAGACGATGGCTAGGGTTTGAAATCCGACACGGAACCCGAGACACAGTCATAAATTTAAGAGAAGAATGCTTCAAGGATCTCGCGGTCGGTGATTTCATCTGGACTTTTCGAGCGATTTTCGTACCACTTGACAAAAATGGGCCGAAATTGGTATTTTTGGGCCAGACGATGGCTAGGGTTTGAAATCCGACACGGAACCCGAGACACAGTCATAAATTTAAGAGAAGAATGCTACAAGGATCTCGCGGTCGTCGATTTCATCTGCACTTTTCGGGCGATTTTCGTACCACCCGACAAAAATGGGACGAAATCGGTATTTTCGGGCCAGACGATGGTTATGGTTTGAAATCCGACACGGAACCCGAGACACAGTCATAAATTTAGGAGAAGAATGCTACAAGGATCTCGCGGTCGTCGATTTCATCTGCACTTTTCGGGCGATTTTCGTACCACCCGACAAAAATGGGTCGAAATCGGTATTTTCGGGCCAGACGATGGCTAGGGTTTGAAATCTGACACGGAACCTGAGACTCAGTCATAAATTTAGGAGAAGAATGCTACAAGGATCTCGCGGTCGTCGATTTCATCTGCACTTTTCGGGCGATTTTCGACTTGACAAAAATGGGCCGAAATCGGTATTTTAGGGCCAGACGATGGCAAGGGTTTAAAATCCGACACGGAACCCGAGACACAGTCATAAATTCAAGAGAAGAATGCTACAAGGATCTCGCGGTCGGTTATTTCATCTGGACTTTTCGGGCGATTTTCGTACCACCCGACAAAAATGGGCCGAAATCGGTATTTTCGGGCCAGACGATGGCTAAGGTTTGAAATTCGACACGGAACCCGAGACACAGTCATAAATTTTGGAAAAGAATGCCACACGGATCTTGCGGTCATCGATTTCATCTAGACTTTTCGGGCGATTTTCGTACAACCCGGCAAAAATGGGCCGAAATCGGTATTTTCAGGCTAGACGATGGCTAGGGTTTGAAATCCGACACGGAACCTGAGACACAATCATAAATTTAGGAGAAGAAAGCTACAAGGATCTCGCGGTCGTCGATTTCATCTGCACTTTTCGGGCGATTTTGGTACCACCCAACAAAAATGGGCCGAAATCGGTATTTTATGGCAAGACGATGGCTAGGGTTTGAAATCCGACATCGAACCTGAGACACAGTCATAAATTGAGGAGAAGAATGCTATAAGGATCTCGCGGTCGTCGATTTCATCTGCACTTTTCGGGCGATTTTCGTACCACCCGACAAAAATGGGCCGAAATCGGTATTTTCGGGCCAGACAATGGCTAGGGTTTGAAATCCGACACGGAACCCGAGACACAGTCATAAATTTAGGAGAAGAATGCTACAAGGATCTCGCGGTCGTCGATTTCATCTGCACTTTTCGGGCAATTTTCGTACCACCCGACAAAAATGAGCCGAAATCGGTATTTTCGGGCCAAACGATGGCTAGGGTTTGAAATCCGACACGGAACCCGAGACACAGTCATAAATTTAGGAGAAGAATGCTACAAGGATCTCGCGGTCGTCGATTTTATCTGCACTTTTCGAGCGATTTTCGTACCACCCGACAAAAATGGGCCGAAATCGGTGTTCTCGGGCCAGACGATGGCTAGGGTTTGAAATCCGACACGGAACCCGAGACACAGTCATAAGTTTTAGAGAAGAATGCTACAAGGATCTCTCGGTCATCGATTTCATCTGCACTTTTCGGGCGATTTTCGTACCACCCGACAAAAATGGGCCGAAATCGGTATTTTCGTGCCAGACGATGGCTAGGGTTTGAAATCCGACACGGAACTCGAGACACAGTCATAAATTTAGGAGAAGAATGCTACAAGGATCTCGCGGTCGTCGATTTCATCTGGACTTTTCGGGCGATATTCGTACCACCCGACAAAAATGGGCCGAAATCGGTATTTTCGGGCCAGACGATGGCTAGGGTTTGAAATCCAAAATGGAACCCGAGACACAGTCATAAATTTAAGAGAAGAATGCTATAAGGATCTCGCGGTCGTCGATTTCATCTGCACTATTCGGGCGATTTTCGTACCACCCGACAAAAATGGGACAAAATCGGTATTTTCGGGCCAGACGATGGTTATGGTTTGAAATCCGACACGGAACCCGAGACACAGTCATAAATTTAGGAGAAGAATGCTACAAGGATCTCGCGGTCGTCGATTTTATCTGCACTTTTCGGGCGATTTTCGTACCACCCGACAAAAATGGGTCGAAATCGGTATTTTCGGGCCAGACGATGGCTAGGGTTTGAAATCCGACACGGAACCCGAGACACAGTCATAAATTTAAGAGAAGAATGCTACAAGGATCTCGTGGACGTCGATTTCATCTGCACTTTTCAGGCGATTTTCGTACCACCTGACAAAAATGGGCCGAAATCGGTATTTTCGGGCCCGACGATGACTAGGGTTTGAAATCCGACACGAAGCCCGAGACACAGTCATAAATTAAGGAGAAGAATGCTACAAGAATCTCGCGATTGTCGATTTCATCTGCACTTTTCAGGCGATTTTCGTACCACCCGACAAAAATGGGCCGAAATCGGTATTTTCGGGCCAGACGATGGCTAGGGTTTGAAATCCGACACGGAACCTGAGACACAGTCATAAATTGAGGTGAAGAATGCTATAAGGATCTCGCGGTCGTCGATTTCATCTGCACTTTTCGGGCGATTTTCGTACCACCCGACAAAAATGGGCCGAAATCGGTATTTTCGGGCCAGACGATGGCTAGGGTTTGAAATCCGACACGGAACCCAAGACACAGTCATAAATTTAGGAGAAGAATGCTACAAGGATCTCGCGGTCGTCGATTTTATCTGCACTTTTCAGGCGATTTTCGTACCACCCGATTAAAATGGGTCGAAATCGGTATTTTCGAACCAGACGATGGCTAGGGTTTGAAATCCGACACGGAACCCAAGACACAGTCATAAATTTAAGAGAAGAATGCTACAAGGATCTCGCGGTCGTCGATTTCATCTGGACTTTTCGGGCGATTTTCGTACAACCCGACAAAAATGGGCCGAAATCGGTATTTTCGAGACAGACGATGGCTAGGGTTTGAAATCTTACACGGAACCTGAGACACTGTCATAAATTTAGGAGAAGAATGCTACAAGGATCTCGCGGTCGTCGATTTCATTTGCACTTTTCGGGCGATTTTCGTACCACCCGACAAAAATGGGCCGAAATCGGTATTTTCGGGCCAGACGATGGCTAGGGTTTGAAATCCGACACGGAACCCGAGACACAGTCATAAATTTAAGAGAAGAATGCTACAAGGATCTCGGGGTCGTCGATTTCATCTGCATTTTTCGGGCGATTTTCGTACCACCCGACAAAAATGGGGCAAAATCGGTATTTTCGGGCCAGACGATGGTTATGGTTTGAAATCCGACACGGAACCCGAGACACAGTCATAAATTTAGGAGAAGAATGCTACAAGGATCTCGCGGTCGTCGATTTTATCTGCACTTTTTGGGCGTTTTTCGTACCATCCGACAAAAATGGGCCGAAATCGGTATTTTCGGGCCAGACGATGGCTAGGGTTTGAAATCCGACACAGAACCCGAGACACAGTCATAAATTTAAGAGAAGAATGCTACAAGGATCTCGCGGTCGTCGATTTCATCTGCACTTTTCGGGCGATTTTCGTACCACCCGACAAAAATGGGCCGAAATCGGTATTTTCGGGCCAGACGATTGCAAGGGTTTAAAATCCGACACGGAACCCGAGACACAGTCATAAATTTAAGAGAAGAATGCTACAAGGATCTCGCGGTCGGTGATTTCATCTGGACTTTTCGGGCGATTTTCGTACCACCCGACAAAAATGGGCCGAAATCGGTATTTTCGGGCCAAACGATGGCTAGGGTTTGAAATCCGACACGGAACCCGAGACACAGTCATAAATTTAGGAGAAGAATGCTACAAGGATCTCGCGGTCGTCGATTTTATCTGCACTTTTCGGGCGATTTTCGTACCACCCGACAAAAATGGGCCGAAATCGGTGTTCTCGGGCCAGACGATGGCTAGGGTTTGAAATCCGACACGGAACCCGAGACACAGTCATAAGTTTTAGAGAAGAATGCTACAAGGATCTCTCGGTCATCGATTTCATCTACACTTTTCGGGCGATTTTCGTACCACCCGACAAAAATGGGCCGAAATCGGTGTTTTCGCGCCAGACGATGGCTAGGGTTTGAAATCCGACACGGAACTCGAGACACAGTCATAAATTTAGGAGAAGAATGCTACAAGGATCTCGCGGTCGTCGATTTCATCTGGACTTTTCGGGCGATATTCGTACCACCCGACAAAAATGGGCCGAAATCGGTATTTTCGGGACAAACGATTGCTAGGATTTGAAATCCGACACGGAACCCGAGACACAGTCATAAATTTAGGAAAAGAATGCTACAAAGATCTTGCGGTCGTCGATTGCATCTGCACTTTTCGGGCGATTTTCGTACCACCCGACAAAAATGGGCCGAAATCGGTATTTTCGAGCCGGACGATGACTAGGGTTTGAAATCCGACACGAAGCCCGAGACACAGTCATAAATTAAGTAGAAGAATGCTACAGGAATCTCGCGATTGTCGATTTCATCTGCACTTTTCAGGCGATTTTCGTACCACCCGACAAAAATGGGCCGAAATCGGTATTTTCGGGCCAGACGATGGCTAGGGTTTGAAATCCAACACGGAACCTGAGACACAGTCATAAATTGAGGTGAAGAATGCTATAAGGATCTCGCGGTCGTCGATTTCATCTGCACTTTTCGGGCGATTTTCGTACCACCCGACAAAAATGGGCCGAAATCGGTATTTTCGGGCCAGACAATGGCTAGGGTTTGAAATCCGACACGGAACTCGAGACACAGTCATAAATTTAGGAGAAGAATGCTACAAGGATCTCGCGGTCGTCGATTTCATCCGCACTTTTCGGGCAATTTTCGTACCACCCGACAAAAATGAGCCGAAATCGGTATTTTCGGGCCAAACGATGGCTAGGGTTTGAAATTCGACACGGAACCCGAGACACAGTCATAAATTTAGGAAAAGAATGCTACAAGGATCTCTCGGTCATTGATTTCATCTGCACTTTTCGGGCGATTTTCGTACCACCCGACAAAAATGGGCCGAAATCGGTGTTTTCGCGCCAGACGATGGCTAGGGTTTGAAATCCGACACGGAACTCGAGACACAGTCATAAATTTAGGAGAAGAATGCTACAAGGATCTCACGGTCGTTGATTTCATCTGCACTTTTCGGGCGATATTCATACCACCCGACAAAAATGAGCCGAAATTAGTATTTTCGGGCCAGATGATTGCTAGGGTTTGAAATCCGACACAGATCTCGAGACACAGTCATAAATTTAGGAGAAGAATGCTACAAGGATCTCGCGGTCGTCGATTTGATCTGCACTTTTCGGGCGATTTTCGTACCACCCGACAAAAATGGGCCGAAATCGATATTTTCGGGCCGGACGATGACTAGGGTTTGAAATCCGACACGAAGCCCGAGACACAGTCATAAATTAAGGAGAAGAATGCTACAAGAATCTCGCGATTGTCGATTTCATCTGCACTTTTCAGGCGATTTTCGTACCACCCGACAAAAATGGGCCGAAATCGGTATTTTCGGGCCAGACGATGGCTAGGGTTTGAAATCCGACACGGAACCTGAGACACAGTCATAAATTGAGGTGAAGAATGCTATAAGGATCTCGCGGTCGTCGATTTCATCTGCACTTTTCGGGCGATTTTCGTACCACCCGACAAAAATGGGCCGAAATCGGTATTTTCGGGCCAGACGATGGCTAGGGTTTGAAATCCGACACGGAACCCGAGACACAGTCATAAATTTCGGAGAAGAATGCTACAAGGATCTCGCGGTCGTCGATTTCATCTGCACTTTCCGGGCGATTTTCGTACCACCCGACAAAAATGGGCCGAAATCGGTATTTTCGTGCCAGACGATAGCTAGGGTTTGAAATCCGACACGGAACCCGAGACACAGTCATAAATTTAAGAGAAGAATGCTACAAGGATCTCACGATCGTCGATTTCATCTGCACTTTTCGGGCGTTTTTCGTACCACCATACAAAAATGGGTCGAAATCGGTATTTTCGGGCCAGACGATGGCTAGGGTTTGAAATCCGACACGGAACCCGAGACACAGTCATAAATTTAAGAGAAGAATGCTACAAGGATCTCGCGGTCGTCGATTTCATCTGCACTTTTTGGGCGATTTTCGTACCACCCGACAAAAATGGTCCGAAATCGGTATTTTCGGACCAGACGATGGCTAGGGTTTGAAATCCGACACGGAACCCGAGACACAGTCATAAATTGAGGAGAAGAATGCTATAAGGATCTCGCGGTCGTCGATTTCATCTGCACTTTTCGGGCGATTTTCGTACAACCCGACAAAAATGGGCCGAAATCAGTGTTTTCGGGCCAGACGATGGCTAGGGTTTGAAATCCGACATGGAGCCTGACACAGTCATAAAGTTTAGAGAAGAATGCTACAAGGATCTCTCGGTCGTCGATTTCATCTGCACTTTTCGGGCTATTTTCGTACCACCCGACAAAAATGGGCCGAAATCGATATTTTCGCGCCAGACGATGGCTAGGGTTTGAAATCCGACACGGAACTCGAGACACAGTCATAAATTTAGGAGAAGAATGCTACAAGGATCTCGCGGTCTTCGATTTCATCTGGACTTTTCGGGCGATATTCGTACCACCCGACAAAAATGGGCCGAAATCGGTATTTTCGGGCCAGACGATTGCTAGGGTTTGAAATCCGGCACAGAACCCGAGACAAAGTCATAAATTTAGGAAAAGAATGCTACAAAGATCTCGCGGTCGTCGATTTCATCTGCACTTTTCGGGCGATTTTCGTACCACCCGACAAAAATGGGCCGAAATCGGTATTTTCGGGCCAGACGATGGCTAGGGTTTGAAATCCGACACGGAACCCGAGACACAGTCATAAGTTTTGGAGAAGAATGCCACAAGGATCTCGCGGTCATCGATTTCATCTAGACTTTTCGGGCGATTTTTGTACCACCGGTAAAAAATGGGCCGAAATCGGTAATTTCGGGCCAGGCGATGGCTAGGGTTTGAAATCTGACACGGAACCTGAGACACAATCATAAATTTAGGAGAAGAATGCTACTAGGATCTCGCGGTCGTCGATTTCATCTGGACTTTTCGGGCGATCTTCGTACCACCCGACAAAAATGTGCCGAAATTGGTATTTTCGGGCCAAAAGATGGCTAGGGTTTGAAATCCGACACGGAACCCGAGACACAGTCATAAATTTAGGAGAAGAATGCTACAAGGATCTCGCGGTCGTCGATTTCATCTGGACTTTTCGGGCGATTTTCGTACCACCCGACAAAAATGGGTCGAAATCGGTATTTTCGGGCCAGACGATGGCTAGGGTTTGAAATCCGACACGGAACCCGAGACACAGTCATAAATTTAGGAGAAGAATGCTACAAGGATCTCGCGGTCGTCGATTTTATCTGGACTTTTCGGGCGATTTTCGTACCACCCGACAAAAATGGGCCGAAATCGGTATTTTCGGGCCAGACGATGGCTAGGGTTTGAAATCCGACACGGAACCCGAGACACAGTCATAAATTTAGGAGAAGAATGCTACAAGGATCTCGCGGTCGTCGATTTCATCTGAACTTTTCGGGCGATTTTCGTACCACCCGACAAAAATGGGCCGAAATCGGTATTTTCGGGCCAGACGATGGCTAGGGTTTGAAATCCGACACGGAACCCGAGACACAGTCATAAATTTAGGAGAAGAATGCTACAAGGATCTCGCGGTCGTCGATTTCATCAGGACTTTTCGGGCGATTTTCGTACCACCCGACAAAAATGGGCCGAAATCGGTATTTTCGGGCCAGACGATGGCTAGGGTTTGAAATCCGACACGGAACCCGAGACACAGTCATAAATTTAGGAGAAGAATGCTACAAGGATCTCGCGGTAGTCGATTTTATCTGCACTTTTCGGGCGATTTTCGTACCACCCGACAAAAATGGGCCGAAATCGGTATTTTCGGGCCAGACGATGGCTAGGGTTTGAAATCCGACACGGAACCCGAGACACAGTCATAAATTTAGGAGAAGAATGCTACAAGAATCACGCGGTCGTCGATTTAATCTGCACTTTTCGGGCGATTTTCGTACCACCAAACAAAAATGGGCAGAAATCGGTGTTTTTGGGCCAGACGATGGCTAGGGTTTGAAATCTTACACGGAACCCGAGACACAGTCATAAAATTAGGAGAAGAATGCTACAAGGATCTCGCGGTCGTCGATTTCATCTGCACTTTTCGGGCGATTTTCGTACCACCCGACAAAAATGGGTCGAAATCGGTATTTTCGGGCCAGACGATGGCTAGGGTTTGAAATCTGACACGGAACCTGAGACTCAGTCATAAATTTAGGAGAAGAATGCTACAAGGATCTCGCGGTCGTCGATTTCATCTGCACTTTTCGGGCGATTTTCGACTTGACAAAAATGGGCCGAAATCGGTATTTTAGGGCCAGACGATGGCAAGGGTTTAAAATCCGACACGGAACCCGAGACACAGTCATAAATTCAAGAGAAGAATGCTACAAGGATCTCGCGGTCGGTTATTTCATCTGGACTTTTCGGGCGATTTTCGTACCACCCGACAAAAATGGGCCGAAATCGGTATTTTCGGGCCAGACGATGGCTAAGGTTTGAAATTCGACACGGAACCCGAGACACAGTCATAAATTTTGGAAAAGAATGCCACACGGATCTTGCGGTCATCGATTTCATCTAGACTTTTCGGGCGATTTTCGTACAACCCGGCAAAAATGGGCCGAAATCGGTATTTTCAGGCTAGACGATGGCTAGGGTTTGAAATCCGACACGGAACCTGAGACACAATCATAAATTTAGGAGAAGAAAGCTACAAGGATCTCGCGGTCGTCGATTTCATCTGCACTTTTCGGGCGATTTTGGTACCACCCAACAAAAATGGGCCGAAATCGGTATTTTATGGCAAGACGATGGCTAGGGTTTGAAATCCGACATCGAACCTGAGACACAGTCATAAATTGAGGAGAAGAATGCTATAAGGATCTCGCGGTCGTCGATTTCATCTGCACTTTTCGGGCGATTTTCGTACCACCCGACAAAAATGGGCCGAAATCGGTATTTTCGGGCCAGACAATGGCTAGGGTTTGAAATCCGACACGGAACCCGAGACACAGTCATAAATTTAGGAGAAGAATGCTACAAGGATCTCGCGGTCGTCGATTTCATCTGCACTTTTCGGGCAATTTTCGTACCACCCGACAAAAATGAGCCGAAATCGGTATTTTCGGGCCAAACGATGGCTAGGGTTTGAAATCCGACACGGAACCCGAGACACAGTCATAAATTTAGGAGAAGAATGCTACAAGGATCTCGCGGTCGTCGATTTTATCTGCACTTTTCGAGCGATTTTCGTACCACCCGACAAAAATGGGCCGAAATCGGTGTTCTCGGGCCAGACGATGGCTAGGGTTTGAAATCCGACACGGAACCCGAGACACAGTCATAAGTTTTAGAGAAGAATGCTACAAGGATCTCTCGGTCATCGATTTCATCTGCACTTTTCGGGCGATTTTCGTACCACCCGACAAAAATGGGCCGAAATCAGTGTTTTCGCGCCAGACGATGGCTAGGGTTTGAAATCCGACACGGAACTCGAGACACAGTCATAAATTTAGGAGAAGAATGCTACATGGATCTCGCGGTCGTCGATTTCATCTGGACTTTTCGGGCGATATTCGTACCACCCGACAAAAATGGGCCGAAATCGGTATTTTCGGGACAAACGATTGCTAGGATTTGAAATCCGACACGGAACCCGAGACACAGTCATAAATTTAGGAAAAGAATGCTACAAAGATCTTGCGGTCGTCGATTGCATCTGCACTTTTCGGGCGATTTTCGTACCACCCGACAAAAATGGGCCGAAATCGGTATTTTCGAGCCGGACGATGACTAGGGTTTGAAATCCGACACGAAGCCCGAGACACAGTCATAAATTAAGTAGAAGAATGCTACAGGAATCTCGCGATTGTCGATTTCATCTGCACTTTTCAGGCGATTTTCGTACCACCCGACAAAAATGGGCCGAAATCGGTATTTTCGGGCCAGACGATGGCTAGGGTTTGAAATCCAACACGGAACCTGAGACACAGTCATAAATTGAGGTGAAGAATGCTATAAGGATCTCGCGGTCGTCGATTTCATCTGCACTTTTCGGGCGATTTTCGTACCACCCGACAAAAATGGGCCGAAATCGGTATTTTCGGGCCAGACGATGGCTAGGGTTTGAAATCCGACACGGAACCCGAGACACAGTCATAAATTTCGGAGAAGAATGCTACAAGGATCTCGCGGTCGTCGATTTCATCTGCACTTTCCGGGCGATTTTCGTACCACCCGACAAAAATGGGCCGAAATCGGTATTTTCGTGCCAGACGATAGCTAGGGTTTGAAATCCGACACGGAACCCGAGACACAGTCATAAATTTAAGAGAAGAATGCTACAAGGATCTCACGATCGTCGATTTCATCTGCACTTTTCGGGCGTTTTTCGTACCACCATACAAAAATGGGTCGAAATCGGTATTTTCGGGCCAGACGATGGCTAGGGTTTGAAATCCGACACGGAACCCGAGACACAGTCATAAATTTAAGAGAAGAATGCTACAAGGATCTCGCGGTCGTCGATTTCATCTGCACTTTTTGGGCGATTTTCGTACCACCCGACAAAAATGGTCCGAAATCGGTATTTTCGGACCAGACGATGGCTAGGGTTTGAAATCCGACACGGAACCCGAGACACAGTCATAAATTGAGGAGAAGAATGCTATAAGGATCTCGCGGTCGTCGATTTCATCTGCACTTTTCGGGCGATTTTCGTACAACCCGACAAAAATGGGCCGAAATCAGTGTTTTCGGGCCAGACGATGGCTAGGGTTTGAAATCCGACATGGAGCCTGACACAGTCATAAAGTTTAGAGAAGAATGCTACAAGGATCTCTCGGTCGTCGATTTCATCTGCACTTTTCGGGCTATTTTCGTACCACCCGACAAAAATGGGCCGAAATCGATATTTTCGCGCCAGACGATGGCTAGGGTTTGAAATCCGACACGGAACTCGAGACACAGTCATAAATTTAGGAGAAGAATGCTACAAGGATCTCGCGGTCTTCGATTTCATCTGGACTTTTCGGGCGATATTCGTACCACCCGACAAAAATGGGCCGAAATCGGTATTTTCGGGCCAGACGATTGCTAGGGTTTGAAATCCGGCACAGAACCCGAGACAAAGTCATAAATTTAGGAAAAGAATGCTACAAAGATCTCGCGGTCGTCGATTTCATCTGCACTTTTCGGGCGATTTTCGTACCACCCGACAAAAATGGGCCGAAATCGGTATTTTCGGGCCAGACGATGGCTAGGGTTTGAAATCCGACACGGAACCCGAGACACAGTCATAAGTTTTGGAGAAGAATGCCACAAGGATCTCGCGGTCATCGATTTCATCTAGACTTTTCGGGCGATTTTTGTACCACCGGTAAAAAATGGGCCGAAATCGGTAATTTCGGGCCAGGCGATGGCTAGGGTTTGAAATCTGACACGGAACCTGAGACACAATCATAAATTTAGGAGAAGAATGCTACTAGGATCTCGCGGTCGTCGATTTCATCTGGACTTTTCGGGCGATCTTCGTACCACCCGACAAAAATGTGCCGAAATTGGTATTTTCGGGCCAAAAGATGGCTAGGGTTTGAAATCCGACACGGAACCCGAGACACAGTCATAAATTTAGGAGAAGAATGCTACAAGGATCTCGCGGTCGTCGATTTCATCTGGACTTTTCGGGCGATTTTCGTACCACCCGACAAAAATGGGCCGAAAGCGGTATTTTCGGGCCAGACGATGGCTAGGGTTTGAAATCCGACACGGAACCCGAGACACAGTCATAAATTTAGGAGAAGAATGCTACAAGGATCTCGCGGTCGTCGATTTCATCTGCACTTTTCGGGCGATTTTCGTACCACCCGACAAAAATGAGCCGAAATCGGTATTTTCGGGCCAAACGATGGCTAGGGTTTGAAATCCGACACGGAACCCGAGACACAGTCATAAATTGAGGAGAAGAATTCTATAAGGATCTCGCGGTCGTCGATTTTATCTGCACTTTTCGGGCGATTTTCGTACCACCTGACAAAAATGGGCTGAAATCGGTATTTTCGGGCCAGACCATGGCTAGGGTTTAAATCCAACACGGAACCCGAGACACAGGGATAAATTTAGGAGATGAATGCTACAAGGATCTCGCAGTCGTCGATTTCATCTGCACTTTTAGGGCGATATTCATACCACCCTACAAAAATGAGCCGAAATCGGTATTTTTGGGCCAGATGATTGCTAGGGTTTGAAATCCGACACAGAACCCGAGACACAATCATAAATTTAGGAGAAGAATGCTACAAGGATCTCGCGGTCGTCGAATTTATCTGCACTTTTCGGGCGATTTTCGTACCACCCGACAAAAAAAGGCCGAAATCGGTATTTTCGGGCCAGACGATGGCTAGGGTTTCAAATCCGACACGGAACCCGAGGCACATTCATAAATTTAAGAGAAGAATGCTACAAGGATCTCGCGGTCGTCGATTTCATCTGCAATTTTGGGGCGATTTTCGTACCACCTGACAAAAATGGGCCGAAATAGGTATTTTCGGGTCAAACGATGGCTAGGGTTTGAAATCCGACACGGAACCCGAGACATAGTCAAAAATTTAGGAGAAGAAAGCTAGAAGAATCTCGCGGTCGTCGATTTTATCTGCACTTTTCGGGCAATTTTCGTACCACCCAACAAAAATGGGCCGAAATCGGTATTTTCGGGCTAGACGATGGCTAGGGTTTGAAATCCGACACGAAACCCGAGACAAAGTCATAAATTTAAGAGAAGAATGCTACAAGGATCTCACGGTCGTCGATTTCATTTGCACTTTTCGGGCGATTTTCGTACCACCATACAAAAATGGGTCGAAATCGGTATTTTCGGGCCAGATGGTTGCTAGGGTTTGAAATCCGACACAGAACGCAAGACACAGTCATAAATTTAGGAGAAGAATGCTACAAGGATCTCGCGGTCGTCGATTTTATCTGCACTTTTCAGGCGATTTTCGTACCACCCGACAAAAATGGGCCGAAATCGGTATTTTCGGGCCAGACGATTGCTAGGGTTTCAAATCCGACACAGAACCCGAGGCACAGTCATAAATTTAAGAGAAGAATGCTACAAGCATCTCGCGGTCGTCGATTTCATCTGCAATTTCGGGACGATTTTCGTACCACCTGACAAAAATGGGCCGAAATAGGTATTTTCGGGTCAGACGATGGCTAGGGTTTGAAATCCGACACGGAACCCGAGACATAGTCATAAATTTAGGAGAAGAAAGCTAGAAGAATCTCGCGGTCGTCGATTTCATCTGCACTTTTCGGGCGATTTTCGTACCACCCAACAAAAATGGGCCGAAATCGGTATTTTCGGGCTAGACGATGGCTAGGGTTTGAAATCCGACACGGAACCTGAGACACAGTCATAAATTGAGGAGAAGAATGCTATAAGGATCTCGCGGTCGTCGATTTCATCTGCACTTTTCGGGCGATTTTCGTACCACCCGACAAAAATGGGCCGAAATCGGTATTTTCGTGCCAGACGATGGCTAGGGTTTGAAATCCGACACGGAACCCGAGACACAGTCATAAATTTAAGAGAAGAATGCTACAAGGATCTCACGGTCGTCGATTTCATCTGCACTTTTCGGGCGATTTTCGTACCACCATACAAAAATGGGTCGAAATCGGTATTTTTGGGCCAGACGATGGCTAGGGTTTGAAATCCGACACGGAACCTGAGACACAGTCATAAATTTAAAGAAGAATGCTACAAGGATCTCGCGGTCGTCGATTTCATCTGCACTTTTTGGGCGATTTTCGTACCACCCGACAAAAATGGTCCGAAATCGGTATTTTCGGACCAGACGATGGCTAGGGTTTGAAATCCGACACGGAACCCGAGACACAGTCATAAATTGAGGAGAAGAATGCTATAAGGATCTCGCGGTCGTCGATTTCATCTGCACTTTTCGGGCGATTTTCGTACAACCCGACAAAAATGGGCCGAAATCAGTGTTTTCGGGCCAGACGATGGCTAGGGTTTGAAATCCGACACGGAGCCTGAGACACAGTCATAAATTTTAGAGAAGAATGCTACAAGGATCTCTCGGTCGTCGATTTCATCTGCACTTTTCGGGCGATTTTCTTACCACCCGACAAAAATGGGCCGAAATCGGTATTTTTGCGCCAGACGATGGCTATGGTTTGAAATCCGACACAGAACTCGAGACACAGTCATAAATTTAGGAGAAGAATGCTACAAGGATCTCGCGATCGTCGATTTCATCTGGACTTTTCGGGCGATATTCGTACCACTCGATAAAAATGGGCCGAAATCGGTATTTTCGGGCCAGACGATTGCTAGGGTTTGAAATCCAACACGGAACCCGAGACACAGTCATAAATTGAGGAGAAGAATGCTATAAGGATCTCGCGGTCGTCGATTTCATCTGCACTTTTCGGGCGATTTTCGTACCACCCGAAAAAAATGGGCCGAAATCAGTGTTTTCGGGCCAGACGATGGCTAGGGTTTGAAATCCGACACGGAACCTGAGACACAATCATAAATTTTAGAGAAGAATGCTACAAGGATCTCTCGGTCGTCGATTTTATCTGCACTTTTCGGGCTATTTTCGTACCACCTGACAAAAATGGGCCGAAATCGATATTTTCGCGCCAGACGATGGCTAGGGTTTGAAATCCGACACGGAACTCGAGACACAGTCATAAATTTAGGAGAAGAATGCTACAAGGATCTCGCGGTCTTCGATTTCATCTGGACTTTTCGGGCGATATTCGTACCACCCGACAAAAATGGGCCGAAATCGGTATTTTCGGGCCAGACGATTGCTAGGGTTTGAAATCCGGCACAGAACCCGAGACAAAGTCATAAATTTAGGAAAAGAATGCTACAACGATCTCGCGGTCGTCGATTTCATCTGCACTTTTCGGGCGATTTTCGTACCATCCAACAAAAATGGGCCGAAATCGGTATTTTCGGGCCAGACGATGGCTAGGGTTTGAAATCCGACACGGAACCAGAAACACAGTCATAAATTTAGGAGAAGAATGCTACAAGGATCTCGCGGTCGTCGATTTTATCTGCACTTTTCTGGCGATTTTCGTACCACCCGACAAAAATGGGCCGAAATCGGTATTTTCGGGCCAGACGATGGCTAGGGTTTGAAATCCGACACGGAACTTGAGACACAGTCATAAATTTAAGAGAAGAATCCTACAAGGATCTCGCGGTCGTCGATTTCATCTGCACTTTTTGGGCGATTTTCGTACCACCCGACAAAAATGGTCTGAAATCAGTATTTTCGGGCCAGACGATGGCTAGGGTTTGAAATCCGAAACGGAACCCGAGACACAGTCATAAATTGAGGAGAAGAATGCTATAAGGATCTCGCGGTCGTCGATTTCATCTGCACTTTTCGGGCGATTTTCGTACCACCCGACAAAAATGGGCCGAAATCAGTGTTTTCGGGCCAGACGATGGCTAGGGTTTGAAATCCGACACGGAACCTGAGACACAGTCATAAATTTTAGAGAAGAATGCTACAAGGATCTCTCGGTCGTCGATTTCATCTGCACTTTTCGGGCGATTTTTGTACCACCCGAAAAAAATGGGCCGAAATCGGTATTTTCGGGCCAGACGATTGCTAGGGTTTGAAATCCGACACGGAACCCGAGACACAGTCATAAATTTAGGAAAAGAATGCTACAAAGATCTCGCGGTCGTCGATTTCATCTGCACTTTTCGGGTGATTTTCGTACCACCCGACAAAAATGGGCCGAAATCGGTATTTTCGGGCCAGACGATGGCTAAGGTTTGAAATCCGACACGGAACCAGAGACACAGTCATAAATTTAGGAGAAGAATGCTACAAGGATCTCGCGGTCGTCGATTTTATCTGAACTCTTCGGGCGATTTTCGTACCACCCCATAAAAATGGGCCGAAATCGGTATTTTCGGGCCAGACGATGGCTAGGGTTTGAAATCCGACACGGAACCCGAGACACAGTCATAAATTTAAGAGAAGAATGCTACAAGGATCTCGCGGTCGTCGATTTCATCTGCACTTTTCGGGCGATTTTCGTACCACCATACAAAAATGGGTCGAAATCGGTATTTTCGGGCCAGACGATGGCTAGGGTTTGAAATCCGACACGGAACCCGAGACACATTCATAAATTTAAGAGAAGAATGCTACAAGGATCTCGAGGTCGTCGATTTCATCTGCACTTTTCGGGCGATATTCGTACCACCCGACAAAAATGGGCCGAAATCGGTACTTTCGGGCCAGACGATGGCTAGGGTTTGAAATCCGACACGGAACCCGAGACACAGTCATAAATTGAGGAGAAGAATGCTATAAGGATCTCGCGGTCGTCGATTTCATCTGCACTTTTCGGGCGATTTTCGTACAACCCGACAAAAATGGGCCGAAATCAGTGTTTTCGGGCCAGACGATGGCTAGGGTTTGAAATCCGACATGGAGCCTGACACAGTCATAAAGTTTAGAGAAGAATGCTACAAGGATCTCTCGGTCGTCGATTTCATCTGCACTTTTCGGGCTATTTTCGTACCACCCGACAAAAATGGGCCGAAATCGATATTTTCGCGCCAGACGATGGCTAGGGTTTGAAATCCGACACGGAACTCGAGACACAGTCATAAATTTAGGAGAAGAATGCTACAAGGATCTCGCGGTCTTCGATTTCATCTGGACTTTTCGGGCGATATTCGTACCACCCGACAAAAATGGGCCGAAATCGGTATTTTCGGGCCAGACGATTGCTAGGGTTTGAAATCCGGCACAGAACCCGAGACAAAGTCATAAATTTAGGAAAAGAATGCTACAAAGATCTCGCGGTCGTCGATTTCATCTGCACTTTTCGGGCGATTATCGTACCACTCGACAAAAATGGGCCGAAATCGGTATTTTCGGGCCAGACGATGGCTAGGGTTTGAAATCCGACACGGAACCAAAAACACAGTCATAAATTTAGGAGAAGAATGCTACAAGGATCTCGCGGTCGTCGATTTTATCTGCAATTTTCGGGCGATTTTCGTACCACCCGACAAAAATGGGCCGAAATCGGTATTTTCGGGCCAGACGATGGCTAGGGTTTGAAATCTGACACGGAACTTGAGACACAGTCATAAATTTAAGAGAAGAATGCTACAAGGATCTCGCGGTCGTCGATTTCATCTGCACTTTTTGGGCGATTTTCGTACCACCCGACAAAAATGGTCTAAAATCAGTATTTTCGGGCCAGACGATGGCTAGGGTTTGAAATCCGACACGGAACCCGAGACACGGTCATAAATTGAGGAGAAGAATGCTATAAGGATCTCGCGGTCGTCGATTTCATCAGCACTTTTCGGGCGATTTTCGTACCACCCGACAAAAATGGGCCGAAATCAGTGTTTTCGGGCCAGACAATGGCTAGGGTTTGAAATCCGACACGAAACCTGAGACACAGTCATAAATTTTAGAGAAGAATGCTACAAGGATCTCTCGGTCGTCGATTTCATCTGCACTTTTCGGGCGATTTTCGTACCACCCGACAAAAATGGGCCGAAATCGGTATTTTCGGGCCAGACGATTGCTGGGGTTTGAAATCCGACACGGAACCCGAGACACAGTCATAAATTTAGGAGAAGAATGCTACAAGGATCTCGCGGTCGTCGATTTCATCTGCACTTTTCGGGCGATTTTTGTACCACCCGACAAAAATGAGCCGAAATCGGTATTTTCGGGCCAGACGATGGCTAGGGTTTGAAATCTGACACGGAACCCGAGTCACAGTCATAAATTAAGGAGAAGAATGCTATAAGGATCTCGCGGTCGTCGATTTTATCCGCACTTTTCGGGCGATTTTCGTACCACCCGACAAAAATGGGCCGAAATCGATATTTTCGGGCCAGACCATGGCTAGGGTTTGAAATCCAACACAGAACCCGAGACACAGGGATAAATTTAGGAGATGAATGCTACAAGGATCTCGCGGTCGTTGATTTCATCTGCACTTTTCGGGCGATATTCATACCACCCGACAAAAATGAGCCGAAATCAGTATTTTCGGGCCAGATGATTGCTAGGGTTTGAAATCCGACACAGATCTCGAGACACAGTCATAAATTTAGGAGAAGAATGCTACAAGGATCTCGCGATCGTCGATTTGATCTGCACTTTTCGGGCGATTTTCGTATCACCCGACAAAAATGGGCCGAAATCGGTATTTTCGGGCCAGACGATGGCTAGGGTTTGAAATCCGACACGGAACCCGAGGCACAGTCATAAATTTAAGAGAAGAATGCTACAAGGATCTCGCGGTCGTCGATTTCATCTGCAATTGTGGGGCGATTTTCGTACCACCTGACAAAAATGGGCCGAAATAGGTATTTTCGGGCCAGACGATGGCTAGGGTTTGAAATCCGACACGGAACCCGAGACATAGTCATAAATTTAGGAGAAGAAAGCTAGAAGAATCTCGCGGTCGTCGATTTCATCTGCACTTTTCGGGCGATTTTCGTACCACCCGACAAAAATGGGCCGAAATCGGTATTTTCGGGCCAGACGATGGCTAGGGTTTGAAATCCGACACGGAACGAGAGACACAGTCATAAATTTAGGAGAAGAATGCTACAAGGATCTCGCGGTCGTCGATTTTATCTGCACTTTTCGGGCGATTTTCGTACCACCCGACAAAAATGGGCCGAAATCGGTATTTTCGGGCCAGACGATGGCTAGGGTTTGAAATCCGACACGGAACCCGAGACACAGTCATAAATTAAAGAGAAGAATGCTACAAGGATCTCTCGGTCGTCGATTTCATCTGCACTTTTGGGGCGATTTTCGTACCACCCGACAAAAATGGGCCGAAATAGATATTTTCGGGCCAGACGATGGCTAGGGTTTGAAATCCGACACGGAACCCAAGACACAGTCATAAATTGAGGAGAAGAATGCTATAAGGATTTCGAGGTCGTCGATTTAATCTGCATTTTTCGGGCGATTTTCGTACCACCCGACAAAAATGGGCCGAAATCGGTATTTTCGGGCCAGACGATGGCTAGGGTTTGAAATCCGACACGGAACCCGAGACACAGTCATAAATTTAGGAGAAGAATGCTACAAGGATCTCGCGGTCGTCGATTTCATCTGCACTTTTCGTGCGATTTTCGTACCACCCGACAAAAATGGGCCGAAATCGGTATTTTCGGGCCAGACGATGGCTAGGGTTTGAAATCCGACACGGAACCCGAGACACAGTCATAAATTTAGGAGAAGAATGCTACAAGGATCTCGCGGTCGTCGATATGATCCGGACTTTTCGGGCGATTTTCGTACCACCCGTCAAAAATGGGCCGAAATCGTTATTTTCGGGCCAGACGATGGCTAGGGTTTGAAATCCGACACGGAACCCGAGACACAGTCATAAATTTAGGAGAAGAATGCTACAAGGATCTCGCGGTCGTCGATTTCATCTGCACTTTTCGGGCGATTTTCGTACCACCCGACAAAAATGAGCCGAAATCGGTATTTTCGGGCCAAACGATGGCTAGGGTTTGAAATCCGACACGGAACCCGAGACACAGTCATAAATTGAGGAGAAGAATGCTATAAGGATCTCGCGGTCGTCGATTTTATCTGCACTTTTCGGGCGATTTTCGTACCACCTGACAAAAATGGGCTGAAATCGGTATTTTCGGGCTAGACCATGGCTAGGGTTTAAATCCAACACGGAACCCGAGACACAGGGATAAATTTAGGAGATGAATGCTACAAGGATCTCGCAGTCGTCGATTTCATCTGCACTTTTCGGGCGATATTCATACCACCCGACAAAAATGAGCCGAAATCGGTATTTTCGGGCCAGATGATTGCTAGGGTTTGAAATCCGACACAGAACCCGAGACACAGTCATAAATTTAGGAGAAAAATGCTACAAGGATCTCGCGGTCGTCGATTTCATCTGCAATTTTGGGGCGATTTTCGTACCACCTGACAAAAATGGGCCGAAATAGGTATTTTCGGGTCAGACGATGGCAAGGGTTTGAAATCCGACACGGAACCCGAGACATAGTCATAAATTTAGGAGAAGAAAGCTAGAAGAATCTCGCGGTCGTCGATATCATCTGCACTTTTCGGGCGATTTTCGTACCACCCAACAAAAATGGGCCGAAATCGGTATTTTCGGGCTAGACGATGGCTAGGGTTTGAAATCCGACACGGAACCTGAGACACTATAAATGGAGGAGAAGAATGCTATAAGGATCTCGCGGTCGTCGATTTCATCTGCACTTTTCGGGCGATTTTCGTACCACCCGACAAAAATGGGCCGAAATCGGTATTTTCGGGCCAGACGATGGCTAGGGTTTGAAATCCGACACGGAACCCGAGACACAGTCATAAATTTAAGAGAAGAATGCTACTAGGATCTCACGGTCGTCGATTTCATCTGCACTTTTCGGGCGATTTTCGTACCACCATACAAAAATGGGTCGAAATCGGTATTTTCGGGCCAGACGATGGCTAGGGTTTGAAATCCGACATGGAACCCGAGACACAGTCATAAATTTAAGAGAAGAATGCTACAAGGATCTCGCGGTCGTCGATTTGATCTGCACTTTTTGGGCGATTTTCGTACCACCCGACAAAAATGGTCTGAAATCAGTATTTTCGGGCCAGACTATGGCTAGGGTTTGAAATCCGACACGGAACCCGAGACACAGTCATAAATTGAGGAGAAGAATGCTATAAGGATCTCGCGGTCGTCGATTTCATCTGCACTTTTCGGGCGATTTTCGTACCACCCGACAAAAATGGGCCGAAATCAGTGTTTTCGGGCCAGACGATGGCTAGGGTTTGAAATCCGACACGGAACCTGAGACACAGTCATAAATTTTAGAGAAGAATGCTACAAGGATCTCTCGGTCGTCGATTTCATCTGCACTTTTCGGGCGATTTTCGTACCACCCGACAAAAATGGGCCGAAATCGGTATTTTCGGGCCAGACGATTGCTAGGGTTTGAAATCCGACACGGAACCCGAGACACAGTCATAAATTTAGGAAAAGAATGCTACAAAGATCTCGCGGTCATCGATTTCATCTGCACTTTTCGGGCGATTTTCGTACCACCCGACAAAAATGGGCCGAAATCGGTATTTTCGGGCCAGACGATGGCTAAGGTTTGAAATCCGACACGGAACCAGAGACACAGTCATAAATTTAGGAGAAGAATGCTACAAGGATCTCGCGGTCGTCGATTTTATCTGCACTCGTCGGGCGATTTTCGTACCACCCCACAAAAATGGGCCGAAATCGGTATTTTCGGGCCTGACGATGGCTAGGGTTTGAAATCCGACACAGAACCCGAGACACAGTCATAAATTTAAGAGAAGAATGCTACAACGATCTCGCGGTCGTCGATTTCATCTGCACTTTTCAGGCGATTTTCGTACCACCTGACAAAAATGGGCCGAAATCGGTATTTTCGGGCCCAACGATGACTAGGGTTTGAAATCCGACACGAAACCTGAGACACAGTCATAAATTAAGGAGAATAATGCTAAAGAATCTCGCGATCGTCGATTTCATCTGCACTTTTCAGGCGATTTTCGTACCACCCGATAAAAATGGGGCGAAATCGGTATTTTCGGGCCAGACGATGGCTAGGGTTTGAAATCCGACACGGAACCTGAGACACAATCATAAATTGAGGAGAAGAATGCTATAAGGATCTCGCGGTCGTCGATTTCATCTGCACTTTTCGGGCGATTTTCGTACCACCCAACAAAAATGGGCCGAAATCGGTATTTTTGGGCCAGACGATGGCTAGGGTTTGAAATCCGACACGGAACCCGAGACACAGTCATAAATTTAGGAGAAGAATGCTACAAGGATCTCGCGGTCGTCGATTTCATCTGCACTTTTCGGGCGATTTTCGTACCACCCGACAAAAATGAGCCGAAATCGGTATTTTCGGGCCAGACGATGGCTAGGGTTTGAAATCCGACACGGAACCCGAGACACAGTCATAAATTTAGGAGAAGAATGCTACAAGGATCTCGCGGTCGTCGATTTCATCTGGACTTTTCGGGCGATTTTCCTACCACCCAACAAAAATGGGCCGAAATTGGTATTTTCGGGCCAGACGATGGCTAGGGTTTGAAATCCGACACGGAACCCGAGACACAGTCATAAATTTAGGAGAAGAATGCTACAAGGATCACGCAGTCGTCGATTTCATCTGCACTTTTCGGGCGATTTTCGTACCACCCGACAAAAATGGGCCGAAATCGGTATTTTCGGGCCAGACGATGGCTAGGGTTTGAAATCCGACACGGAACCCGAGACACAGTCATAAATTTTGGAGAAGAATGCTATAAGGATCTCCCGGTCGTCGATTTCATCTGCACTTTTCGGGCGATTTTCGTACCACCCGACAAAAATGGGCCGAAATCGGTATTTTCGGGCCAGACGATGGCTAGGGTTTGAAATCCGACACGGAACCCGAGACACAGTCATAAATTTAAGAGAAGAATGCTACAAGGATCTCGCGGTCGGTGATTTCATCTGGACTTTTCGGGCGATTTTTGTACCACCCGACAAAAATGGGCCGAAATCGGTATTTTCGGGCCAGACGATGGCTAGGTTTTGAAATCGGACACGGAACCCGAGACACAGTCATAAATTTAGGAGAAGAATGCTACAAGGATTTCGCGGTCGGTGATTTCATCTGGACTTTTCGGGCGATTTTCGTACCACCCGACAAAAATGGGCCGAAATCGGTATTTTCGGGCCAGACGATGGCTAGGGTTTGAAATCCGACACGGAACCCGAGACACAGTCATAAATTTAAGAGAAGAATGCTACAAGGATCTCGCAGTCGTCGATTTCATCTGGACTTTTCGGGCGATTTTCGTACCACCCGACAAAAATGGGCCGAAATCGGTATTTTTGGGCCAGACGATGGCTAGGGTTTGAAATCCGACACGGAACCCGAGACACATTCATAAATATAGGAGAAGAATGCTACAAGGATCTCGCGGTCGTCGATTTCATCTAGACTTTTCGGGCGATTTTCGTACCACCCGACAAAAATGGGCCGAAATCGGTATTTTCGGGCCAGACGATGGCTAGGGTTTGAAATCCGACACGGAACCCGAGACACAGTCATAAATTTAAGAGAAGAATGCTACAAGGATCTCACGGTCGTCGATTTCATCTGCACTTTTCGGGCGATTTTCGTACCACCAAACAAAAATGGGTCGAAATCGGTATTTTCGGGCCAGATGATTGCTAGGGTTTGGAATCCGACACAGAACGCGAGACACAGTCATAAATTTAGGAGAAGAATGCTACAAGGATCTCGCGGTCGTCGATTTTATCTGCACTTTTCGGGCGATTTTCGTACCACCCGACAAAAATGGGCCGAAATCGGTATTTTCGGGCCAAACGATGGCTAGGGTTTCAAATCCGACACAGAACCCGAGGCACAGTCATAAATTTAAGAGAAGAATGCTACAAGGATCTCGCGGTCGTCGATTTTATCTGCAATTTTGGGACGATTTTCGTACCACCTGATAAAAATGGGCCGAAATAGGTATTTTCGGGTCAGACGATGGCTAGGGTTTGAAATCCGACACGGAACCCGAGACATAGTCATAAATTTAGGAGAAGAAAGCTAGAAGAATCTCGCGGTCGTCGATTTCATCTGCACTTTTCGGGCGATTTTCGTACCACCCAACAAAAATGGGCCGAAATCGGTATTTTCGGGCTAGACGATGGCTAGGGTTTGAAATCCGATACGGAACCTGAGACACAGTCATAAATTGAGGAGAAGAATGCTATAAGGATCTCGCGGTCGTCGATTTCATCTGCACTTTTCGGGCGATTTTCGTACCACCCGACAAAAATGGGCCGAAATCGGTATTTTTAGGCCAGACGATGGTTAGGGTTTGAAATCCGACACGGAACCCGAGACACAGTCATAAATTTAAGAGAAGAATGCTACAAGGATCTCGCGGTCGTCGATTTCATCTGCAATTTTGGGGCGATTTTCGTACCACTTGACAAAAATGGGCCGAAATAGGTATTTTCGGGCCAGAGGATGGCTAGGGTTTGAAATCCGACACGGAACCCGAGACATAGTGATAAATTTAGGAGAAGAAAGCTAGAAGAATCTCGCGGTCGTCGATTTCATCTGCACTTTTCGGGCGATTTTCGTACCACCCGACAAAAATGGGCCGAAATCGGTATTTTCGGGCCAGACGATGGCTAGGGTTTGAAATCCGACACGGAACCCGAGACACAGTCATAAATTTAAGAGAAGAATGCTACAAGGATCTCGCGGTCGTCGATTTCATCTGCACTTTTTAGGCGATTTTCGTACCACTTGACAAAAATGGGCCGAAATCGGTATTTTCGGGCCTGACGATGACTAGGGTTTGAAATCCGACACGAAACCCGAGACACGGTCATAAATTAAGGAGAAGAATGCTACAAGAATCTCGCGATCGTCGATTTCATCTGCTCTTTTTAGGCGATTTTCGTACCACCCGACAAAAATGGGCCGAAATCGGTATTTTCGGGCCAGACGATGGCTAGGGTTTGAAATCCGACACGGAACCTGAGACACAGTCATAAATTGAGGAGAAGAATGCTATAAGGATCTCGCGGTCGTCGATTTCATCTGCACTTTTCGGGCGATTTTCGTACCACCCGACAAAAATGGGCCGAAATAGATATTTTCGGGCCAGACGATGGCTAGGGTTTGAAATCCGACACGGAACCCGAGACACAGTCATAAATTTAAGAGAAGAATGCTACAAGGATCTCGCGGTCGTCGATTTCATCTGGACTTTTGGGCGATTTTCGTACCACCTGACAAAAATGGGCCGAAATCGGTATTTTCGGGCTAGACGATGGCTAGTGTTTGAAATCCGACACGGATCCCGAGACACAATCATAAATTGAGGAGAAGAATGCTATAAGGATCTCGCGGTCGTTGATTTAATCTGCACTTTTCGGGCGATTTTCGTACCACCCGACAAAAATGGGCCGAAATCGGTATTTTCGGGCCAGACGATGGCTAGGGTTTGAAATCCGACACGGAACCCGAGACACAGTCATAAATTTAGGAGAAGAATGCTACAACGATCTCGCGGTCGTCGATTTCATCTGTACTTTTCGGTTGATTTTCGTACCACCCGACAAAAATAGGCCGAAATCGGTATTTTCGGGCCAGACGATGGCTAGGGTTTGAAATCCGACACGGAACCCGAGACACAGTCATAAATTTAGGAGAAGAATGCTACAAGGATCTCGCGGTCGTCGATTTCATCTGGACTTTTCGGCAATTTTCGTACCACCCGACAAAAATGGGCCGAAATCGGTATTTTTCGGGCCAGACGATGGCCAGGGTTTGAAGTACGACACGGAACCCGAGACACAGTCATAAATTTAGGAGAAGAATGCTACAAGGATCTCGCGGTCGTCGATTTCATCTGCACTTTTCGGGCGATTTTCGTACCACCCGACAAAAATGGGCCGAAATCGGTATTTTCGGGCCAGACCATGGCTAGGGTTTGAAATCCAACACGGAACCCGAGACACAGGGATAAATTTAGGAGATGAATGCTACAAGGATCTCGCGGTCGTCGATTTCATCTGCACTTTTCGGGCGATATTCATACCACCCGACAAAAATGGGCCGAAATCGGTATTTTCGGGCCAGACGATGGCTAGGGTTTGAAATCCGACACGGAACCCGAGGCACAGTCATAAATTTAAGAGAAGAATGCTACAAGGATCTCGCGGTCGTCGATTTCATCTGCAATTTTGGGGCGATTTTCGTACCACCTGACAATAATGGGCCGAAATAGGTATTTTCGGGCCAGACGATGGCTAGGGTTTGAAATCCGACATGGAACCCGAGACATAGTCATAAATTTAGGAGAAGAAAGCTAGAAGAATCTCGCGGTCGTCGATTTCATATGCACTTTTTGGGCGATTTTCGTACCACCCGACAAAAATGTGCCGAAATCGGTATTTTCGGGCCAGACGATGGCTAGGGTTTGAAATCCGACACGGAACCCGAGACATAGTCATAAATTTAAGAGAAGAATGCTACAAGGATCTCGCGGTCGTCGATTTCATCTGCAATTTTGGGGCGATTTTCGTACCACTTGACAAAAATGGGCCGAAATAGGTATTTTCGGGCCAGACGATGGCTAGGGTTTGAAATCCGACACGGAACCCGAGACATAGTGATAAATTTAGGGGAAGAAAGCTAGAAGAATCTCGCGGTCGTCGATTTTCTGTGCACTCTTCGGGCGATTTTCGTACCACCCGACAAAAATGGGCCGAAATCGGTATTTTCGAACCAGACGATGGCTAGGGTTTGAAATCCGACACGGAATTCGAGACACAGTCATAAATTTAAGAGAAGAATGCTACAAGGATCTCGCGGTCGTCGATTTCATCTGCAATTTTGGGGCGATTTTCGTACCACCTGACAAAAATGGGCCGAAATAGGTATTTTCGGGTCACACGATGGCTAGGGTTTGAAATCCGACACGGAACCCGAGACATAGTCATAAATTTAGGAGAAGAAAGCTAGAAGAATCTCGCGGTCGTCGATTTCATCTGCACTTTTCGGGCGATTTTCGTACCACCCGACAAAAATGGGCCGAAATCAGTATTTTCGGGCCAGACGATGGCTAGGGTTTGAAATCCGACACGGAACCTGAGACACAGTCATAAATTGAGGAGAAGAATGCTATAAGGATCTCGCGGTCGTCGATTTCATCTGCACTTTTCGGGCGATTTTCGTACCACCCAACAAAAATGGGCCGAAATCGGTATTTTTAGGCCAGACGATGGTTAGGGTTTGAAATCCGACACGGAACCCGAGACACAGTCATAAATTTAAGAGAAGAATGGTACAAGGATCTCGCGGTCGTCGATTTCATCTGCAATTTTGGGGCGATTTTCGTACCACTTGACAAAAATGGGCCGAAATAGGTATTTTCGGGCCAGACGATGGCTAGGGTTTGAAATCCGACACGGAACCCGAGACATAGTCATAAATTTAGGGGAAGAAAGCTAGAAGAATCTCGCGGTCGTTGATTTTCTCTGCACTTTTCGGGCGATTTTCGTACCACCCGACAAAAATGGGCCGAAATCGGTATTTTCGAACCAGACGATGGCTAGGGTTTGAAATCTGACACGGAACCCGAGACACAGTCATAAATTTAAGAGAAGAATGCTACAAGGATCTCGCGGTCGTCGATTTCATCTGAAATTTTGGGGCGATTTTCGTACCACCTGACAAAAATGGGCCGAAATAGGTATTTTCGGGCCACACGATGGCTAGGGTTTGAAATCCGACACGGAACCCGAGGCATAGTCATAAATTTAGGAGAAGAAAGCTAGAAGAATCTCGCGGTCGTCGATTTCATCTGCACTTTTCGGGCGATTTTCGTACCACCCGACAAAAATGGGCCGAAATCAGTATTTTCGGGTCAGACGATGGCTAGGGTTTGAAATCCGACACGGAACCCGAGACATAGTCATAAATTTAGGAGAAGAAAGCTAGAAGAATCTCGCGGTCGTCGATTTCATCTGCACTTTTCGGGCGATTTTCGTACCACCCAACAAAAATGGGCCGAAATCGGTATTTTCGGGCTAGACGATGGCTAGGGTTTGAAATCCGATACGGAACCTGAGACACAGTCATAAATTGAGGAGAAGAATGCTATAAGGATCTCGCGGTCGTCGATTTCATCTGCACTTTTCGGGCGATTTTCGTACCACCCGACAAAAATGGGCCGAAATCGGTATTTTTAGGCCAGACGATGGTTAGGGTTTGAAATCCGACACGGAACCCGAGACACAGTCATAAATTTAAGAGAAGAATGCTACAAGGATCTCGCGGTCGTCGATTTCATCTGCAATTTTGGGGCGATTTTCGTACCACTTGACAAAAATGGGCCGAAATAGGTATTTTCGGGCCAGAGGATGGCTAGGGTTTGAAATCCGACACGGAACCCGAGACATAGTGATAAATTTAGGAGAAGAAAGCTAGAAGAATCTCGCGGTCGTCGATTTCATCTGCACTTTTCGGGCGATTTTCGTACCACCCGACAAAAATGGGCCGAAATCGGTATTTTCGAACCAGACGATGGCTAGGGTTTGAAATCCGACACGGAACCCGAGACACAGTCATAAATTTAAGAGAAGAATGCTACAAGGATCTCGCGGTCGTCGATTTTATCTGCAATTTTGGGGCGATTTTCGTACCACCTGACAAATATGGGCTGAAATAGGTATTTTCGGGCCACACGATGGCTAGGGTTTGAAATCCGACACGGAACCCGAGACATAGTCATAAATTTAGGAGAAGAAAGCTAGAAGAATCTCGCGGTCGTCGATTTCATCTGCACTTTTCGGGCGATTTTCGTACCACCCGACAAAAATGGGCCGAAATCAGTATTTTCGGGCCAGACGATGGCTAGGGTTTGAAATCCGACACGGAACCTGAGACACAGTCATAAATTGAGGAGAAGAATGCTATAAGGATCTCGCGGTCGTCGATTTCATCTGCACTTTTCGGGCGATTTTCGTACCACCCGAAAAAAATGGGCCGAAATCAGTGTTTTCGGGCCAGACGATGGCTAGGGTTTGAAATCCGACACGGAACCTGAGACACAATCATAAATTTTAGAGAAGAATGCTACAAGGATCTCTCGGTCGTCGATTTTATCTGCACTTTTCGGGCTATTTTCGTACCACCTGACAAAAATGGGCCGAAATCGATATTTTCGCGCCAGACGATGGCTAGGGTTTGAAATCCGACACGGAACTCGAGACACAGTCATAAATTTAGGAGAAGAATGCTACAAGGATCTCGCGGTCTTCGATTTCATCTGGACTTTTCGGGCGATATTCGTACCACCCGACAAAAATGGGCCGAAATCGGTATTTTCGGGCCAGACGATTGCTAGGGTTTGAAATCCGGCACAGAACCCGAGACAAAGTCATAAATTTAGGAAAAGAATGCTACAAAGATCTCGCGGTCGTCGATTTCATCTGCACTTTTCGGGCGATTTTCGTACCTTCCGACAAAAATGGGCCGAAATCGGTATTTTCGGGCCAGACGATGGCTAGGGTTTGAAATCCGACACGGAACCCGAGACACAGTCATAAATTGAGGAGAAGAATGCTATAAGGATCTCGCGGTCGTCGATTTCATCTGCACTTTTCGGGCGATTTTCGTACCACCTGACAAAAATGGGCCGAAATCGGTATTTTCGGGCCAGACGATGGCTAGGGTTTGAAATCCGACACGGAACCCGAGACACAGTCATAAATTTCGGAGAAGAATGCTACAAGGATCTCGCGGTCGTCGATTTCATCTGCACTTTCCGGGCGATTTTCGTACCACCCGACAAAAATGGGCCGAAATCGGTATTTTCGTGCCAGACGATAGCTAGGGTTTGAAATCCGACACGGAACCCGAGACACAGTCATAAATTTAAGAGAAGAATGCTACAAGGATCTCACGATCGTCGATTTCATCTGCACTTTTCGGGCGTTTTTCGTACCACCATACAAAAATGGGTCGAAATCGGTATTTTCGGGCCAGACGATGGCTAGGGTTTGAAATCCGACACGGAACCCGAGACACAGTCATAAATTTAAGAGAAGAATGCTACAAGGATCTCGCGGTCGTCGATTTCATCTGCACTTTTTGGGCGATTTTCGTACCACCCGACAAAAATGGTCTGAAATCGGTATTTTCGGACCAGACGATGGCTAGGGTTTGAAATCCGACACGGAACCCGAGACACAGTCATAAATTGAGGAGAAGAATGCTATAAGGATCTCGCGGTCGTCGATTTCATCTGCACTTTTCGGGCGATATTCGTACCACCCGACAAAAATGGGCCGAAATCGGTATTTTCGGGCCAGACGATGGCTAGGGTTTCAAATCTGACACAGAACCCGAGGCACAGTCATAAATTTAAGAGAAGAATGCTACAAGGATCTCGCGGTCGTCGATTTCATCTGCAATTTTGGGACGATTTTCGTACCACCTGAGAAAAATGGGCCGAAATAGGTATTTTCGGGTCAGACGATGGCTAGGGTTTGAAATCCGACACGGAACCCGAGACATAGTCATAAATTTAGGAGAAGAAAGCTAGAAGAATCTCGCGGTCGTCGATTTCATCTGCACTTTTCGGGCGATTTTCGTACCACCCAACAAAAATGGGCCGAAATCGGTGTTTTCGGGCCAGACGATGGCTAGGGTTTGAAATCCGACACGGAACCTGAGACACAATCATAAATTTTAAAGAAGAATGCTACAAGGATCTCTCGGTCGTCGATTTCATCTGCACTTTTCGGGCTATTTTCGTACCACCCGACAAAAATGGGCCGAAATCGATATTTTCGCGCCAGACGATGGCCAGGGTTTGAAATCCGACACGGAACTCGAGACATAGTCATAAATTTAGGAGAAGAATGCTACAAGGATCTCGCGGTCTTCGATTTCATCTGGACTTTTCGGGCGATATTCGTACCACCCGACAAAAATGGGCCGAAATCGGTATTTTCGGGCCAGACGATTGCTAGGGTTTGAAATCCGGCACAGAACCCGAGACAAAGTCATAAATTTAGGAAAAGAATGCTACAAAGATCTCGCGGTCGTCGATTTCATCTGCACTTTTCGGGCGATTTTCGTACCATCCGACAAAAATGGGCCGAAATCGGTATTTTCGGGCCAGACGATGGCTAGGGTTTGAAATCCGACACGGAACCAGAAACACAGTCATAAATTTAGGAGAAGAATGCTACAAGGATCTCGCGGTCGTCGATTTTATCTGCACTTTTCGGGCGATTTTCGTACCACCCGACAAAAATGGGCCGAAATCGGTATTTTCGGGCCAGACGATGGCTAGGGTTTGAAATCCGACACGGAACCCGAGACACAGTCATAAATTTAAGAGAAGAATGCTACAGGGATCTCGCGGTCGTCGATTTCATCTGCAATTTTGGGGCGATTTTCGTACCACCTGACAAAAATGGGCCGAAATAGGTATTTTCGGGCCAGACGATGGCTAGGGTTTGAAATCCGACACGGAACCCGAGACATAGTCATAAATTTAGGAGAAGAAAGCTAGAAGAATCTCGCGGTCGTCGATTTCATCTGCACTTTTCGGGCGATTTTCGTACTACCCGACAAAAATGGGCCGAAATCGGTATTTTCGGGCCAGACGATGGCTAGGGTTTGAAATCCGATACGGAACCTGAGACACAGTCATAAATTGAGGAGAAGAATGCTATAAGGATCTCGCGGTCGTCGATTTCATCTGCACTTTTCGGGCGATTTTCGTACCACCCGACAAAAATGGGCCGAAATCGGTATTTTTGCGCCAAACGATGGCTAGGGTTTGAAATCCTACACGGAACTCGAGACACAGTCATAAATTTAGGAGAAGAATGCTACAAGGATCTCGCGATCGTCGATTTCATCTGGACTTTTCGGGCGAAATTCATACCACTCGACAAAAATGGGCCGAAATCGGTATTTTCGGGCCAGACGATTGCTAGGGTTTGAAATCCGACACGGAACCCGAGACACAGTCATAAATTGAGGAGAAGAATGCTATAAGGATCTCACGGTCGTCGATTTCATCTGCACTTTTCGGGCGATTTTCGTACCACCCGAAAAAAATGGGCCGAAATCAGTGTTTTCGGGCCAGACGATGGCTAGGGTTTGAAATCCGACACGGAACCTGAGACACAATCATAAATTTTAAAGAAGAATGCTACAAGGATCTCTCGGTCGTCGATTTCATCTGCACTTTTCGGGCTATTTTCGTACCACCCGACAAAAATGGGCCGAAATCGATATTTTCGCGCCAGACGATGGCTAGGGTTTGAAATCCGACACGGAACTCGAGACACAGTCATAAATTTAGGAGAAGAATGCTACAAGGATCTCGCGGTCTTCGATTTCATCTGGACTTTTCGGGCGATATTCGTACCACCCGACAAAAATGGGCCGAAATCGGTATTTTCGGGCCAGACGATTGCTAGGGTTTGAAATCCGGCACAGAACCCGAGACAAAGTCATAAATTTAGGAAAAGAATGCTACAACGATCTCGCGGTCGTCGATTTCATCTGCACTTTTCGGGCGATTTTCGTACCATCCAACAAAAATGGGCCGAAATCGGTATTTTCGGGCCAGACGATGGCTAGGGTTTGAAATCCGACACGGAACCAGAAACACAGTCATAAATTTAGGAGAAGAATGCTACAAGGATCTCGCGGTCGTCGATTTTATCTGCACTTTTCTGGCGATTTTCGTACCACCCGACAAAAATGGGCCGAAATCGGTATTTTCGGGCCAGACGATGGCTAGGGTTTGAAATCCGACACGGAACTTGAGACACAGTCATAAATTTAAGAGAAGAATCCTACAAGGATCTCGCGGTCGTCGATTTCATCTGCACTTTTTGGGCGATTTTCGTACCACCCGACAAAAATGGTCTGAAATCAGTATTTTCGGGCCAGACGATGGCTAGGGTTTGAAATCTGACACGGAACCCGAGACACAATCATAAATTGAGGAGAAGAATGCTATAAGGATCTCGCGGTCGTCGATTTCATCTGCACTTTTCGGGCGATTTTCGTACCACCCGACAAAAATGGGCCGAAATCAGTGTTTTCGGGCCAGACGATGGCTAGGGTTTGAAATCCGACACGGAACCTGAGACACAGTCATAAATTTTAGAGAAGAATGCTACAAGGATCTCTCGGTCGTCGATTTCATCTGCACTTTTCGGGCGATTTTTGTACCACCCGAAAAAAATGGGCCGAAATCGGTATTTTCGGGCCAGACGATTGCTAGGGTTTGAAATCCGACACGGAACCCGAGACACAGTCATAAATTTAGGAAAAGAATGCTACAAAGATCTCGCGGTCGTCGATTTCATCTGCACTTTTCGGGTGATTTTCGTACCACCCGACAAAAATGGGCCGAAATCGGTATTTTCGGGCCAGACGATGGCTAAGGTTTGAAATCCGACACGGAACCAGAGACACAGTCATAAATTTAGGAGAAGAATGCTACAAGGATCTCGCGGTCGTCGATTTTATCTGAACTCTTCGGGCGATTTTCGTACCACCCCATAAAAATGGGCCGAAATCGGTATTTTCGGGCCAGACGATGGCTAGGGTTTGAAATCCGACACGGAACCCGAGACACAGTCATAAATTTAAGAGAAGAATGCTACAAGGATCTCGCGGTCGTCGATTTCATCTGCACTTTTCGGGCGATTTTCGTACCACCATACAAAAATGGGTCGAAATCGGTATTTTCGGGCCAGACGATGGCTAGGGTTTGAAATCCGACACGGAACCCGAGACACAATCATAAATTTAAGAGAAGAATGCTACAAGGATCTCGCGGTCGTCGATTTCATCTGCACTTTTTGGGCGATTTTCGTACCACTCGACAAATATTGGTCTGAAATCGGTATTTTCGGGCCAGACGATGGCTAGGGTTTGAAATCCGACACGGAACCCGAGACACAGTCATAAATTGAGGAGAAGAATAATATAAGGATCTCGCGGTCATCGATTTCATCTGCACTTTTCGGGCGATTTTCGTACCACCCGACAAAAATGGGCCGAAATCTGTATTTTCGGGCCAGACGATGGCTAGGGTTTGAAATCCGACACGGAACCCGAGACACAGTATTAAATTTAGGAGCAGAATGCTACAAGGATCTCGCGGTCGTCGATTTCATCTTGACTTTTCTAGCGATTTTCGTACCACCCGACAAAAATGGGCCGAAATCGGTATTTTCGGTCCAGACGATTGCTAGGGTTTGAAATCCGACACGGAACCCGAGACACAGTCAAAAAATTTGGAGAAGAATGCTACAAGGATCTCGCGGTCGTCGATTTCATCTGGACTTTTCAGGCGATTTTCGTACCACCCGACAAAAATGGGCCGAAATCGGTATTTTCAGGCCAGACGATGGCTAGGGTTTGAAATCCGACACGGAACCTGAAACACAGTCATAAATTGAGGAGAAGAATGCTACAAGGATCTCGCGGTCGTCGATTTCATCTGGACTTTTCAGGCGATGTTCGTACCACCCGACAAAAATGGGCCGAAATCGGTATTTTCAGGCCAGACGATGGCTAGGGTTTGAAATCCGACACGGAACCAGAGACACAGTCATAAATTTAGGAGAAGAATGCTACAAGGATCTCGCGGTCGTCGATTTTATCTGCACTTTTCGGGCAATTTTCGTACCACCCGACAAAAACGGGCCGAAATCGGTATTTTCGGGCCAGACGATGGCTAGGGTTTGAAATCCGACACGGAACCCGAGACACAGTCATAAGTTTAAGAGAAGAATGCTACAAGGATCTCGCAGTCGTCGATTTCATCTGCACTTTTCAGGCGATTTTTGTACCACCTGACAAAAATGGGCCGAAATCGGTATTTTCGGGCCCGACGATGACGAGGGTTTGAAATTCGACACGAAACCCGAGACACAGTCATAAATTAAGGAGAAGAATGCTACAAGAATCTCGCGATCGTCGATTTCATCTGCACTTTTCGGGCGATTTTCGTACCACCCGACAAAAATGGGCCGAAATCGGTATTTTCGGGCCAGACGATGGCTAGGTTTTGAAATCCGACACGGAACCCGAGACACAGTCATAAATTTAGGAGAAGAATGGTAGAAGGATCTCGCGATCGTCGATTTCATCTGCACTTTTCGGGCGATTTTCGTACCACCCGACAAAAATGAGCCGAAATCGGTATTTTCGGGCCAGACGATGGCTAGGGTTTGAAATCCGACACGGAACGTGAGACACAGTCATAAATTGAGGAGAAGAATGCTACAAGGATCTCGCGGTCGTCGATTTCATCTGCACTTTTCAGGCGATTTTTGTACCACCTGACAAAAATGGGCCGAAATCGGTATTTTCAGGCCCGACGATGACTAGGGTTTGAAATCCGACACGAAACCCGAGACACAGTCATAAATTAAGGAGAAGAATGCTACAAGAATCTCGCGATCGTCGATTTCATCTGCACTTTTCGGGCGATTTTCGTACCACCATACAAAAATGGGTCGAAATCGGTATTTTCGGGCCAGACGATGGCTAGGGTTTGAAATCCGACACGGAACCCGAGACACAGTCATAAATTTAAGAGAAGAATGCTACAAGGATCTCGCGGTTGTCGATTTCATCTGCACTTTTTGGGCGATTTTTGTACCACCTGACAAAAATGGGCCGAAATCGGTATTTTCGGGCCAGACGATGGCTAGGTTTTGAAATCCGACACGGAACCCGAGACACAGTCATAAATTTAGGAGAAGAATGCTAGAAGGATCTCGCGGTCGTCGATTTCATCTGCACTTTTCGGGCGATTTTCGTACCACCATACAAAAATGTGTCGAAATCGGTATTTTCGGGCCAGACGATGGCTAGGGTTTGAAATCCGACACGGAACCCGAGACACAGTCATAAATTTAAGAGAAGAATGCTACGAGGATCTCGCGGTCGTCGATTTCATCTGCACTTTTTGGGCGATTTTCGTACCACTCGACAAAAATGGTCTGAAATCGGTATTTTCGGGCCAGACGATGGCTAGGGTTTGAAATCCGACACGGAACCCGAGACACAGTCATAAATTTAGGAGAAGAATGCTAGAAGGATCTCGCGGTCGTCGATTTCATCTGCACTTTTCGGGCGATTTTCGTACCACCATACAAAAATGTGTCGAAATCGGTATTTTCGGGCCAGACGATGGCTAGGGTTTGAAATCCGACACGGAACACGAGACACAGTCATAAATTTAAGAGAAGAATGCTACGAGGATCTCGCGGTCGTCGATTTCATCTGCACTTTTTGGGCGATTTTCGTACCACTCGACAAAAATGGTCTGAAATCGGTATTTTCGGGCCAGACGATGGCTAGGGTTTGAAATCCGACACGGAACCCGAGACACAGTCATAAATTGAGGAGAAGAATGATATAAGGATCTCGCGGTCATCGATTTCATCTGCACTTTTCGGGCGATTTTCGTACCACCCGACAAAAATGGGCCGAAATCTGTATTTTCGGGCCAGACGATGGCTAGGGTTTGAAATCCGACACGGAACCCGAGACACAGTATTAAATTTAGGAGCAGAATGCTACAAGGATCTCGCGGTCGTCGATTTCATCTGGACTTTTCTAGCGATTTTCGTAACACCCGACAAAAATGGGCCGAAATCGGTATTTTCGGTCCAGACGATTGCTAGGGTTTGAAATCCGACACGGAACCCGAGACACAGTCAAAAATTTTGGAGAAGAATGCTACAAGGATCTCGCGGTCGTCGATTTCATCTGGACTTTTCAGGCGATTTTCGTACCACCCGACAAAAATGGGCCGAAATCGGTATTTTCAGGCCAGACGATGGCTAGGGTTTGAAATCCGACACGGAACCTGAAACACAGTCATAAATTGAGGAGAAGAATGCTACAAGGATCTCGCGGTCGTCGATTTCATCTGGACTTTTCAGGCGATGTTCGTACCACCCGACAAAAATGGGCCGAAATCGGTATTTTCAGGCCAGACGATGGCTAGGGTTTGAAATCCGACACGGAACCAGAGACACAGTCATAAATTTAGGAGAAGAATGCTACAAGGATCTCGCGGTCGTCGATTTTATCTGCACTTTTCGGGCAATTTTCGTACCACCCGACAAAAACGGGCCGAAATCGGTATTTTCGGGCCAGACGATGGCTAGGGTTTGAAATCCGACACGGAACCCGAGACACAGTCATAAGTTTAAGAGAAGAATGCTACAAGGATCTCGCAGTCGTCGATTTCATCTGCACTTTTCAGGCGATTTTTGTACCACCTGACAAAAATGGGCCGAAATCGGTATTTTCGGGCCCGACGATGACGAGGGTTTGAAATTCGACACGAAACCCGAGACACAGTCATAAATTAAGGAGAAGAATGCTACAAGAATCTCGCGATCGTCGATTTCATCTGCACTTTTCGGGCGATTTTCGTACCACCCGACAAAAATGGGCCGAAATCGGTATTTTCGGGCCAGACGATGGCTAGGTTTTGAAATCCGACACGGAACCCGAGACACAGTCATAAATTTAGGAGAAGAATGGTAGAAGGATCTCGCGATCGTCGATTTCATCTGCACTTTTCGGGCGATTTTCGTACCACCCGACAAAAATGAGCCGAAATCGGTATTTTCGGGCCAGACGATGGCTAGGGTTTGAAATCCGACACGGAACGTGAGACACAGTCATAAATTGAGGAGAAGAATGCTACAAGGATCTCGCGGTCGTCGATTTCATCTGCACTTTTCAGGCGATTTTTGTACCACCTGACAAAAATGGGCCGAAATCGGTATTTTCAGGCCCGACGATGACTAGGGTTTGAAATCCGACACGAAACCCGAGACACAGTCATAAATTAAGGAGAAGAATGCTACAAGAATCTCGCGATCGTCGATTTCATCTGCACTTTTCGGGCGATTTTCGTACCACCATACAAAAATGGGTCGAAATCGGTATTTTCGGGCCAGACGATGGCTAGGGTTTGAAATCCGACACGGAACCCGAGACACAGTCATAAATTTAAGAGAAGAATGCTACAAGGATCTCGCGGTTGTCGATTTCATCTGCACTTTTTGGGCGATTTTTGTACCACCTGACAAAAATGGGCCGAAATCGGTATTTTCGGGCCAGACGATGGCTAGGTTTTGAAATCCGACACGGAACCCGAGACACAGTCATAAATTTAGGAGAAGAATGCTAGAAGGATCTCGCGGTCGTCGATTTCATCTGCACTTTTCGGGCGATTTTCGTACCACCCGACAAAAATGAGCCGAAATCGGTATTTTCGGGCCAGACGATGGCTAGGGTTTGAAATCCGACACGGAACCTGAGACACAGTCATAAATTTAGGAGAAGAATGCTACAAGGATCTCGCGGTCGTCGATTTCATCTGGACTTTTCAGGCGATTTTCGTACCACCCGACAAAAATGGGCCGAAATCGGTATTTTCAGGCCAGACGATGGCTAGGGTTTGAAATCCGACACAGAACCAGAGACACAGTCATAAATTTAGGAGAAGAATGCTACAAGGATCTCGCGGTCGTCGATTTTATCTGCACTTTTCGGGCAATTTTCGTACCACCCGACAAAAACGGGCCGAAATCGGTATTTTCGGGCCAGACGATGGCTAGGGTTTGAAATCTGACACGGAACCCGAGACACAGTCATAAATTTAAGAGAAGAATGCTACAAGGATCTCGCGGTCGTCGATTTCATCTGCACTTTTCAGGCGATTTTTGTACCACCTAACAAAAATTGGCCGAAATCGGTATTTTCGGGCCCGACGATGACTAGGGTTTGAAATCCGACACGAAACCCGAGACACAGTCATAAATTGAGGAGAAGAATGCTATAAGGATCTCGCGGTCGTCGATTTCATCTGCACTTTTCGGGCGATTTTCGTACCACCCGACAAAAATGGGCCGAAATCGGTATTTTCGGGCCAGACGATGGCTAGGTTTTGAAATCCGACACGGAACCCGAGACACAGTCATAAATTTAGGAGAAGAATGCTAGAAGGATCTCGCGGTCGTCGATTTCATCTGCACTTTTCGGGCGATTTTCGTACCACCCGACAAAAACGGGACGAAATCGGTATTTTCGGGCCAGACGATGGCTAGGGTTTGAAATCCGACACGGAACCCGAGACACAGTCATAAGTTTAAGAGAAGAATGCTACAAGGATCTCGCAGTCGTCGATTTCATCTGCACTTTTCAGGCGATTTTTGTACCACCTGACAAAAATGGGCCGAAATCGGTATTTTCGGGCCCGACGATGACGAGGGTTTGAAATTCGACACGAAACCCGAGACACAGTCATAAATTAAGGAGAAGAATGCTACAAGAATCTCGCGATCGTCGATTTCATCTGCACTTTTCGGGCGATTTTCGTACCACCCGACAAAAATGGGCCGAAATCGGTATTTTCGGGCCAGACGATGGCTAGGTTTTGAAATCCGACACGGAACCCGAGACACAGTCATAAATTTAGGAGAAGAATGGTAGAAGGATCTCGCGATCGTCGATTTCATCTGCACTTTTCGGGCGATTTTCGTACCACCCGACAAAAATGAGCCGAAATCGGTATTTTCGGGCCAGACGATGGCTAGGGTTTGAAATCCGACACGGAACGTGAGACACAGTCATAAATTGAGGAGAAGAATGCTACAAGGATCTCGCGGTCGTCGATTTCATCTGCACTTTTCAGGCGATTTTTGTACCACCTGACAAAAATGGGCCGAAATCGGTATTTTCAGGCCCGACGATGACTAGGGTTTGAAATCCGACACGAAACCCGAGACACAGTCATAAATTAAGGAGAAGAATGCTACAAGAATCTCGCGATCGTCGATTTCATCTGCACTTTTCGGGCGATTTTCGTACCACCATACAAAAATGGGTCGAAATCGGTATTTTCGGGCCAGACGATGGCTAGGGTTTGAAATCCGACACGGAACCCGAGACACAGTCATAAATTTAAGAGAAGAATGCTACAAGGATCTCGCGGTCGTCGATTTCATCTGCACTTTTCGGGCGATTTTCGTACCACCTGACAAAAATGGGCCGAAATCGGTATTTTCGGGCCAGACGATGGCTAGGGTTTGAAATCCGACACGGAACCCGAGACACAGTCATAAATTGAGGAGAAGAATGCTACAAGGATCTCGCGGTCGTCGATTTCATCTGCACTTTTCGGGCGATTTTCGTACCACTCGACAAAAATGGGCCGAAATCGGTATTTTCGGGCCAGACGATGGCTAGGGTTTGAAATCCGACACGGAACCCGAGACACAGTCATAAATTTAAGAGAAGAATGCTACAAGGATCTCGCGGTCGTCGATTTCATCTGCACTTTTCGGGCGATTTTCGTACCACCATACAAAAATGGGTCGAAATCGGTATTTTCGGGCCAGACGATGGCTAGGGTTTGAAATCCGACACGGAACCCGAGACACAATCATAAATTTAAGAGAAGAATGCTACAAGGATCTCGCGGTCGTCGATTTCATCTGCACTTTTTGGGCGATTTTCGTACCACTCGACAAATATTGGTCTGAAATCGGTATTTTCGGGCCAGACGATGGCTAGGGTTTGAAATCCGACACGGAACCCGAGACACAGTCATAAATTGAGGAGAAGAATAATATAAGGATCTCGCGGTCATCGATTTCATCTGCACTTTTCGGGCGATTTTCGTACCACCCGACAAAAATGGGCCGAAATCTGTATTTTCGGGCCAGACGATGGCTAGGGTTTGAAATCCGACACGGAACCCGAGACACAGTATTAAATTTAGGAGCAGAATGCTACAAGGATCTCGCGGTCGTCGATTTCATCTTGACTTTTCTAGCGATTTTCGTACCACCCGACAAAAATGGGCCGAAATCGGTATTTTCGGTCCAGACGATTGCTAGGGTTTGAAATCCGACACGGAACCCGAGACACAGTCAAAAAATTTGGAGAAGAATGCTACAAGGATCTCGCGGTCGTCGATTTCATCTGGACTTTTCAGGCGATTTTCGTACCACCCGACAAAAATGGGCCGAAATCGGTATTTTCAGGCCAGACGATGGCTAGGGTTTGAAATCCGACACGGAACCTGAAACACAGTCATAAATTGAGGAGAAGAATGCTACAAGGATCTCGCGGTCGTCGATTTCATCTGGTCTTTTCAGGCGATTTTCGTACCACCCGACAAAAATGGGCCGAAATCGGTATTTTCAGGCCAGACGATGGCTAGGGTTTGAAATCCGACACGGAACCAGAGACACAGTCATAAATTTAGGAGAAGAATGCTACAAGGATCTCGCGGTCGTCGATTTTATCTGCACTTTTCGGGCAATTTTCGTACCACCCGACAAAAACGGGCTGAAATCGGTATTTTCGGGCCAGACGATGGCTAGGATTTGAAATCCGACACGGAACCCGAGACACAGTCATAAATTTAAGAGAAGAATGCTACAAGGATCTCGCGGTCGTCGATTTCATCTGCACTTTTCAGGCGATTTTTGTACCACCTGACAAAAATTGGCCGAAATCGGTATTTTCGGGCCCGACGATGACTAGGGTTTGAAATCCGACACGAAACCCGAGACACAGTCATAAATTGAGGAGAAGAATGCTAGAAGGATCTCGCGGTCGTCGATTTCATCTGCACTTTTCGGGCGATTTTCGTACCACCATACAAAAATGTGTCGAAATCGGTATTTTCGGGCCAGACGATGGCTAGGGTTTGAAATCCGACACGGAACCCGAGACACAGTCATAAATTTAAGAGAAGAATGCTACGAGGATCTCGCGGTCGTCGATTTCATCTGCACTTTTTGGGCGATTTTCGTACCACTCGACAAAAATGGTCTGAAATCGGTATTTTCGGGCCAGACGATGGCTAGGGTTTGAAATCCGACACGGAACCCGAGACACAGTCATAAATTGAGGAGAAGAATGATATAAGGATCTCGCGGTCATCGATTTCATCTGCACTTTTCGGGCGATTTTCGTACCACCCGACAAAAATGGGCCGAAATCTGTATTTTCGGGCCAGACGATGGCTAGGGTTTGAAATCCGACACGGAACCCGAGACACAGTATTAAATTTAGGAGCAGAATGCTACAAGGATCTCGCGGTCGTCGATTTCATCTTGACTTTTCTAGCGATTTTCGTACCACCCGACAAAAATGGGCCGAAATCGGTATTTTCGGTCCAGACGATTGCTAGGGTTTGAAATCCGACACGGAACCCGAGACACAGTCAAAAAATTTGGAGAAGAATGCTACAAGGATCTCGCGGTCGTCGATTTCATCTGGACTTTTCAGGCGATTTTCGTACCACCCGACAAAAATGGGCCGAAATCGGTATTTTCAGGCCAGACGATGGCTAGGGTTTGAAATCCGACACGGAACCAGAGACACACTCATAAATTTAGGAGAAGAATGCTACAAGGATCTCGCGATCGTCGATTTTATCTGCACTTTTCGGGCAATTTTCGTACCACCCGACAAAAACGGGCCGAAATCGGTATTTTCGGGCCAGACGATGGCTAGGGTTTGAAATCCGACACGGAACCCGAGACACAGTCATAAGTTTAAGAGAAGAATGCTACAAGGATCTCGCAGTCGTCGATTTCATCTGCACTTTTCAGGCGATTTTTGTACCACCTGACAAAAATGGGCCGAAATCGGTATTTTCGGGCCCGACGATGACGAGGGTTTGAAATTCGACACGAAACCCGAGACACAGTCATAAATTAAGGAGAAGAATGCTACAAGAATCTCGCGATCGTCGATTTCATCTGCACTTTTCGGGCGATTTTCGTACCACCCGACAAAAATGGGCCGAAATCGGTATTTTCGGGCCAGACGATGGCTAGGTTTTGAAATCCGACACGGAACCCGAGACACAGTCATAAATTTAGGAGAAGAATGCTAGAAGGATCTCGCGGTCGTCGATTTCATCTGCACTTTTCGGGCGATTTTCGTACCACCCGACAAAAATGAGCCGAAATCGGTATTTTCGGGCCAGACGATGGCTAGGGTTTGAAATCCGACACGGAACCTGAGACACAGTCATAAATTTAGGAGAAGAATGCTACAAGGATCTCGCGGTCGTCGATTTCATCTGGACTTTTCAGGCGATTTTCGTACCACCCGACAAAAATGGGCCGAAATCGGTATTTTCAGGCCAGACGATGGCTAGGGTTTGAAATCCGACACGGAACCCGAGACACAGTCATAAATTTAAGAGAAGAATGCTACAAGGATCTCGCGGTCGTCGATTTCATCTGCACTTTTCAGGCGATTTTCGTACCACCCGACAAAAATGGGCCGAAATCGGTATTTTCAGGCCAGACGATGACTAGGGTTTGAAATCCGACACGAAACCCGAGACACAGTCATAAATTGAGGAGAAGAATGCTATAAGGATCTCGCGGTCGTCGATTTCATCTGCACTTTTCGGGCGATTTTCGTACCACCCGACAAAAATGGGCCGAAATCGGTATTTTCGGGCCAGACGATGGCTAGGTTTTGAAATCCGACACGGAACCCGAGACACAGTCATAAATTGAGGAGAAGAATGCTATAAGGATCTCGCGGTCGTCAATTTCATCTGCACTTTTCGAGCGATTTTCGTACCACCCAACAAAAATGGGCCGAAATCGGTATTTTCGGGCCAGACGATGGCTAGGGTTTGAAATCCGACACGGAACCCGAGACACAGTCATAAATTTAGGAGAAGAATGCTACAAGGATCTCGCGGTCGTCGATTTCATCTGCACTTTTCAGGCGATTTTCGTACCTCCTGAAAAAAATGGGCCGAAATCGGTATTTTCGGGCCAGACGATGGCTAGGGTTTGAAATCCGACACGGAACCCGAGTCACAGTCATAAATTAAGGAGAAGAATGCTACAAGGATCTCGCGGTCGTCGATTTCATCTGCACTTTTCGGGCGATTTTCGTACCACCCGACAAAAATGGGCCGAAATCGGTATTTTCGGGCCAGACGATGGCTAGGGTTTGAAATCCTACACGAAATTCGAGACACAGTCATAAATTTTGGAGAAGAATGCTACAAGGATCTCGCGGTCGTCGATTTCATCTGGACTTTTCGGGCGATTTTCGTACCACCCGACAAAAATGGGCCGAAATCGGTATTTTCGGGCCAGACGATGGCTAGGGTTTGAAATCCGTCACGAAACTCGAGACACATTCATAAATTTAGGAGAAGAATGCTACAAGAATCTCGCGGTCGTCGATTTCATCTGCACTTTTCATGCGATTTTCGTACCACCTAACAAAAATGGGCCGAAATCGGTATTTTCGGGCCAGACGATGGCTAGGGTTTGAAATCCGACACGGAACCCGAGACATGGTCATAAAAGGAGGAGAAGAATGCTATAAGGATCTCGCGGTCGTCGATTTCATCTGCACTTTTCGGGCGATTTTCGTACCATCCTACAATAATGGGCCGAAATCGGTATTTTCGAGCCAGACGATGGGTAGGGTTTGAAATCCTACACGAAACCCGAGACACAGTCATAAATTTTGGAGAAGAATGCTACAAGGATCTCGCGGTCGTCAATTTCATCTGGACTTTTCGGGCGATTTTCGTACCACCCGACAAAAATAGGCCGAAATCGGTATTTTCGGGCCAGACGCTGGCTTGGGTTTGAAATCCGTCACGAAACCCGAGACACAGTCATAAATTTAGGAGAAGAATGCTACAAGAATCTCGCGGTCGTCGATTTCATCTGCACTTTTCGGGCGATTTTCGTACCACCTGACAAAAATGGGCCGAAATCGGTATTTTCGGGCCAGACGATGGCTAGGGTTTGAAATCCGACACGGAACCCGAGACACAGTCATAAATTGAGGAGAAGAATGCTACAAGGATCTCGCGGTCGTCGATTTCATCTGCACTTTTCGGGCGATTTTCGTACCACTCGACAAAAATGGGCCGAAATCGGTATTTTCGGGCCAGACGATGGCTAGGGTTTGAAATCCGACACGGAACCCGAGACACAGTCATAAATTTTGGAGAAGAATGCTACAAGGATCTCGCGGTCGTCGATTTCATCTGGACTTTTCGGGCAATTTTCGTACCACCCGACAAAAATGGGCCGAAATCGGTATTTTCGTGCCAGACGATGGCTAGGGTTTGAAATCCGACACGCAACCCGAGACACATTCATAAATTTAGGAGAAGAATGCTACAAGGATCTCACGGTCGTCGATTTCATCTGCACTTTTCGGGCGATTTCCGTACCACCCAACAAAAATGGGCTGAAATCAATATTTTCGGGCCAGACGATTGCTAGGGTTTGAAATCCGACACGAAACCCGAGACACAGTCATAAATAGAGGAGAAGAATGCTATAAGGATCCTGCGGTCGTCGATTTCATCTGCACTTTTCGGGCGATTTCCGTACCACCCGACAAAAATGGGCCTAAATCGGTATTTTCGGGCCAGACGATGGCTAGGGTTTGAAATCCGACACGGAACCCGAGACACAGTCATAAATAGAGGAGAAGAATGCTAAAAGGATCTCGCGGTCGTCGATTTCATCTGGACTTTTCGGGCAATTTTCGTACCACCCGACAAAAATGGGCCGAAATAGGTATATTTGTGCCAGACGATGGCTAGGGTTTGAAATCCGACACGCAACCCGAGACACATTCATAAATTTAGGAGAAGAATGCTACAAGGATCTCACGGTCGTCGATTTCATCTGCACTTTTCGGGCGATTTCCGTACCACCCAACAAAAATGGACTGAAATCGGTATTTTCGTGCCAGACGATGGCTAGGGTTTGAAATCCGACACGCAACCCGAGACACATTCATAAATTTAGGAGAAGAATGCTACAAGGATCTCACGGTCTTCGATTTCATCTGCACTTTTCGGGCGATTTCCGTACCACCCGACAAAAATGGGCTGAAATCGATATTTTCGGGCCAGACGATTGCTAGGGTTTGAAATCCGACACGAAACCCGAGACACAGTCATAAATAGAGGAGAAGAATGCTATAAGGATCTCGCAGTCGTCGATTTCATCTGCACTTTTCGGGCGATTTCCGTACCACCCGACAAAAATGGGCCGAAATCGGTATTTTCAGGCCAGACGATGGCTAGGGTTTGAAATCCGACACGGAACCCGAGACACAGTAATAAATAGAGGAGAAGAATGCTACAAGGATCTCGCGATCGTCGATTTCATCTGGACGTTTCGGGCAATTTTCGTACCACCCGACAAAAATGGGCCGAAATCGGTATTTTTGTGCCAGACGATAGCTAGGGTTTGAAATCCGACACGCAACCCGAGACACATTCATAAATTTAGGTGAAGAATGCTACAAGGATCTCACGGTCGTCGATTTCATCTGCACTTTTCGGGCGATTTCCGTACCACCCGACAAAAATGGGCTGAAATCGATATTTTCGGGCCAGACGATTGCTAGGGTTTGAAATCCGACACGAAACCTGAGACACAATCATAAATAGACGAGAAGAATGCTATAAGGATCTCGCGGTCGTCGATTTCATCTGCACTTTTCGGGCGATTTCCGTACAACCCGACAAAAATGGGACGAAATCGGTATTTTCGGGCCAGACGATGGCTAGGGATTGAAATCCGACACGGAACCCGAGACACAGTCATAAATTGAGGAGAAGAATGCTATAACGATCTCGCGGTCGTCAATTTCATTTGCACTTTTCGGGCGATTTTCGTACCACCCGACAAAAATGGGCCGAAATCGGTATTTTCGGTCCAAACGATGGCTAGGGTTTGAAATCCGACACGAAACCCGAGTCACAATCATAAATTGAGGAGAAGAATTCTACAAGGATCTCGCGATCGTCGATTTCATCTGCACTTTTCGGGCAATTTGCGTACCACCCGACAAAAATAGGCCGAAATCGGTATTTTCGGGCCAGACGATGGCTAGGGTTTGAAATCCTACACGGAACCCGAGACACAGTCATAAATTTTGGAGAAGAATGCTACAAGGATCTCGCGGTCGTCGATTTCATCTGGACTTTTCGAGCAATTTTCGTACCATCCGACAAAAATGGGCCGAAATCGGTATTTTCGTGCCAGACGATGGCTAGGGTTTGAAATCCGACATGCAACCCGAGACACATTCATAAATTTAGGAGAAGAATGCTACAAGGATATCACGGTCGTCGATTTCATCTGCACTTTTCGGGCGATTTCCGTACCACCCAACAAAAATGGGCTGAAATCGATATTTTCGGGCCAGACGATTGCTAGGGTTTGAAATCCGACACGAAACCTGAGACACAATCATAAATAGACGAGAAGAATGCTATAAGGATCTCGCGGTCGTCGATTTCATCTGCACTTTTAGGGCGATTTCCGTACAACCCGACAAAAATGGGACGAAATCGGTATTTTCGGGCCAGACGATGGCTAGGGTTTGAAATCCGACACGAAACCCGAGACACAGTCATAAATTTAGGAGAAGAATGCTTCAAGAATCTCGCGCTCGTCGATTTCATCTGCACTTTTCGGGCGATTTCCCTACCAACCGACAAAAATGGGCCGAAATCGGTATTTTCGTGCCAGACGATGGCTAGGGATTGAAATCCGACACGCAACCCGAGACACATTCATAAATTTAGGAGAAGAATGCTACAAGGATCTCACGGTCTTCGATTTCATCTGCACTTTTCGGGCGATTTCCGTACCACCCAACAAAAATGGGCTGAAATCGATATTTTCGGGCCAGACGATTGCTAGGGTTTGAAATCCGACACGAAACCCGAGACACAGTCATAAATAGAGGAGAAGAATGCTATAAGGATCTCGCAGTCGTCGATTTCATCTGCACTTTTCGGACGATTTCCGTACCACCCGACAAAAATGGGCCGAAATCGGTATTTTCGGGCCAGACGATGGCTAGGGTTTGAAATCCGACACGGAACCCGAGACACAGTCATAAATAGAGGAGAAGAATGCTACAAGGATCTCGCGGTCGTCGATTTCATCTGGACTTTTCGGGCAATTTTCGTACCACCCGACAAAAATGGGCCGAAATCGGTAATTTTGTGCCAGATGATGGCTAGGGTTTGAAATCCGACACGCAACCCGAGACACATTCATAAATTTAGGAGAAGAATGCTACAAGGATCTCACGGTCGTCGATTTCATCTGCACTTTTCGGGCGATTTCCGTACCACCCGACAAAAATGGGCTGAAATCGATATTTTCGGGCCAGACGATTGCTAGGGTTTGAAATCCGACACGAAACCTGAGACACAATCATAAATAGACGAGAAGAATGCTATAAGGATCTCGCGGTCGTCGATTTCATCTGCACTTTTCGGGCGATTTCCGTACAACCCGACAAAAATGGGACGAAATCGGTATTTTCGGGCCAGACGATGGCTAGGGTTTGAAATCCGACACGAAACCCGAGACACAGTCATAAATTAAGGAGAAGAATGCTTCAAGAATCTCGCGGTCGTCGATTTCATCTGCACTTTTCGGGCGATTTCCCTACCAACCGACAAAAATGGGCCGAAATCGGTATTTTCGTGCCAGACGATGGCTAGGGATTGAAATCCGACACGGAACCCGAGACACAGTCATAAATTGAGGAGAAGAATGCTATAACGATCTCGCGGTCGTCAATTTCATTTGCACTTTTCAGGCGATTTTCGTACCACCCGACAAAAATGGGCCGAAATCGGTATTTTCGGGCCAGACGATGGCTAGGGTTTGAAATCCGACACGAAACCCGAGTCACAGTCTTAAATTGAGGAGAAGAATGCTACAAGGATCTCGCGATCGTCGATTTCATCTGCACTTTTCGGGCGATTTGCGTACCACCCGACAAAAATAGGGCGAAATCGGTATTTTCGGGCCAGACGATGGCTAGGGTTTGAAATCCTACACGGAACCCGAGACACAGTCATAAATTTTGGAGAAGAATACTACAAGGATCTCGCGGTCGTCAATTTCATCTGGACTTTTCGGGCAATTTTCGTACTACCAGACAAAAATGGGCCGAAATCGGTATTTTCGTGCCAGACGATGGCTAGGGTTTGAAATCCGACACGCAACCCGAGACACATTCATAAATTTAGGAGAAGAATGCTACAAGGATCTCACGGTCGTCGATTTCATCTGCACTTTTCGGGCGATTTCCGTACCACCCAACAAAAATGGGCTGAAATCAATATTTTCGGGCCAGACGATTGCTAGGGTTTGAAATCCGACACGAAACCCGAGACACAGTCATAAATAGAGGAGAAGAATGCTATAAGGATCCTGCGGTCGTCGATTTCATCTGCACTTTTCGGGCGATTTCCGTACCACCCGACAAAAATGGGCCTAAATTGGTATTTTCGGGCCAGACGATGGCTAGGGTTTGAAATCCGACACGAAACCCGAGACACAGTCATAAATTTAGGAGAAGAATGCTTCAAGAATCTCGCGGTCGTCGATTTCCTCTGCACTTTTCGGGCGATTTCCGTACCACCCGACAAAAATGGGCTGAAATCGATATTTTCGGGCCAGACGATTGCTAGGGTTTGAAATCCGACACGAAACCCGAGACACAATCATAAATAGAGGAGAAGAATGCTATAAGGATCTCGCGGTCGTCGATTTCATCTGCACTTTTCGGGCGATTTCCGTACAACCCGACAAAAATGGGACGAAATCGGTATTTTCGGGCCAGACGATGGCTAGGGTTTGAAATCCGACACGAAACCCGAGACACAGTCATAAATTTAGGAGAAGAATGCTACAAGAATCTCGCGGTCGTCGATTTCATCTGCACTTTTCGGGCGATTTTCGTACCACCCGACAAAAATGTGCCGAAATCGGTATTTTCGGGCCAGACGATGGCTAGGGTTTGAAATCCGACACGGAACCCGAGACACAGTCATAAATTTTGGAGAAGAATGCTACAAGGATCTCGCGGTCGTCGATTTCATCTGGACTTTTCGGGCAATTTTCGTACCACCCGACAAAAATGGGCCGAAATCGGTATTTTCGTGCCAGACGATGGCTAGGGTTTGAAATCCGACACGAAACCCGAGACACAGTCATAAATAGAGGAGAAGAATGCTATAAGGATCTCGCAGTCGTCGATTTCATCTGCACTTTTCGGGCGATTTCCGTACCACCCGACAAAAATGGGCCGAAATCGGTATTTTCGGGCCAGACGATGGCTAGGGTTTGAAATCCGACACGGAACCCGAGACACAGTCATAAATAGAGGAGAAGAATGCTAAAAGGATCTCGCGGTCGTCGATTTCATCTGCACTTTTCGGGCGATTTTCGTACCACCCGACAAAAATGGGCTGAAATCGATATTTTCGGGCCAGACGATTGCTAGGGTTTGAAATCCGACATGAAACCCGAGACACAGTCATAAATAGAGGAGAAGAATGCTACAAGGATCTCACGGTCGTCGATTTCATCTGCACTTTTCGGGCGATTTTCGTACCACCCGACAAAAATGGGCTGAAATCGATATTTTCGGGCCAGACGATTGCTAGGGTTTGAAATCCGACACGAAACCCGAGACACAGTCATAAAGAGAGGAAAAGAATGCTACAAGGATCTCAAGGTCGTCGATTTCATCTGCACTTTTCGGGCGATTTCCGTACCACCCGACAAAAATGGGCTGAAATCGATATTTTCGGGCCAGACGATGGCTAGGGTATGAAATCCGACAAGGAACCCGAGACACAGTCATAAATTGAGGAGAAGAATGCTACAAGGATCTCGCGGTCGTCGATTTCATCTGGACTTTTCGGGCGATTTTCGTACCACCCGACAAAAATGGGCCGAAATCGGTATTTTCGGGCAAGACGATGGCTAGGGTTTGAAATCCGACACGGAACCCGAGACACAGTCATAAATTTAGGAGAAGAATGCTACAAGGATCTCGCGGTGGTCGATTTCATCTGCACTTTTCGGGCGATTTTCGTACCACCCGACAAAAATGGGCCGAAATCGGTATTTTCGGGCCAGACGATTGCTAGGGTTTGAAATCCGACACGGAACCCGAGACACAGTCATAAGTTTAGGAGAAGAATGCTACCACGATCTCGCGGTCGTTGATTTCATCTAGACTATTGGGCGATTTTCGTACCACCCGACAAAAATCGGCAGAAATCGGTATTTTCGGGCCAAACGATGGCTAGGGTTTGAAATCCGACACGGAACCCAAGACACAGTCATAAATTTAGGAGAAGATTGCTACAAGGATCTCGCGGTCGTCGATTTCATCTGGACTTTTCGGGCGATTTTCGTACCACCCGACAAAAATGGGCCGAAATCGGTATTTTCGGGCCAGACGATGGCTAGGGTTTGAAATCCGACACGAAACCCGAGACACAGTCATAAATTTTGGAGAAGAATGCTACAAGGATCTCGCGGTCGTCGATTTCATCTGGACTTTTCGGGCAATTTTCGTACCACCCGACAAAAATGGGCCGAAATCGGTATTTTCGTGCCAGACGATGGCTAGGGTTTGAAATCCGACACGAAACCCGAGACACAGTCATAAATAGAGGAGAAGAATGCTATAAGGATCTCGCAGTCGTCGATTTCATCTGCACTTTTCGGGCGATTTCCGTACCACCCGACAAAAATGGGCCGAAATCGGTATTTTCGGGCCAGACGATGGCTAGGGTTTGAAATCCGACACGGAACCCGAGACACAGTCATAAATAGAGGAGAAGAATGCTACAAGGATCTCGCGGTCGTCGATTTCATCTGGACTTTTCGGGCAATTTTCGTACCACCCGACAAAAATGGGTCGAAATCGGTAATTTTGTGCCAGACGATGGCTAGGGTTTGAAATTCGACACGCAACCCGAGACACATTCATAAATTTAGGAGAAGAATGCTACAAGGATCTCACGGTCGTCGATTTCATCTGCACTTTTCGGGCGATTTCCGTACCATCCGACAAAAATGGGCTGAAATCGATATTTTTGGGCAAGACGATTGCTAGGGTTTGAAATCCGACACGAAACCTGAGACACAATCATAAATAGACGAGAAGAATGCTATTAGGATCTCGCGGTCGTCGATTTCATCTGCACTTTTAGGGCGATTTCCGTACAACCCGACAAAAATGGGACGAAATCGGTATTTTCGGGCCAGACGATGGCTAGGGTTTGAAATCCGACACGAAACCCGAGACACAGTCATAAATTTAGGAGAAGAATGCTTCAAGAATCTCGCGGTCGTCGATTTCATCTGCACTTTTCGGGCGATTTCCCTACCAACCGACAAAAATGGGCCGAAATCGGTATTTTCGTGCCAGACGATGGCTAGGGATTAAAATCTGACACGGAACCCGAGACACAGTCATAAATTGAGGAGAAGAATGCTATAACGATCTCGCGGTCGTCAATTTCATTTGCACTTTTCGGGCGATTTTCGTACCACCCGACAAAAATGGGCCGAAATCGGTATTTTCGGGCCAGACGATGGCTACGGTTTGAAATCCGACACGAAACCCGAGTCACAGTCATAAATTGATGAGAAGAATGCTACAAGGATCTCGCGATCGTCGATTTCATCTACACTTTTCGGGCGATTTGCGTACCACCCGACAAAAATAGGCCGAAATCGGTATTTTCGGGCCAGACGATGGCTAGGGTTTGAAATCCTACACGGAACCCGAGACACAGTCATAAATTTTGGAGAAGAATGCTACAAGGATCTCGCGGTCGTCGATTTCATCTGGACTTTTCGGGCAATTTTCGAACCACCCGACAAAAATGGGCCGAAATCGGTATTTTCGTGCCAGACGATGGCTAGGGTTTGAAATCCGACACGCAACCCGAGACACATTCATAAATTTAGGAGAAGAATGCTACAAGGATCTCACGGTCGTCGATTTCATCTGCACTTTTCGGGCGATTTCCGTACCACCCAACAAAAATGGGCTGAAATCAATATTTTCGGGCCAGACGATTGCTAGGGTTTGAAATCCGACACGAAACCCGAGACACAGTCATAAATAGAGGAGAAGAATGCTATAAGGATCCTGCGGTCGTCGATTTCATCTGCACTTTTCGGGCGATTTCCGTACCACCCGACAAAAATGGGCCTAAATTGGTATTTTCGGGCCAGACGATGGCTAGGGTTTGAAATCCGACACGAAACCCGAGACACAGTCATAAATTTAGGAGAAGAATGCTTCAAGAATCTCGCGGTCGTCGATTTCCTCTGCACTTTTCGGGCGATTTCCGTACCACCCGACAAAAATGGGCTGAAATCGATATTTTCGGGCCAGACGATTGCTAGGGTTTGAAATCCGACACGAAACCCGAGACACAATCATAAATAGAGGAGAAGAATGCTATAAGGATCTCGCGGTCGTCGATTTCATCTGCACTTTTCGGGCGATTTCCGTACAACCCGACAAAAATGGGACGAAATCGGTATTTTCGGGCCAGACGATGGCTAGGGTTTGAAATCCGACACGAAACCCGAGACACAATCATAAATGTAGGAGAAGAATGCTTCAATAATCTCGCGGTCGTCGATTTCATCTGCACTTTTCGGGGGATTTCCCTACCAACCGACAAAAATGGGCCGAAATCGGTATTTTCGTGCTAGACGATGGCTAGGGATTAAAATCCGACACGGAACCCGAGACAGTCATAAATTGAGCAGAAGAATGCTATAAGGATCTCGCGGTCGTCAATTTCATTTGCACTTTTCGGGCGATTTTTGTACCACCCGACAAAAATGGGTCGAAATCGGTATTTTCGGGCCAAACGATGGCTAGGGTTTGAAATCCGACACGAAACCCGAGTCACAGTCATAAATTGAGGAGAAGAATGCTACAAGGATCTCGCGATCGTCGATTTCATCTGCACTTTTCGGGCGATTTTCGTACCACCCGACAAAAATAGGCCGAAATCGGTATTTTCGGGTCAGACGATGGCTAGGGTTTGAAATCCTACACGGAACCCGAGACACAGTCATAAATTTTGGAGAAGAATGCTACAAGGATCTCGCGGTCGTCGATTTCATCTGGACTTTTCGGGCAATTTTCGTACCACCCGACAAAAATGGGCCGAAATCGGTATTTTCGTGCCAGACGATGGCTAGGGTTTGAAATCCGACACGAAACCCGAGACACAGTCATAAATAGAGGAGAAGAATGCTATAAGGATCTCGCAGTCGTCGATTTCATCTGCACTTTTCGGGCGATTTCCGTACCACCCGACAAAAATGGGCCGAAATCGGTATTTTCGGGCCAGACGATGGCTAGGGTTTGAAATCCGACACGGAACCCGAGACACAGTCATAAATAGAGGAGAAGAATGCTACAAGGATCTCGCGGTCGTCGATTTCATCTGGACTTTTCGGGCAATTTTCGTACCACCCGACAAAAATGGGCCGAAATCGGTAATTTTGTGCCAGATGATGGCTAGGGTTTGAAATCCGACACGCAACCCGAGACACATTCATAAATTTAGGAGAAGAATGCTACAAGGATCTCACGGTCGTCGATTTCATCTGCACTTTTCGGGCGATTTCCGTACCACCCGACAAAAATGGGCTGAAATCGATATTTTCGGGCCAGACGATTGCTAGGGTTTGAAATCCGACACAAAACCTGAGACACAATCATAAATAGACGAGAAGAATGCTATAAGGATCTCGCGGTCGTCGATTTCATCTGCACTTTTCGGGCGATTTCCGTACAACCCGACAAAAATGGGACGAAATCGGTATTTTCGGGCCAGACGATGGCTAGGGTTTGAAATCCGACACGAAACCCGAGACACAGTCATAAATTTAGGAGAAGAATGCTTCAAGAATCTCGCGGTCGTCGATTTCATCTGCACTTTTCGGGCGATTTCCCTACCAACCGACAAAAATGGGCCGAAATCGGTATTTTCGTGCCAGACGATGGCTAGGGATTGAAATCTGACACGGAACCCGAGACACAGTCATAAATTGAGGAGAAGAATGCTATAACGATCTCGCGGTCGTCAATTTCATTTGCACTTTTCGGGCGATTTTCGTACCACCCGACAAAAATGGGCCGAAATCGGTATTTTCGGGCCAGACGATGGCTACGGTTTGAAATCCGACACGAAACCCGAATCACAGTCATAAATTGATGAGAAGAATGCTACAAGGATCTCGCGATCGTCGATTTCATCTACACTTTTCGGGCGATTTGCGTACCACCCGACAAAAATGGGCCGAAATCGGTATTTTCGGGCCAGACGATGGCTAGGGTTTGAAATCCTACACGGAACCCGAGACACAGTCATAAATTTTGGAGAAGAATGCTACAAGGATCTCGCGGTCGTCGATTTCATCTGGACTTTTCGGGCAATTTTCGTACCACCCGACAAAAATCGGCCGAAATCGGTATTTTCGTGCCAGACGATGGCTAGAGTTTGAAATCCGACACGCAACCCGAGACACATTCATAAATTTAGGAGAAGAATGCTACAAGGATCTCACGGTCGTCGATTTCATCTGCACTTTTCGGGCGATTTCCGTACCACCCAACCAAAATGGGCTGAAATCAATATTTTCGGGCCAGACGATTGCTAGGGTTTGAAATCCGACACGAAACCCGAGACACAATCATAAATGGAGGAGAAGAATGCTACAAGGATCTCACGGTCGTCGATTTCATCTGCACTTTTC
>JBBPBP010000865.1:40335-52330 GCA_037974735.1 Cicer chorassanicum | reverse complement strand
GCCTAAATCGGTATTTTCGGGCCAGACGATGGCTAGGGTTTGAAATCCGACACGGAACCCGAGACACAGTCATAAATAGAGGAGAAGAATGCTAAAAGGATCTCGCGGTCGTCGATTTCATCTGCACTTTTCGGGCGATTTTCGTACCACCCGACAAAAATGGGCTGAAATCGATATTTTCGGGCCAGACGATTGCTAGGGTTTGAAATCTGACACGAAACCCGAGACACAGTCATAAATAGAGGAGAAGAATGCTACAAGGATCTCACGGTCGTCGATTTCATCTGCACTTTTCGGGCGATTTTCGTACCACCCGACAAAAATGGGCTGAAATCGATATTTTCTGGCCAGACGATTGCTAGGGTTTGAAATCCGACACGAAACCCGAGACACAGTCATAAATAGAGGAGAAGAATGCTACATGGATCTCACGGTCGTCGATTTCATCTGCACTTTTCGGGCGATTTCCGTACCACCCGACAAAAATGGGCTGAAATCGATATTTTCGGGCCAGACGATTGCTAGGGTTTGAAATCCGACACGGAACCCGAGACACAGTCATAAATAGAGGAGAAGAATGCTACAAGGATCTCGCGATCGTCGATTTCATCTGCACTTTTCGGGCGATTTTCGTACCACCCGACAAAAATAGGCCGAAATCGGTATTTTCGGGCCAGACGATGGCTAGGGTTTGAAATCCGACATGAAACCCGAGTCACAGTCATAAATTGAGGAGAAGAATGCTGCAAGGATCTCGCGATCGTCGATTTCATTTGCACTTTTCGGGCGATTTGCGTACCACCCGACAAAAATAGGCCGAAATCGGTATTTTCGGGCCAGACGATGGCTAGGGTTTGAAATCCTACACGGAACCCGAGACACAGTCATAAATTTTGGAGAAGAATGCTACAAGGATCTCTCGTTCGTCGATTTCATCTGGACTTTTCGGGCAATTTTCGTACCACCCACAAAAATGGGCCGAAATCGGTATTTTCGTGCCAGACGATGGCTAGGGTTTGAAATCCGACACGAAACCCGAGACACAGTCATAAATAGAGGAGAAGAATGCTATAAGGATCTCTCGGTCGTCGATTTCATCTGCACTTTTCGGGTGATTTCCGTACCACCCGACGAAAATGGGCCGAAATCGGTATTTTCGGGCCAGACGATGGCTAGGGTTTGAAATCCGACACGGAACCCGAGACACAGTCATAAATAGAGGAGAAGAATGCTACAAGGATCTCGCGATCGTCGATTTCATCTGCACTTTTCGGGCGATTTTCGTACCACCCGACAAAAATAGGCCGAAATCGGTATTTTCGGGCCAGACGATGGCTAGGGTTTGAAATCCGACATGAAACCCGAGTCACAGTCATAAATTGAGGAGAAGAATGCTACAAGGATCTCGCGATCGTCGATTTCATTTGCACTTTTCGGGCGATTTGCGTACCACCCGACAAAAATAGGCCGAAATCGGTATTTTCGGGCCAGACGATGGCTAGGGTTTGAAATCCTACACGTAACCTGAGACACAGTCATAAATAGAGGAGAAGAATGCTATAAGGATCTCTCGGTCGTCGATTTCATCTGCACTTTTCGGGTGATTTCCGTACCACCCGACGAAAATGGGCCGAAATCGGTATTTTCGGGCCAGACGATGGCTAGGGTTTGAAATCCGACACGGAACCCGAGACACAGTCATAAATAGAGGAGAAGAATGCTACAAGGATCTCGCGATCGTCGATTTCATCTGCACTTTTCGGGCGATTTTCGTACCACCCGACAAAAATAGGCCGAAATCGGTATTTTCGGGCCAGACGATGGCTAGGGTTTGATATCCTACACGGAACCCGAGACACAGTCATAAATTTTGGAGAAGAATGCTACAAGGATCTCGCGGTCGTCGATTTCATTTGCACTTTTCAGGCGATTTTCGTACCACCCGACAAAAATGGGCCGAAATCGGTATTTTCGGGCCAGACGATGGCTAGGGTTTGAAATCCGACACGAAACCCGAGTCACAGTCATAAATTGAGGAGAAGAATGCTACAACGATCTCGCGATTGTCGATTTCATCTGCACTTTTCGGGCGATTTGCGTACCACCCGACAAAAATAGGCCGAAATCGGTATTTTCGGGCCAGACGATGGCTAGGGTTTGAAATCCGACACGGAACCCGAGACACAGTCATAAATAGAGGAGAAGAATGCTACAAGGATCTCGCGATCGTCGATTTCATCTGCACTTTTCGGGCGATTTTCGTACCACCCGACAAAAATAGGCCGAAATCGGTATTTTCGGGCCAGACGATGGCTAGGGTTTGATATCCTACACGGAACCCGAGACACAGTCATAAATTTTGGAGAAGAATGCTACAAGGATCTCGCGGTCGTCGATTTCATCTGGACTTTTCGGGCAATTTTTCGTACCACCAGACAAAAATAGGCCAAAATCGGTATTTTCGTGCCAGACGATTGCTAGGGTTTGAAATCCGACACGAAACCCGAGACACAGTCATAAATAGAGGAGAAGAATGCTACATGGATCTCACGGTCGTCGATTTCATCTGCACTTTTCGGGCGATTTCCGTACCACCCGACAAAAATGGGCTGAAATCGATATTTTCGGGCCAGACGATTGCTAGGGTTTGAAATCCGACACGGAACCCGAGACACAGTCATAAATAGAGGAGAAGAATGCTACAAGGATCTCGCGATCGTCGATTTCATCTGCACTTTTCGGGCGATTTTCGTACCACCCGACAAAAATAGGCCGAAATCGGTATTTTCGGGCCAGACGATGGCTAGGGTTTGAAATCCGACATGAAACCCGAGTCACAGTCATAAATTGAGGAGAAGAATGCTACAAGGATCTCGCGATCGTCGATTTCATTTGCACTTTTCGGGCGATTTGCGTACCACCCGACAAAAATAGGCCGAAATCGGTATTTTCGGGCCAGACGATGGCTAGGGTTTGAAATCCTACACGTAACCTGAGACACAGTCATAAATAGAGGAGAAGAATGCTATAAGGATCTCTCGGTCGTCGATTTCATCTGCACTTTTCGGGTGATTTCCGTACCACCCGACGAAAATGGGCCGAAATCGGTATTTTCGGGCCAGACGATGGCTAGGGTTTGAAATCCGACACGGAACCCGAGACACAGTCATAAATAGAGGAGAAGAATGCTACAAGGATCTCGCGATCGTCGATTTCATCTGCACTTTTCGGGCGATTTTCGTACCACCCGACAAAAATAGGCCGAAATCGGTATTTTCGGGCCAGACGATGGCTAGGGTTTGATATCCTACACGGAACCCGAGACACAGTCATAAATTTTGGAGAAGAATGCTACAAGGATCTCGCGGTCGTCGATTTCATTTGCACTTTTCAGGCGATTTTCGTACCACCCGACAAAAATGGGCCGAAATCGGTATTTTCGGGCCAGACGATGGCTAGGGTTTGAAATCCGACACGAAACCCGAGTCACAGTCATAAATTGAGGAGAAGAATGCTACAACGATCTCGCGATTGTCGATTTCATCTGCACTTTTCGGGCGATTTGCGTACCACCCGACAAAAATAGGCCGAAATCGGTATTTTCGGGCCAGACGATGGCTAGGGTTTGAAATCCTACACGGAACCCGAGACACAGTCATAAATTTTGGAGAAGAACAAAAATGGGCCGAAATCAGTATTTTCGTGCCAGACGATGGCTAGGGTTTGAAATCCGACACGCAACCCGAGACACATTCATAAATTTAAGAGAAGAATGCTACAAGGATCTCACGGTCGTCGATTTCATCTGCACTTTTCGGGCGATTTCCGTACTACCCAATAAAAATGGGCTGAAATCGATATTTTCGGGCCAGACGATTGCTAGGGTTTGAAATCCGACACGAAACCCGAGACACAGTCATAAATAGAGGAAAAGAATGCTATAAGGATCTCGCTGTCGTCGATTTCATCTGCACTTTACGGGCGATTTCCGTACCACCCGACAAAAATGAGCCTAAATCGGTATTTTCGGGCCAGACGATGGCTAGGGTTTGAAATCCGACACGGAACCCGAGACACAGTCATAAATAGAGGAGAAGAATGCTAAAAGGATCTCGCGGTCGTCGATTTCATCTGCACTTTTCGGGCGATTTTCGTACCACCCGACAAAAATGGGCTGAAATCGATATTTTCGGGCCAGACGATTGCTAGGGTTTGAAATCCGACACGAAACCCGAGACACAGTCATAAATAGAGGAGAAGAATGCTACAAGGATCTCACGGTCGTCGATTTCATCTGCACTTTTCGGGCGATTTTCGTACCACCCGACAAAAATGGGCTGAAATCGATATTTTCGGGCCAGACGATTGCTAGGGTTTGAAATCCGACACGAAACCCGAGACACAGTCATAAATAGAGGAGAAGAATGCTACAAGGATCTCACGGTCGTCGATTTCATCTGCTCTTTTCGGGCGATTTTCGTACCACCCGACAAAAATGGGCTGAAATCGATATTTTCTGGCCAGACGATTGCTAGGGTTTGAAATCCGACACGAAACCCGAGACACAGTCATAAATAGAGGAGAAGAATGCTACATGGATCTCACGGTCGTCGATTTCATCTGCACTTTTCGGGCGATTTCCGTACCACCCGACAAAAATGGGCTGAAATCGATATTTTCGGGCCAGACGATTGCTAGGGTTTGAAATCCGACACGGAACCCGAGACACAGTCATAAATAGAGGAGAAGAATGCTACAAGGATCTCGCGATCGTCGATTTCATCTGCACTTTTCGGGCGATTTTCGTACCACCCGACAAAAATAGGCCGAAATCGGTATTTTCGGGCCAGACGATGGCTAGGGTTTGAAATCCTACACGGAACCCGAGACACAGTCATAAATTTTGGAGAAGAATGCTACAAGGATCTCGCTGTCGCCGATTTCATCTGGACTTTTCGGGCAATTTACGTACCACCCGACAAAAATGGGCCGAAATCGGTATTTTCAGGCCAGACGATGGCTAGGGTTTGAAATCCGACACGGAACCCGAGACACATTCATAAATTTAGGAGAAGAATGCTACAAGGATCTCGCGGTCGTCGATTTCATCTGCACTTTTCGGGCGATTTTCGTACCACCCGACAAAAATGGGCCGAAATTGGTATTTTCGGGCCAGACGATGGCTAGGGTTTGAAATCCTACACGGAACCCGAGACACAGTCATAAATTTAGGAGAAGAATGCTACAAGGATCTCGCGGTCGTCGATTTCATCTGGACTTTTCGGGCGATTTTCGTACCACCCGACAAAAATGGGCTGAAATCGGTATTTTCGGGCCAGACGATGGCTAGGGTTTGAAATCCGACACGAAACCCGAGTCACAGTCATAAATTGAGGAGAACAATGCTACAAGGATCTCGCGATCGTCGATTTCATCTACACTTTTCGGGCGATTTTCGTACCACCCAACAAAAATCGGCCGAAATCGGTATTTTCGGGCCAGACGATGGCTAGGGTTTGAAATCCGACACAAAACCCGAGACACAGTCATAAATTTAGGAGAAGAATGCTTCAAGAATCTCGCGGTCGTCGATTTCATATGCACTTTTCGGGCGATTTCCCTACCAACCGACAAAAATGGGCCGAAATCGGTATTTTCGTGCCAGACGATGGCTAGGGATTGAAATCCGACACGGAACCCGAGACACAGTCATAAATTGAGGAGAAGAATGCTATAACGATCTCGCGGTCGTCAATTTCATTTGCACTTTTCAGGCGATTTTCGTACCACCTGACAAAAATGGGTCGAAATCGGTATTTTCGGGCCAGACGATGGCTAGGGTTTGAAATCCGACACGAAACCCGAGTCACAGTCATAAATTGAGGAGAAGAATGCTACAAGGATCTCGCGATGCGATTTCATCTGCACTTTTCGGGCGATTTGTGAACCAGCCGACAAAAATAGGCTGAAATCGATATTTTCGGGCCTGACGATTGCTAGGGTTTGAAATCCGGCACGAAACCCGAGACACAGTCATAAATAGAGGAGAAGAATGCTATAAGGATCTCGCTGTCGTCGATTTCATCTGCACTTTTCGGGCGATTTCCGTACCACCCGACAAAAATGGGCCTAAATCGGTATTTTCGGGCCAGACGATGGCTAGGGTTTGAAATCCGACACGGAACCCGAGACACAGTCATAAATAGAGGAGAAGAATGCTAAAAGGATCTCGCGGTCGTCGATTTCATCTGCACTTTTCGGGCGATTTTCGTACCACCCGACAAAAATGGGCTGAAATCGATATTTTCGGGCCAGACGATTGCTAGGGTTTGAAATCCGACATGAAACCCGAGACACAGTCATAAATAGAGGAGAAGAATGCTACAAGGATCTCACGGTCGTCGATTTCATCTGCACTTTTCGGGCGATTTTCGTACCACCCGACAAAAATGGGCTGAAATCGATATTTTCGGGCCAGACGATTGCTAGGGTTTGAAATCCGACACGAAACCCGAGACACAGTCATAAATAGAGGAGAAGAATGCTATAAGGATCTCGCAGTCGTCGATTTCATCTGCACTTTTCGGGCGATTTCCGTACCACCCGACAAAAATGGGCCGAAATCGGTATTTTCGGGCCAGACGATGGCTAGGGTTTGAAATCCGACACGGAACCCGAGACACAGTCATAAATTGAGGAGAAGAATGCTATAAGGATCTCGCGGTCGTCGATTTCATCTGCACTTTTCGTGCGATTTTTGTACCACCCGACAAAAATGGGCCGAAATCGGTATTTTCGGGCCAGACGATGGCTAGGGTTTGAAATCCTACACGGAACCCGAGACACAGTCATAAATTTAGGAGAAGAATGCTACAAGGATCTCGCGGTCGTCGATTTCATCTGCATTTTTCGGGCGATTTTCGTACCACCCGACAAAAATGGGCCGAAATCGGTATTTTCGGGCCAGACGATGGCTAGGGTTTGAAATCCTACACGGAACCCGAGACACAGTCATAAATTTTGGAGAAGAATGCTACAAGGATCTCGCGGTCGTCGATTTCATCTGGACTTTTCGGGCAATTTTCGTACCACCCGACAAAAATAAGCCGAAATCGATATTTTCGTGCCAGACGATGGCTAGGGTTTGAAATCCGACACGCAACCCGAGACACATTCATAAATTTAGGAGAAGAATGCTACAAGGATCTCACGGTCGTCGATTTCATCTGCATTTTTCGGGCGATTTCCGTACCACCCGACAAAAATGGGCTGAAATCGATATTTTCGGGCCAGACGATTGCTAGGGTTTGAAATCCGACACGAAACCTGAGACACAATCATAAATAGACGAGAAGAATGCTATAAGGATCTCGCGGTCGTCGATTTCATCTGCACTTTTCGGGCGATTTCCGTACAACCCGACAAAAATGGGACGAAATCGGTATTTTCGGGCCAGACGATGGCTAGGGTTTGAAATCCGACACGAAACCCGAGACACAGTCATAAATTTAGGAGAAGAATGCTTCAAGAATCTCGCGATCGTCGATTTCATCTACACTTTTCGGGCGATTTCCCTACCAACCGACAAAAATGGGCCGAAATCGGTATTTTCGTGCCAGACGATGGCTAGGGTTTGAAATCCGACACGGAACACGAGACACAGTCATAAATTGAAGAGAAGAATGCTATAACGATCTCGCGGTCGTCAATTTCATTTGCACTTTTCGGGCGATTTTCGTACCACTCGGCAAAAATGGGCCGAAATCGGTATTTTCGGGCCAAACGATGGCTAGGGTTTGAAATCCGACACGAAACCCGAGTCACAGTCATAAATTGAGGAGAAGAATGCTACAAGGATCTCGCGATCGTCGATTTCATCTGCACTTTTCGGGCGATTTGCGTACCACCCGACAAAAATAGGCCGAAATCGGTATTTTCGGGCCAGACGATGGCTAGGGTTTGAAATCCTACACGGAACCCGAGACACAGTCATAAATTTTGGAGAAGAACAAAAATGGGCCGAAATCAGTATTTTCGTGCCAGACGATGGCTAGGGTTTGAAATCCGACACGCAACCCGAGACACATTCATAAATTTAAGAGAAGAATGCTACAAGGATCTCACGGTCGTCGATTTCATCTGCACTTTTCGGGCGATTTCCGTACTACCCAATAAAAATGGGCTGAAATCGATATTTTCGGGCCAGACGATTGCTAGGGTTTGAAATCCGACACGAAACCCGAGACACAGTCATAAATAGAGGAAAAGAATGCTATAAGGATCTCGCTGTCGTCGATTTCATCTGCACTTTACGGGCGATTTCCGTACCACCCGACAAAAATGAGCCTAAATCGGTATTTTCGGGCCAGACGATGGCTAGGGTTTGAAATCCGACACGGAACCCGAGACACAGTCATAAATAGAGGAGAAGAATGCTAAAAGGATCTCGCGGTCGTCGATTTCATCTGCACTTTTCGGGCGATTTTCGTACCACCCGACAAAAATGGGCTGAAATCGATATTTTCGGGCCAGACGATTGCTAGGGTTTGAAATCCGACACGAAACCCGAGACACAGTCATAAATAGAGGAGAAGAATGCTACAAGGATCTCACGGTCGTCGATTTCATCTGCTCTTTTCGGGCGATTTTCGTACCACCCGACAAAAATGGGCTGAAATCGATATTTTCTGGCCAGACGATTGCTAGGGTTTGAAATCCGACACGAAACCCGAGACACAGTCATAAATAGAGGAGAAGAATGCTACATGGATCTCACGGTCGTCGATTTCATCTGCACTTTTCGGGCGATTTCCGTACCACCCGACAAAAATGGGCTGAAATCGATATTTTCGGGCCAGACGATTGCTAGGGTTTGAAATCCGACACGGAACCCGAGACACAGTCATAAATAGAGGAGAAGAATGCTACAAGGATCTCGCGATCGTCGATTTCATCTGCACTTTTCGGGCGATTTTCGTACCACCCGACAAAAATAGGCCGAAATCGGTATTTTCGGGCCAGACGATGGCTAGGGTTTGAAATCCTACACGGAACCCGAGACACAGTCATAAATTTCGGAGAAAAATGCTACAAGGATCTCGCGGTCGTCGATTTCATCTGGACTTTTCGGGCAATTTTCGTACCACCCACAAAAATGGGCCGAAATCGGTATTTTCGTGCCAAACGATGGCTAGGGTTTGAAATCCGACACGAAACCCGAGACACAGTCATAAATAGAGGAGAAGAATGCTATAAGGATCTCGCGGTCGTCGATTTCATCTGCACTTTTCGGGCGATTTCCGTACCACCCGACGAAAATGGGCCGAAATCGGTATTTTCGGGCCAGACGATGGCTAGGGTTTGAAATCCGACACGGAACCCGAGACACAGTCATAAATAGAGGAGAAGAATGCTACAAGGATCTCGCGATCGTCGATTTCATCTGCACTTTTCGGGCGATTTTCGTACCACCCGACAAAAATAGGCCGAAATCGTTATTTTCGGGCCAAACGATGGCTAGGGTTTGAAATCCTACACGGAACCCGAGACACAGTCATAAATTTTGGAGAAGAATGCTACAAGGATCTCGCGGTCGTCGATTTCATCTGGACTTTTCGGGCAATTTTCGTACCACCCGACAAAAATAGGCCGAAATCGATATTTTCGTGCCAGACGATGGCTAGGGTTTGAAATCCGACACGCAACCCGAGACACATTCATAAATTTAGGAGAAGAATGCTACAAGGATCTCACGGTCTTCGATTTCATCTGCACTTTTCGGGCGATTTCCGTACCACCCGACAAAAATGGGCTGAAATCGATATTTTCGGGCCAGACGATTGCTAGGGTTTGAAATCCGACACGAAACCCGAGACATAGTCATAAATAGAGGAGAAGAATGCTATAAGGATCTCGCAGTCGTCGGTTTCATCTGCACTTTTCGGGCGATTTCCGTACCACCCGACAAAAATGGGCCGAAATCGGTATTTTCGGGCCAGACGATCGCTAGGGTTTGAAATCCGACACGGAACCCGAGACACAGTCATAAATAGAGGAGAAGAATGCTACAAGGATCTCGCGGTCGTCGATTTCATCTGGACTTTTCGGGCAATTTTCGTACCACCCGACAAAAATGGGCCGAAATCGGTATTTTTGTGCCAGACGATGGCTAGGGTTTGAAATCCGACACGCAACCCGAGACACATTCATAAATTTAGGAGAAGAATGCTACAAGGATCTCACGGTCGTCGATTTCATCTGCATTTTTCGGGCGATTTCCGTACCACCCGACAAAAATGGGCTGAAATCGATATTTTCGGGCCAGACGATTGCTAGGGTTTGAAATCCGACACGAAACCTGAGACACAATCATAAATAGACGAGAAGAATGCTATAAGGATCTCGCGGTCGTCGATTTCATCTGCACTTTTCAGGCGATTTCCGTACAACCCGACAAAAATGGGACGAAATCGGTATTTTCGGGCCAGACGACGGCTAGGGTTTGAAATCCGACACAAAACCCGAGACACAGTCATAAATTTAGGAGAAGAATGGTTCAAGAATCTCGCGGTCGTCGATTTCATATGCACTTTTCGGGCGATTTCCCTACCAACCGACAAAAATGGGCCGAAATCGGTATTTTCGTGCCAGACGATGGCTAGGGATTGAAATCCGACACGGAACCCGAGACACAGTCATAAATTGAGGAGAAGAATGCTATAACGATCTCGCGGTCGTCAATTTCATTTGCACTTTTCAGGCGATTTTCGTACCACCGGACAAAAATGGGCCGAAATCGGTATTTTCGGGCCAGACGATGGCTAGGGTTTGAAATCCGACACGAAACCCGAGTCACAGTCATAAATTGAGGAGAAGAATGCTACAAGGATCTCGCGATCGTCGATTTCATCTGCACTTTTCGGGCGATTTGCGAACCAGCCGACAAAAATAGGCCGAAATCGGTATTTTCGGGCCAGACGATGGCTAGGGTTTGAAATCCTACACGGAACCCGAGACACAGTCATAAATTTTGGAGAAGAATGCTACAAGGATCTCGCGGTCGTCGATTTCATATGGACTTTTCGGGCAATTTTCGTACCACCCGACAAAAATGGGCCGAAATCGGTATTTTCGTGCCAGACGATGGCTAGGGTTTGAAATCCGACACGCAACCCGAGACACATTCATAAATTTAGGGGAAGAATGCTACAAGGATCTCACGGTCGTCGATTTCATCTGCACTTTTCGGGCGATTTCCGTACCACCCATCAAAAATGGGCTGAAATCGATATTTTCGGGCCAGACGATTGCTAGGGTTTGAAATCCGGCACGAAACCCGAGACACAGTCATAAATAGAGGAGAAGAATGCTATAAGGATCTCGCTGTCGTCGATTTCATCTGCACTTTTCGGGCGATTTCCGTACCACCCGACAAAAATGGGCCTAAATCGGTATTTTCGGGCCAGACGATGGCTAGGGTTTGAAATCCAACACGGAACCCGAGACACAGTCATAAATAGAGGAGAAGAATGCTACAAGGATCTCGCGATCGTCGATTTCATCTGCACTTTTCGGGCGATTTTCGTACCACCCGACAAAAATAGGCCGAAATCGGTATTTTCGGGCCAGACGATGGCTAGGGTTTGAAATCCTACACGGAACCCGAGACACAGTCATAAATTTTGGAGAAGAATGCTACAAGGATCTCGCGGTCGTCGATTTCATCTGGACTTTTCGGGCAATTTCCGTACCACCCGACAAAAATAGGCCGAAATCGATATTTTCGTGCCAGACGATGGCTAGGGTTTGAAATCTGACACGCAACCCGAGACACATTCATAAATTTAGGAGAAGAATGCTACAAGGATCTCACGGTCTTCGATTTCATCTGCACTTTTCGGGCGATTTCCGTACCACCCGACAAAAATGGGCTGAAATCGATATTTTTGGGCCAGACGATTGCTAGGGTTTGAAATCCGACACGAAACCCGAGACA
>JBBPBP010000865.1:12061-32560 GCA_037974735.1 Cicer chorassanicum | reverse complement strand
ACCCGACAAAAATGGGCTGAAATCGATATTTTCGGGCCAGACGATTGCTAGGGTTTGAAATCCGACACGAAACCCGAGACACAGTCATAAATAGAGGAGAAGAATGCTACAAGGATCTCACGGTCGTCGATTTCATCTGCACTTTTCGGGCGATTTTCGTACCACCCGACAAAAATGGGCTGAAATCGATATTTTCGGGCCAGACGATTGCTAGGGTTTGAAATCCGACACGAAACCCGAGACACAGTCATAAAGAGAGGAAAAGAATGCTACAAGGATCTCACGGTCGTCGATTTCATCTGCACTTTTCGGGTGATTTCCGTACCACCCGACAAAAATGGGCTGAAATCGATATTTTCGGGCCAGACGATGGCTAGGGTATGAAATCCGACAAGGAACCCGAGACACAGTCATAAATTGAGGAGAAGAATGCTACAAGGATCTCGCGGTCGTCGATTTCATCTGGACTTTTCGGGCGATTTGTGAACCAGCCGACAAAAATAGGCTGAAATCGATATTTTCGGGCCTGACGATTGCTAGGGTTTGAAATCCGGCACGAAACCCGAGACACAGTCATAAATAGAGGAGAAGAATGCTATAAGGATCTCGCTGTCGTCGATTTCATCTGCACTTTTCGGGCGATTTCCGTACCACCCGACAAAAATGGGCCTAAATCGGTATTTTCGGGCCAGACGATGGCTAGGGTTTGAAATCCGACACGGAACCCGAGACACAGTCATAAATAGAGGAGAAGAATGCTAAAAGGATCTCGCGGTCGTCGATTTCATCTGCACTTTTCGGGCGATTTTCGTACCACCCGACAAAAATGGGCTGAAATCGATATTTTCGGATCAGACGATTGCTAGGGTTTGAAATCCGACACGAAACCCGAGACACAGTCATAAATAGAGGAGAAGAATGCTACAAGGATCTCACGGTCGTCGATTTCATCTGCACTTTTCGGGCGATTTTTGTACCACCCGACAAAAATGGGCTGAAATCGATATTTTTGGGCCAGACGATTGCTAGGGTTTGAAATCCGACACGAAACCCGAGACACAGTCATAAAGAGAGGAAAAGAATGCTACAAGGATCTCACGGTCGTCGATTACATCTGCACTTTTCGGGCGATTTCCGTACCACCCGACAAAAATGGGCTGAAATCGATATTTTCGGGCCAGACGATGGCTAGGGTATGAAATCCGACAAGGAACCCGAGACACAGTCATAAATTGAGGAGAAGAATGCTACAAGGATCTCGCGGTCGTCGATTTCATCTGGACTTTTCGGGCGATTTTCGTACCACCCGACAAAAATGGGCCGAAATCGGTATTTTCGGGCCAGACGATGGCTAGGGTTTGAAATCCGACACGGAACCCGAGGCACAGTCATAAATTTAGGAGAAGAATGCTACAAGGATCTCGCGGTCGTCGATTTCATGTGGACTTTTCGGGCGATTTTCGTACCACCTGACAAAAATGGGCCGAAATCGGTATTTTCGGGCCAGACGATGGCTAGGGTTTGAAATCCGACACGGAACCCGAGACACAGTCATAAATTTTGGAGAAGAATGCTACAAGGATCTCGCGGTCGTCGATTTCATTTGGACTTTTCGGGCGATTTTCGTACCACCCGACAAAAATGGGCCGAAATCGGTATTTTCGGGCCAGACGATGGCTAGGGTTTGAAATCTGACACGGAACCCGAGACACAGTCATAAATTTAGGAGAAGAATGCTACAAGGATCTCGCAGTCGTCGATTTCATCTGCACTTTTCGGGCGATTTTCGTACCACCCGACAAAAATGGGCCGAAATCGGTATTTTCGGGCCAAACGATGGCTAGGGTTTGAAATCCGACACGGAACCCGAGACACAGTCATAAATTTAAGAGAAGAATGCTACAAGGATCTCGCGGTCGGTGATTTCATCTGGACTTTTCGGGCGATTTTCGTACCACCAGACAAAAATGGGCCGAAATCAGTATTTTCAGGCCAGAGGATGGCTAGGGTTTGAAATCCGACACGGAACCCGAGACACAGTCATAAATTTAGGAGAAGAATGCTACAAGAATCTCGTAGTCGTCGATTTCATCTGGACTTTTCGGGCGATTTTGGTACCACCCGACAAAAATGGGCCGAAATCGGTATTTTTGGGCTAGACGATGGCTAGGGTTTGAAATCCGACACGAAACCCGAGACAGAGTCATAAATTTAGGAGAAGAATGCTACAAGGATCTCGCGGTCGTCGATATCATCCGGACTTTTCGGGCGATTTTCGTACCAACCGACAAAAATGGGCCGAAATCGTTATTTTCGGGCCAGACGATTGCTAGGGTTTGAAATCCGACATGGAACTCGAGACACAGTCATAAATTTAGGAGAAGAATGCTACAAGGATTTCGCGTTCGTCGATTTCATCTGCACTTTTCGGGCGATTTTCGTACCAGCCGACAAAAATCGGCCGCAATCGGTATTTTCGGGCCAGACAATGGCTAGGGTTTGAAATCCGACACGGAACCCGAGACACAGTGATAAATTTAGGAGAAGAATGCTACAAGGATCTCGCGGTCTTCGATTTCATCTAGACTTTTCGGGCGATTTTCGTACCACCCGACAAAAATGGGCCGAAATCGGTATTTTCGGGCCAGACGATGGCTAGGGTTTGAAATCCGACACGGAAACCGAGACACAGTCATAAATTTAGAAGAAGAATGCTACAAGGATCTCGCGGTCGTCGATTTCATCTGGACTTTTCGGGCGATTTTCGTACCACCCGACAAAAATCGGCCGCAATCAGTATTTTCGGGCCAGACGATGGCTAGGGTTTGAAATCCGACACGGAACCTGAGACACAATCATAAATTTAGGAGAAGAATGCTTCAGGGATCTCACAGTCGTCGATTTCATCTAGACTTTTCGGGCGATTTTCGTACCACCCGACAAAAATGGGCCGAAATCGGTATTTTCGGGCCAGACGATGGCTAGGGTTTGAAATCCGACACGGAACCCGAGACACAGTCATAAATTTAGGAGAAGAATGCTACAAGGATCTCGCAGTCGTCGATTTCATATGGACTTTTCGGGCGATTTTCGTACCACCCGACAAAAATGTGCCGAAATCAGTATTTTCGGGCCAAACGATGGCTAGGGTTTGAAATCCGACACGGAACCCGAGACACAGTCATAAATTTAAGAGAAGAATGCTACAAGGATCTCGCGGTCGGTGATTTCATCTGGACTTTTCGGGCGATTTTCGTACCACCCGACAAAAATGGGCCGAAATCGGTTTTTTCGGGCCAGACGATGGGTAGGGTTTGAAATTCGACATGGAACCCGAGACACAGTCATAAATTGAGGAGAAGAATGCTATAAGGATCTCGCGGTCGTCGATTTCATCTGCACTTTTCGGGCGATTTTCGTACCACCCGACAAAAATGGGCCGAAATCGGTATTTTCGGGCCAAACGATGGCTAGGGTTTGAAATCCGACACGGAACCCGAGACACAGTCATAAATTTAAGAGAAGAATGCTACAAGGATCTCGCGGTCGGTGATTTCATCTGGACTTTTCGGGCGATTTTCGTACCACCAGACAAAAATGGGCCGAAATCAGTATTTTCAGGCCAGAGGATGGCTAGGGTTTGAAATCCGACACGGAACCCGAGACACAGTCATAAATTTAGGAGAAGAATGCTACAAGAATCTCGTAGTCGTCGATTTCATCTGGACTTTTCGGGCGATTTTGGTACCACCCGACAAAAATGGGCCGAAATCGGTATTTTTGGGCTAGACGATGGCTAGGGTTTGAAATCCGACAAGAAACCCGAGACACAGTCATAAATTTAGGAGAAAAATGCTACAAGGATCTCGCGGTCGTCGATATCATCCGGACTTTTCGGGCGATTTTCGTACCACCCGACAAAAATGGGCCGAAATCGTTATTTTCGGGCCAGACGATTGCTAGGGTTTGAAATCCGACATGGAACTCGAGACACAGTCATAAATTTAGGAGAAGAATGCTACAAGGATCTCGCGTTCGTCGATTTCATCTGCACTTTTCGGGCGATTTTCGTACCACCCGACAAAAATCGGCCGCAATCGGTATTTTCGGGCCAGACGATGGCTAGGGTTTGAAATCCGACACGGAACCCGAGACACAGTCATAAATTTAGGAGAAGAATGCTACAAGGATCTCGCGGTCATCGATTTCATCTGGACTTTTCGGGTGATTTTCGTACCACCCGACAAAAATGGGCTGAAATCGGTATTTTTCGGGCCAGACGATGGCTAGGGTTTGAAATCCGACACGGAAACCGAGACAGAGTCATAAATTTAGGAGAAGAATGCTACAAGGATCTCGCGGTCGTCGATTTCATCTGGACTTTTCGGGCGATTTTCGTACCACCCGACAAAAATGGGCCGAAATCGGTAATTTTCGGGCCAGACAATGGCTAGGGTTTGAAATCCGACACGGAACCCGAGACACAGTCATAAATTTAGGAGAAGAATGCTACAAGGATCTCGCGGTCGTCGATTTCATCTAGACTTTTCGGGCGATTTTCGTACTACCCGACAAAAATGGGCCGAAATCGGTATTTTCGGGCCAGACGATGGCTAGGGTTTGAAATCCGACACGAAAACCGAGACACAGTCATAAATTTAGGAGAAGAATGCTACAAGGATCTCGCGGTCGTCGATTTCATCTGGACTTTTCGGGCGATTTTCGTACCACCCGACAAAAATCGGCCGCAATCAGAATTTTCGGGCCATACGATGGCTAGGGTTTGAAATCCGACACGGAACCCGAGACACAGTCATAAATTTAGGAGAAGAATGCTACAAGGATCTCGCAGTCGTCGATTTCATATGGACTTTTCGGGCGATTTTCGTACCACCCGACAAAAATGTGCCGAAATCAGTATTTTCGGGCCAAACGATGGCTAGGGTTTGAAATCCGACACGGAACCCGAGACACAGTCATAAATTTAAGAGAAGAATGCTACAAGGATCTCGCGGTCGGTGATTTCATCTGGACTTTTCGGGCGATTTTCGTACCACCCGACAAAAATGGGCCGAAATCGGTATTTTCGGGCCAGACGATGGCTAGGGTTTGAAATTCGACATGGAACCCGAGACACAGTCATAAATTGAGGAGAAGAATGCTATAAGGATCTCGCGGTCGTCGATTTCATCTGCACTTTTCGGGCGATTTTCGTACCACCCGACAAAAATGGGCCGAAATAGGTATTTTCGGGCCAGACGATGTCTACGGTTTGAAATTTGACATGGAACCCGAGACACAGTCATAAATTGAGGAGAAGAATGCTACAAGGATCTCGCGGTCGTCGATTTCATCTGGACTTTTCGGGCGATTTTCGTACCACCCGACAAAAATGGGCCGAAATCGGTATTTTCGGGCCAGACGATGGCTAGGGTTTGAAATCCGACACGGAACCCGAGGCACAGTCATAAATTTAGGAGAAGAATGCTACAAGGATCTCGCGGTCGTCGATTTCATGTGGACTTTTCGGGCGATTTTCGTACCACCTGACAAAAATGGGCCGAAATCGGTATTTTCGGGCCAGACGATGGCTAGGGTTTGAAATCCGACACGGAACCCGAGACACAGTCATAAATTTTGGAGAAGAATGCTACAAGGATCTCGCGGTCGTCGATTTCATCTGCACTTTTCCGGCGATTTTCGTACCACTCGACAAAAATGGGCCGAAATCGGTATTTTCGGGCCAGACGATGGCTAGGGTTTGAAATCCGACACGGAACCCGAGACACAGTCATAAATTTAGGAGAAGAATGCTACAAGTATCTCGCGGTCGTCGATTTCATCTGGACTTTTCGGGCGATTTTTGTACCACCCGACAAAAATGGGCCGAAATCGGTATTTTCAGGCCAGACGATGGCTACGGTTTGAAATCTGACAAGGAACCCGAGACAGAGTCATAAATTTAGGAGAAGAAAGCTAAAAGGATCTCGCAGTCGTCGATTTCATCAGGATTTTTTGGGCGATTTTCGAACCACCCGACAAAAATGGGCCGAAATCGGTATTTTCGGGCCAGACGATGGCTAGGGTTTGAAATCCCACACGGAACCCGAGACACAGTCATAAATTTTGGAGAAGAATGCTACAAGGATCTCGCGGTCGTCGATTTCATCTGCACTTTTCCGACGATTTTCGTACCACCCGACAAAAATGGGCCGAAATCGGTATTTTCGGGCCAGACGATGGCTAGGGTTTGAAATCCGACACCGAACCCGAGACACAGTCATAAATTTAGGAGAAGAATGCTACAAGGATCTCGCGGTCGTCGATTTCATCTGGACTTTTCGGGCGATTTTCGTACCACCCGACAAAAATGGGCTGAAATCGGTATTTTCGGGCCAGACGATGGCTAGGGTTTGAAATCCGACACGAAACCCGAGTCACAGTCATAAATTGAGGAGAACAATGCTACAAGGATCTCGCGATCGTCGATTTCATCTACACTTTTCGGGCGATTTTCGTACCACCCAACAAAAATCGGCCGAAATCGGTATTTTCGGGCCAGACGATGGCTAGGGTTTGAAATCCGACACAAAACCCGAGACACAGTCATAAATTTAGGAGAAGAATGCTTCAAGAATCTCGCGGTCGTCGATTTCATATGCACTTTTCGGGCGATTTCCCTACCAACCGACAAAAATGGGCCGAAATCGGTATTTTCGTGCCAGACGATGGCTAGGGATTGAAATCCGACACGGAACCCGAGACACAGTCATAAATTGAGGAGAAGAATGCTATAACGATCTCGCGGTCGTCAATTTCATTTGCACTTTTCAGGCGATTTTCGTACCACCTGACAAAAATGGGTCGAAATCGGTATTTTCGGGCCAGACGATGGCTAGGGTTTGAAATCCGACACGAAACCCGAGTCACAGTCATAAATTGAGGAGAAGAATGCTACAAGGATCTCGCGATCGTCGATTTCATCTGCACTTTTCGGGCGATTTGCGAACCAGCCGACAAAAATAGGCTGAAATCGATATTTTCGGGCCTGACGATTGCTAGGGTTTGAAATCCGGCACGAAACCCGAGACACAGTCATAAATAGAGGAGAAGAATGCTATAAGGATCTCGCTGTCGTCGATTTCATCTGCACTTTTCGGGCGATTTCCGTACCACCCGACAAAAATGGGCCTAAATCGGTATTTTCGGGCCAGACGATGGCTAGGGTTTGAAATTCGACACGGAACCCGAGACACAGTCATAAATAGAGGAGAAGAATGCTAAAAGGATCTCGCGGTCGTCGATTTCATCTGCACTTTTCGGGCGATTTTCGTACCACCCGACAAAAATGGGCTGAAATCGATATTTTCGGGCCAGACGATTGCTAGGGTTTGAAATCCGACATGAAACCCGAGACACAGTCATAAATAGAGGAGAAGAATGCTACAAGGATCTCACGGTCGTCGATTTCATCTGCACTTTTCGGGCGATTTTCGTACCACCCGACAAAAATGGGCTGAAATCGATATTTTCGGGCCAGACGATTGCTAGGGTTTGAAATCCGACACGAAACCCGAGACACAGTCATAAAGAGAGGAAAAGAATGCTACAAGGATCTCAAGGTCGTCGATTTCATCTGCACTTTTCGGGCGATTTCCGTACCACCCGACAAAAATGGGCTGAAATCGATATTTTCGGGCCAGACGATGGCTAGGGTATGAAATCCGACAAGGAACCCGAGACACAGTCATAAATTGAGGAGAAGAATGCTACAAGGATCTCGCGGTCGTCGATTTCATCTGGACTTTTCGGGCGATTTTCGTACCACCCGACAAAAATGGGCCGAAATCGGTATTTTCGGGCCAGACGATGGCTAGGGTTTGAAATCCGACACGAAACCCGAGTCACAGTCATAAATTGAGGAGAAGAATGCTACAAGGATCTCGCGATCGTCGATTTCATCTACACTTTTCGGGCGATTTTCGTACCACCCGACAAAAATAGGCCGAAATCGGTATTTTTCGGGCCAGACGATGGCTAGGGTTTGAAATCCGACACGGAACCCGAGACACAGTCATAAATTTAGGTGAAGAATGCTACAAGGATCTCGCGGTCGTCGATTTCATCTGCACTTTTCGGGCGATTTTGGTACCACCCGACAAAAATGTGCCGAAATCAGTATTTTCGGGCCAAACGATGGCTAGGGTTTGAAATCCGACACGGAACCCGAGACACAGTCATAAATTTAAGAGAAGAATTCTACAAGGATCTCGCGGTCGGTGATTTCATCTGGACTTTTCGGGCGATTTTCGTACCACCCGACAAAAATGGGCCGAAATCAATATTTTCGGGCCAGACGATGGCTAGGGTTTGAAATCCGACACGGAACCCGAGACACAGTCATAAATTTAGGAGAAGAATGCTACAAGAATCTCGTAGTCGTCAATTTCATCTGGACTTTTCGGGCGATTTTCGTACCACCCGACAAAAATGGGCCGAAATCAGTACTTTCGGGCCAAACGAGTGGCTAGGGTTTGAAATCCGACACGGAACCCGAGACACAGTCATAAATTTAGGAGAAGAATGCTACAAGGATATCGCGGTCGTCGATATCATCCGGACTTTTCGGGCGATTTTCGTACCACCCGACAAAAATGGGCTGAAATCGGTATTTTTGGGCCAGACGATGGCTAGGGTTTGAAATCCGACACGAAACACGAGACACAGTCATAAATAGAGGAGAAGAATGCTATAAGGATCTCGCAGTCGTCGATTTCATCTGCACTTTTCGGGCGATTTCCGTACCACCCGACAAAAATGGGCCGAAATCGGTATTTTCGGGCCAGACGATGGCTAGGGTTTGAAATCCGACACGGAAACCGAGACACAGTCATAAATTTAGGAGAAGAATGCTACAAGGATCTCGCGGTCGTCGATTTCATCTGGACTTTTCGGGCGATTTTCGTACCACCCGACAAAAATCGGCCGCAATCAGTATTTTCGGGCCAGACGATGGCTAGGGTTTGAAATCCGACACGGAACCTGAGACACAGTCATAAATTTAGGAGAAGAATGCTACAAGGATCTCGCAGTCGTCGATTTCATCTAGACGTTTCGGGCGATTTTCGTACCACCCGACAAAAATGGGCCGAAATCGGTATTTTCGGGCCAGACGATGGCTAGGGTTTAAAATCCAACACGGAACCCGAGACACAGTCATAAATTTAGGAGAAGAATGCTACAAGGATCTCGCAGTCGTCCATTTCATATGGACTTTTCGGGCGATTTTCGTACCACCTAACAAAAATGTGCCGAAATCAGTATTTTCGGGCCAAACGATGGCTAGGGTTTGAAATCCGACACGGAACCCGAGACACAGTCATAAATTTAAGAGAAGAATGCTACAAGGATCTCGCGGTCGGTGATTTCATCTGGACTTTTCGGGCGATTTTCGTACCACCCGACAAAAATGGGCCGAAATCAGTATTTTCGGGCCAGAGGATGGCTAGGGTTTGAAATCCGACACGGAACCCGAGACACAGTCATAAATTTAGGAGAAGAATGCTACAAGAATCTCGTAGTCGTCGATTTCATCTAGACTTTTCGGGCGATTTTGGTACCACCCGACAAAAATGGGCCGAAATCGGTATTTTTGGGCTAGACGATGGCTAGGGTTTGAAATCCGACACGAAACCCGAGACAGAGTCATAAATTTAGGAGAAGAATGCTACAAGGATCTCGCGGTCGTCGATATCATCCGGACTTTTCGGGCGATTTTCGTACCACTCGACAAAAATGGGCCGAAATCGTTATTTTCGGGCCAGACGATTGCTAGGGTTGAAATCCGACATGGAACTCGAGACACAGTCATAAATTTAGGAGAAGAATGCTACAAGGATCTCGCGTTCGTCGATTTCATCTGCACTTTTCGGGCGATTTTCGTACCAGCCGACAAAAATCGGCCGCAATCGGTATTTTCGGGCCAGGCGATGGCTAGGGTTTGAAATCCGACACGGAACCCGAGACACAGTCATAAATTTAGGAGAAGAATGCTACAAGGATCTCGCGGTCATCGATTTCATCTAAACTTTTCGGGTGATTTTCGTACCACCCGACAAAAATGGGCTGAAATCGGTATTTTTCGGGCCAGACGATGGCTAGGGTTTGAAATCCGACACGGAAACCGAGACAGAGTCATAAATTTAGGAGAAGAATGCTACAAGGATCTCGCGGTCGTCGATTTCATCTGGACTTTTCGGGCGATTTTCGTACCACCCGACAAAAATGGGCCGAAATCGGTAATTTTCGGGCCAGACAATGGCTAGGGTTTGAAATCCAACACGGAACCCGAGACACAGTCATAAATTTAGGAGAAGAATGCTACAAGGATCTCGCGGTCGTCGATTTCATCTAGACTTTTCGGGCGATTTTCGTACCACCCGACAAAAATGGGCCGAAATCGGTATTTTCGGGCCAGACGATGGCTAGGGTTTGAAATCCGACACGAAAACCGAGACACAGTCATAAATTTAGGAGAAGAATGCTACAAGGATCTCGCGGTCGTCGATTTCATCTGGACTTTTCGGGCGATTTTCGTACCACCCGACAAAAATCGGCCGCAATCAGAATTTTCGGGCCATACGATGGCTAGGGTTTGGAATCCGACACGGAACCTGAGACACAGTCATAAATTTAGGAGAAGAATGCTACAAGGATCTCGCAGTCGTCGATTTCATCTGGACTTTTCGGGTGATTTTCTTACCACCCGACAAAAATGGGCCGAAAACGGTATTTTTCGGGCCAGACGATGGCTAGGGTTTGAAATCCGACACAGAACCCGAGACACAATCATAAATTTAGGAGAAGAATGCTACAAGGATCTCGCGGTCGTCGATTTCATCTGCACTTTTCGGGGGATTTTGGTACCACCCGACAAAAATGTGCCGAAATCAGTATTTTCGGGCTAAACGATGGCTAGGGTTTGAAATCCGACACGGAACCCGAGACACAGTCATAAATTTAGGAGAAGAATGCTACAAGGATCTCGCGGTCGATGATTTCATCTGGACTTTTCGGGCGATTTTCTTACCACCCGACAAAAATGGGCCGAAATCAGTATTTTCGGGCCAGAGGATGGCTAGGGTTTGAAATCCGACACGGAACCCGAGACACAGTCATAAATTTAGGAGAAGAATGCTACAAGAATCTCGTAGTCGTCGATTTCATCTAGACTTTTCGGGCGATTTTGGTACCACCCGACAAAAATGGGCCGAAATCGGTATTTTTGGGCTAGACGATGGCTAGGGTTTGAAATCCGACACGAAACCCGAGACAGAGTCATAAATTTAGGAGAAGAATGCTACAAGGATCTCGCGGTCGTCGATATCATCCGGACTTTTCGGGCGATTTTCGTACCAACCGACAAAAATGGGCCGAAATCGTTATTTTCGGGCCAGACGATTGCTAGGGTTTGAAATCCGACATGGAACTCGAGACACAGTCATAAATTTAGGAGAAGAATGCTACAAGGATTTCGCGTTCGTCGATTTCATCTGCACTTTTCGGGCGATTTTCGTACCAGCCGACAAAAATCGGCCGCAATCGGTATTTTCGGGCCAGACAATGGCTAGGGTTTGAAATCCGACACGGAACCCGAGACACAGTGATAAATTTAGGAGAAGAATGCTACAAGGATCTCGCGGTCTTCGATTTCATCTAGACTTTTCGGGCGATTTTCGTACCACCCGACAAAAATGGGCCGAAATCGGTATTTTCGGGCCAGACGATGGCTAGGGTTTGAAATCCGACACGGAAACCGAGACACAGTCATAAATTTAGAAGAAGAATGCTACAAGGATCTCGCGGTCGTCGATTTCATCTGGACTTTTCGGGCGATTTTCGTACCACCCGACAAAAATCGGCCGCAATCAGTATTTTCGGGCCAGACGATGGCTAGGGTTTGAAATCCGACACGGAACCTGAGACACAGTCATAAATTTAGGAGAAGAATGCTACAAGGATCTCGCAGTCGTCGATTTCATCTAGACGTTTCGGGCGATTTTCGTACCACCCGACAAAAATGGGCCGAAATCGGTATTTTCGGGCCAGACGATGGCTAGGGTTTAAAATCCAACACGGAACCCGAGACACAGTCATAAATTTAGGAGAAGAATGCTACAAGGATCTCGCAGTCGTCCATTTCATATGGACTTTTCGGGCGATTTTCGTACCACCTAACAAAAATGTGCCGAAATCAGTATTTTCGGGCCAAACGATGGCTAGGGTTTGAAATCCGACACGGAACCCGAGACACAGTCATAAATTTAAGAGAAGAATGCTACAAGGATCTCGCGGTCGGTGATTTCATCTGGACTTTTCGGGCGATTTTCGTACCACCAGACAAAAATGGGCCGAAATCAGTATTTTCAGGCCAGAGGATGGCTAGGGTTTGAAATCCGACACGGAACCCGAGACACAGTCATAAATTTAGGAGAAGAATGCTACAAGAATCTCGTAGTCGTCGATTTCATCTGGACTTTTCGGGCGATTTTGGTACCACCCGACAAAAATGGGCCGAAATCGGTATTTTTGGGCTAGACGATGGCTAGGGTTTGAAATCCGACAAGAAACCCGAGACACAGTCATAAATTTAGGAGAAAAATGCTACAAGGATCTCGCGGTCGTCGATATCATCCGGACTTTTCGGGCGATTTTCGTACCACCCGACAAAAATGGGCCGAAATCGTTATTTTCGGGCCAGACGATTGCTAGGGTTTGAAATCCGACATGGAACTCGAGACACAGTCATAAATTTAGGAGAAGAATGCTACAAGGATCTCGCGTTCGTCGATTTCATCTGCACTTTTCGGGCGATTTTCGTACCACCCGACAAAAATCGGCCGCAATCGGTATTTTCGGGCCAGACGATGGCTAGGGTTTGAAATCCGACACGGAACCCGAGACACAGTCATAAATTTAGGAGAAGAATGCTACAAGGATCTCGCGGTCATCGATTTCATCTGGACTTTTCGGGTGATTTTCGTACCACCCGACAAAAATGGGCTGAAATCGGTATTTTTCGGGCCAGACGATGGCTAGGGTTTGAAATCCGACACGGAAACCGAGACGCAGTCATAAATTTAGGAGAAGAATGCTACAAGGATCTCGCGGTCGTCAATTTCATCTGGACTTTTCGGGCGATTTTCGTACCACCCGACAAAAATGGGCCGAAATCGGTATTTTTCGGGCCAGACAATGGCTAGGGTTTGAAATCCGACACGGAATCCGAGACACAGTCATAAATTTAGGAGAAGAATGCTACAAGGATCTCGCGGTCGTCGATTTCATCTAGACTTTTCGGGCGATTTTCGTACCACCCGACAATAATGGGCCGAAATCGGTATTTTCGGGCCAGACGATGGCTAGGGTTAGAAATCCGACATGGAACTCGAGACACAGTCATAAATTTAGGAGAAGAATGCTACAAGGATCTCGCGGTCGTCGATTTCATCTGGACTTTTTGGGCGATTTTCGTACCACCCGACACAGTCATAAATTTAAGAGAAGAAGGCTACAAGGATCTCGCGGTCGGTGATTTCATCTGGACTTTTCGGGTGATTTTCTTACCACCCGACAAAAATGGGCCGAAATCGGTATTTTCGGGCCAGACGATGGCTAGGGTTTGAAATCCGACACGGAACCCGAGACACAGTCATAAATTTAGGAGAAGAATGCTACAAGGATCTCGCGGTCGTCGATTTCATCTAGACTTTTCGGGCGATTTTCGTACCACCCGACAATAATGGGCCGAAATCGGTATTTTCGGGCCAGACGATGGCTAGGGTTTGAAATCCGACATGGAACTCGAGACACAGTCATAAATTTAGGAGAAGAATGCTACAAGGATCTCGCGGTCGTCGATTTCATCTGCACTTTTCGGGCGATTTTCGTACCACCCGACAAAAATCGGCCGCAATCGGTATTTTCGGGCCAGACGATGGCTAGGGTATGAAATCCGACACGGAACCCGAGACACAGTCATAAATTTAGGAGAAGAATGCTACAAGAATCTCGCGGTCATCGATTTCATCTGGACTTTTCAGGTGATTTTCGTACCACCCGACAAAAATGGGCTAAAATCGGTATTTTTTGGGCCAGACGATGGCTAGGGTTTGAAATCCGACACGGAACCCGAGACACAATCATAAATTTAGGAGAAGAATGCTACAAGGATCTCGCGGTCGTCGATTTAATCTGCACTTTTCGGGGGATTTTGGTACCACCCGACAAAAATGTGCCGAAATCAGTATTTTCGGGCCAAACGATGGCTAGGGTTTGAAATCCGACACGGAACCCGAGACACAGTCATAAATTTAGGAGAAGAATGCTACAAGGATCTCGCGGTCGATGATTTCATCTGGACTTTTCGGGCGATTTTCTTACCACCCGACAAAAATGGGCCGAAATCAGTATTTTCGGGCCAGAGGATGGCTAGGGTTTGAAATCCGACACGGAACCCGAGACACAGTCATAAATTTAGGAGAAGAATGCTACAAGAATCTCGTAGTCGTCGATTTCATCTGGACTTTTCGGGCGATTTTGGTACCACCCGACAAAAATGGGCCGAAATCGGTATTTTTGGGCTAGACGATGGCTAGGGTTTGAAATCCGACAAGAAACCCGAGACACAGTCATAAATTTAGGAGAAAAATGCTACAAGGATCTCGCGGTCGTCGATATCATCCGGACTTTTCGGGCGATTTTCGTACCACCCGACAAAAATGGGCCGAAATCGTTATTTTCGGGCCAGACGATTGCTAGGGTTTGAAATCCGACATGGAACTCGAGACACAGTCATAAATTTAGGAGAAGAATGCTACAAGGATCTCGCGTTCGTCGATTTCATCTGCACTTTTCGAGCGATTTTCGTACCACCCGACAAAAATCGGCCGCAATCGGTATTTTCGGGCCAGACGATGGCTAGGGTTTGAAATCCGACACGGAACCCGAGACACAGTCATAAATTTAGGAGAAGAATGCTACAAGGATCTCGCGGTCATCGATTTCATCTGGACTTTTCGGGTGATTTTCGTACCACCCGACAAAAATGGGCTGAAATCGGTATTTTTCGGGCCAGACGATGGCTAGGGTTTCAAATCCGACACGGAAACCGAGACGCAGTCATAAATTTAGGAGAAGAATGCTACAAGGATCTCGCGGTCGTCAATTTCATCTGGACTTTTCAGGCGATTTTCGTACCACCCGACAAAAATGGGCCGAAATCGGTATTTTTCGGGCCAGACAATGGCTAGGGTTTGAAATCCGACACGGAATCCGAGACACAGTCATAAATTTAGGAGAAGAATGCTACAAGGATCTCGCGGTCGTCGATTTCATCTAGACTTTTCGGGCGATTTTCGTACCACCCGACAATAATGGGCCGAAATCGGTATTTTCGGGCCAGACGATGGCTAGGGTTCGAAATCCGACATGGAACTCGAGACACAGTCATAAATTTAGGAGAAGAATGCTACAAGGATCTCGCGGTCGTCGATTTCATCTGGACTTTTCGGGCGATTTTCGTACCACCCGACACAGTCATAAATTTAAGAGAAGAAGGCTACAAGGATCTCGCGGTCGGTGATTTCATCTGGACTTTTCGGGTGATTTTCTTACCACCCGACAAAAATGGGCCGAAATCGGTATTTTCGGGCCAGACGATGGCTAGGGTTTGAAATCCGACACGGAACCCGAGACACAGTCATAAATTTAGGAGAAGAATGCTACAAGGATCTCGCGGTCGTCGATTTCATCTAGACTTTTCGGGCGATTTTCGTACCACCCGACAAAAATGGGCCGAAATCGGTATTTTCGGGCCAGACGATGGCTAGTGTTTGAAATCCGACACGGAACCCGAGACACAGTTATAAATTTAGGAGAAGAATGCTACAAGGATCTCGCGGTCGTCGATTTCATCTGCACTTTTCGGGCGATTTTCGTACCACCCGATAAAAATGGGCTGAAATCGGCATTTTCGGGCCAGACGATGGCTACGGTTTGAAATCCGACACGGAACCCGAGACACAGTCATAAATTTAGGAGAAGAATGCTACAAGGATCTCGCGGTCGTCGATTTCATCTGGACTTTTCGGGCGATTTTCGTACCACCCGACAAAAATGGGCCTAAATCGGTATTTTCGGGCCAGACGATGGCTAGGGTTTGAAATCCGACACGGAACCCGAGACACAGTCATAAATTTTGGAGAAGAATGCTACAAGGATCTCGCGGTCGTCGATTTCATTTGGACTTTTCGGGCGATTTTCGTACCACCCGACAAAAATGGGCCGAAATCGGTATTTTCGGGCCAGACGATGGCTAGGGTTTGAAATCCGACACGGAACCCGAGACACAGTCATAAATTGAGGAGAAGAATGCTATAAGGATCTCGCGGTCGTGGATTTCATCAAGACTTTTCGGGCCATTTTGGTACCACCCGACAAAAATGGGCCGAAGTCGGTATTTTCGGGCCAGACGATGGCTAGGGTTTGAAATCCGACACGGAATCCGAGACACAGTCATAAATTGAGGAGAAGAATGCTATTAGGATCTCGTGGTCGTCGATTTCATCAAGACTCTTCGGGTGATTTTCGTACCACCCGACAAAAATGGGCCGAAATCGGTATTTTCGGGCCAAACGATGGCTAGGGTTTGAAATCCTACACGGAACCCGAGACACAGTCATAAATTTAGGAGAAGAATGCTACAAGGATCTCGCGGTCGTCGATTTCATCTAGACTTTTCGGGCGATTTTCGTACCACCCGACAAAAATGGGCCGAAATCGGTATTTTCGGGCCAGACGATGGCTAGGGTTTGAAATCCGACACGAAAACCGAGACACAGTCATAAATTTAGGAGAAGAATGCTACAAGGATCTCGCGGTCGTCGATATCATCCGGACTTTTCGGGCGATTTTCGTACCACCCGACAAAAATGGGCCGAAATCGTTATTTTTCGGGCCAGACAATGGCTAGGGTTTGAAATCCGACACGGAATCCGAGACACAGTCATAAATTTAGGAGAAGAATGCTACAAGGATCTCGCGGTCGTCGATTTCATCTAGACTTTTCGGGCGATTTTCGTACCACCCGACAATAATGGGCCGAAATCGGTATTTTCGGGCCAGACGATGGCTAGGGTTAGAAATCCGACATGGAACTCGAGACACAGTCATAAATTTAGGAGAAGAATGCTACAAGGATCTCGCGGTCGTCGATTTCATCTGGACTTTTTGGGCGATTTTCGTACCACCCGACACAGTCATAAATTTAAGAGAAGAAGGCTACAAGGATCTCGCGGTCGGTGATTTCATCTGGACTTTTCGGGTGATTTTCTTACCACCCGACAAAAATGGGCCGAAATCGGTATTTTCGGGCCAGACGATGGCTAGGGTTTAAAATCCGACACGGAACCCGAGACACAGTCATAAATTTAGGAGAAGAATGCTACAAGGATCTCGCGGTCGCCGATATCATCCGGACTTTTCGGGCGATTTTCGTACCACCCGACAAAAATGGGCCGAAATCGTTATTTTCGGGCCAGACGATTGCTAGGGTTTGAAATCCGACACGAAACCCGAGACACAGTCATAAATTTAGGAGAAGAATGCTACAAGGATCTCGCGTTCGTCGATTTCATCTGCACTTTTCGGGCGATTTTCGTACCACCCGACAAAAATCGGCCGCAATCGGTATTTTCGGGCCAGACGATGGCTAGGGTTTGAAATCCGACACGGAACCCGAGACACAGTCATAAATTTAGGAGAAGAATGCTACAAGGATCTCGCGGTCATCGATTTCATCTGGACTTTTCGGGTGATTTTCGTACCACCCGACAAAAATGGGCTGAAATCGGTATTTTTCGGGCCAGACGATGGCTAGGGTTTGAAATCCGACACGGAAACCGAGACAGAGTCATAAATTTAGGAGAAGAATGCTACAAGGATCTCGCGGTCGTCGATTTCATCTGGACTTTTCGGGCGATTTTCGTACCACCCGACAAAAATGGGCCGAAATCGGTAATTTTCGGGCCAGACAATGGCTAGGGTTTGAAATCCAACACGGAACCCGAGACACAGTCATAAATTTAGGAGAAGAATGCTACAAGGATCTCGCGGTCGTCGATTTCATCTAGACTTTTCGGGCGATTTTCGTACCACCCGACAAAAATGGGCCGAAATCGGTATTTTCGGGCCAGACGATGGCTAGGGTTTGAAATCCGACACGAAAACCGAGACACAGTCATAAATTTAGGAGAAGAATGCTACAAGGATCTCGCGGTCGTCGATTTCATCTGGACTTTTCGGGCGATTTTCGTACCACCCGACAAAAATGGGCCGAAATCGGTATTTTCGGGCCAGAAGATGGCTAGGGTTTGAAATCCGACACGGAACCCGAGACACAGTCATAAATTTAGGAGAAGAATGCTACAAGGATCTCGCGGTCGTCGATTTCATCTGCACTTTTCGGGCGATTTTCGTACCACCCGACAAAAATGGGCCGAAATCGATATTTTCGGGCCAGACGATGGCTAGGGTTTGAAATCCGACACGGAACCCGAGACACAGTCATAAATTTTGGAGAAGAATGCTACAAGGATCTCGCGGTCGTCGATTTCATCTGGACTTTTCGTGCGATTTTCGTACCACCCGACAAAAATGGGTCGAAATCGGTACTTTCGGGCCAGACGATGGCTAGGGTTTGAAATCCGACACGGAACCCGAGACAGTCATAAATTTAGGAGAAGTATGCTACAAGGATCTCGCGGTCGTCGATTTCATCTGCACTTTTCAGGCGATTTTCGTACCACCCGACAAAAATTGGCCGAAATCGGTATTTTCGGGCCATACGATGGCTAGGGTTAGAAATCCGACACAGAACCCGAGACATAGTCATAAATTTATGAGAAGAATGCTACAAGGATCTCGCGGTCGTCGATTTCATCTGGACTTTTCGGGCGATTTTCGTACCACCCGACAAAAATGGGCCGAAATCAATATTTTCGGGCCAGACGATGGCTAGGGTTTGAAATCCGACACGGAACCCGAGACACAGTCATAAATTTAGGAGAAGAATGCTACAAGAATCTCGTAGTCGTCAATTTCATCTGGACTTTTCGGGCGATTTTCGTACCACCCGACAAAAATGGGCCGAAATCAGTACTTTCGGGCCAAACGAGTGGCTAGGGTTTGAAATCCGACACGGAACCCGAGACACAGTCATAAATTTAGGAGAAGAATGCTACAAGGATATCGCGGTCGTCGATATCATCCGGACTTTTCGGGCGATTTTCGTACCACCCGACAAAAATGGGCTGAAATCGGTATTTTTGGGCCAGACGATGGCTAGGGTTTGAAATCCGACACGAAACACGAGACACAGTCATAAATAGAGGAGAAGAATGCTATAAGGATCTCGCAGTCGTCGATTTCATCTGCACTTTTCGGGCGATTTCCGTACCACCCGACAAAAATGGGCCGAAATCGGTATTTTCGGGCCAGACGATGGCTAGGGTTTGAAATCCGACACGGAACCCGAGACACAGTCATAAATTGAGGAGAAGAATGCTATAAGGATCTCGCGGTCGTCAATTTCATCTGCACTTTTTGGGCGATTTTCATACCACCCGACAAAAATGGGCCGAAATCAGTATTTTCAGGCCAGACGATGGGGCTAGGGTTTGAAATCCTACACGAAACCCAAGACACAGTCATAAATTTTGGAGAAGAATGCTACAAGGATCTCGCGGTCGTCGATTTCATCTGCACTTTTCGGGCGATTTTCGTACCACCCGACAAAAATGGGCCGAAATCGGTATTTTCGGGCCAGACGATGGCTAGGGTTTGAAATCCGACACGGAATCCGAGACACATTCCTAAATTTAGGAGAAGAATGCTACAAGGATCTCGCGGTCGTCGATTTCATCTGCACTTTTCGGGCGATTTTCGTACCACCCGACAAAAATGGGCTGAAATCGGTATTTTCGGGCCAGACGATGGCTAGGGTTTGAAATCCGACACAGAACCCGAGACACAGTCATAAATTTAGGAGAAGAATGCTACAAGGATCTCGCGGTCGTCGATTTCATCTAGACTTTTCGGGCGATTTTCGTACCACCCGACAAAAATGGGCCGAAATCGGTATTTTTCGGGCCAGACAATGGCTAGGGTTTGAAATCCGACACGGAACCCGAGACACAGTCATAAATTTAGGTGAAGAATGCTATAAGGATCTCGCGGTCGTCGATTTCATCTGCACTTTTCGGGCGATTTTGGTACCACCCGACAAAAATGTGCCGAAATCAGTATTTTTGGGGCAAACGATGGCTAGGGTTTGAAATCCGACACGGAACCCGAGACACAGTCATAAATTTAAGAGAAGAATTCTACAAGGATCTCGCGGTCGGTGATTTCATCTGGACTTTTCGGGCGATTTTCGTACCA
>JBBPBP010000864.1:0-15171 GCA_037974735.1 Cicer chorassanicum | reverse complement strand
AAACCCTAGCCATCGTCTAGCCCAAAAATACCGATTTCGGCCCATTTTTGTCGGGTGGTACGAAAATCGCCCGAAAAGTCCTGATGAAATCGACGACCGCGAGATCCTTGTAGCATTCTTCTCTTAAATTTATGAGTGTGTCTCGGGTTCCGTGTCGGATTTCAAACCCTAGCTATCGTCTGGCCCGAAAATAACGATTTCGACCCATTTTTGACGGGTGGTACGAAAATCGCCCGAAAAATGCAGATGAAATTGACGACTGCGAGATCCTTGTAGCATTGTTCTCCTAAATTTATGACTGTGTCTCGGGTTCCGTGTCGGATTTCAAGCCCTAGCCATCGTCTGGCCCGAAAAATACCGATTTCGGCCCATTGTTGTTAGGTGGTACGAAAATCGCCCGAAAAGTCCAGATGAAATCGACGACCGCGAGATCCTTGTAGCATTCTTCTCCAAAATTTATGACTGTGTCTCGGGTTCCGTGTCGGATTTCAAACCCTAGCCATCGTCTGGCCCAAAAATACCGATTTCAGCCCATTTTTGTCGGGTGGTACGAAAATCGCCCGAAAAGTGCAGATGAAATCGACGACCGCGAGATCCTTGTAGCATTCTTCTCCTCAATTTATGACTGTGTCTCGGGTTCCGTGTCGGATTTCAAACCCTAGCCATCGTCTGGCCCGAAAATACCGATTTTGGCCCATTTTTGTCGGGTGGTACGAAAATCGCCCGAAAAGTGCAGATGAAATCGACGACCGCGAGATCCTTGTAGCATTCTTCTCCTAAATTTATGACTGTGTCTCGGGTTCCGTGTCGTATTTCAAACCCTAGCCATCGTCTGGCCCGAAAATAATGATTTCGTCCCATTTTTGTCGGGTGGTACGAAAATCGCCCGAAAAGTTCGGATGATATCGACGACCGCGAGATCCTTGTAGCATTCTTCTCCTAAATTTATGACTGTGTCTCGGGTTTCGTGTCGGATTTCAAACCCTAGCCATCGTCTAGCTTAAAAATACCGATTTCGGCCGACTTTTGTCGGGTGGTACGAAAATCGCCCGAAAAGTCCAGATGAAATCGACGACTGCGAGATCCTTGTAGCATTCTTCTCCTAAATTTATGACTGTGTCTCGGGTTCCGTGTCGGATTTCAAACACTAGCCATCGTCAGGCCCGAAAATACTGATTTCGGCCCATTTTTGTCGGGTGGTACGAAAATCGCCCGAAAAGTCCAGATGAAATCGACGACCGCGAGATCCTTGTAGCATTCTTCTCTTAAATTTATGACTGTGTCTCATGTTCCGTGTTGGATTTCAAACCCTAGCCATCGTCTAGCCCAAAAATACCGATTTCGGCCCATTTTTGTCGGGTGGTACGAAAATCGCCCAAAAAGTCCAGATGAAATCGACGAATGCGAGATCCTTGTAGCATTCTTCTCCTAAATTTATGACTGTGTCTCGGGTTCCGTGACGGATTTCAAACCCTAGCCATCGTCTGGCCCGAAAATACTGATTTCGGCCCATTTTTGTCGGGTGGTACGAAAATCGCCCGAAAAGTCCAATTGAAATCCCCGACCGCGAGATCCTTGTAGCATTCTTCTCTTAAATTTATGAGTGTGTCTCGGGTTCCGTGTCGGATTTCAAACACTAGCCATCGTCTGGCCCGAAAATAACGATTTCGGCCCATTTTTGACGGGTGGTACGAAAATCGCCCGAAAAATGCAGATGAAATCGACGACCGCGAGATCCTTGTAGCATTCTTCTCCTAAATTTATGACTGTGTCTCAGGTTCCGTGTCAGATTTCAAGCCCTAGCCATCGTCTGGCCCGAAAAATACCGATTTCCGCCCATTGTTGTCGGGTGGTTCCAAAATCGCCTGAAAAGTCCAGATGAAATCGACGACCGCGAGATCCTTGTAGCATTCTTCTCCAAAATTTATGACTGTGTCTCGGGTTCCGTGTCGGATTTCAAACCCTAGCCATCGTCTGGCCCGAAAATACCGATTTCGGCCAATTTTTGTCGGGTGGTACGAAAATCGCCCGAAAAGTCCAGATGAAATCGACGACCGCGAGATCCTTGTAGCATTCTTCTCCTAAATTTATGACTGTGTCTCGGGTTCCGTGTCGGATTTCAAACCCTAGCCATCTTCTGGCCCGAAAATACCGATTTCGGCCCATTTTTGTCGGGTGGTACGAAAATGGCCTGAAAAGTCCAGATGAAATCGACGACCGCGAGATCCTTGTAGCATTCTTCTCTTAAATTTATGACTGTGTCTCGGGTTCCGTGTCGGATTTCAAATCCTAGCCATCGTCTGGCCCGAAAATACCGATTTCGGCCCATTTTTGTCGGGTGGTACGAAAATCGCCCGAAAAGTCCAGATGAAATCGATGACCGCGAGATCCTTGTGGCATTCTTCTCCTAAATTTATGACTGTGTCTCGGGTTCCGTGTCGGATTTCAAACCCTAGCCATCGTCTGGCCCGAAAATACCGATTTCGGCCCATTTTTGTCGGGTGGTACGAAAATCGCCCGAAAAGTCGAGATGAAATCAACGACCGCAAGATACTTGTAGCATTCTTCTCCTAAATTTATTATTGTGTCTAGGGTTCCGTGTCGGATTTCAAACCCTAGCCATCGTCTGGCCCGAAAATACCGATTTCGGCCCATTTTTGTCGGGTGGTACGAAAATCGCCCGAAAAGTCCAGATGAAATCGACGACCGCGAGATCCTTGTGGCATTCTTCTCCTAAATTTATGACTGTGTCTCGGGTTCCGTGTCGGATTTCAAACCCTAGCCATCGTCTGGCCTGAAAATACCGATTGTGGCCCATTTTTGTCGGGTGGTACGAAAATCGGCCGAAAAGTGCATATGAAATCGACGACCGCGAGATCCTTGTAGCATTCTTCTCCTAAATTTATGACTGTGTCTCGGGTTCCGTGTCGTATTTCAAACCCTAGCCATCGTCTGGCCTGAAAAATACCGATTTCGGCCCATTTTTGTCGGGTGGTACGAAAATCGCCCGAAAAGTCCAGATGAAATCGACGACCGCGAGATCCTTGTGGCATTCTTCTCCTAAATTTATGACTGTGTCTCGGGTTCCGTGTCGGATTTCAAACCCTAGCCATCGTCTGGCCCGAAAATACCGATTGCGGCCCATTTTTGTCGGGTGGTACGAAAATCGGCCGAAAAGTGCATATGAAATCGACGACCGCGAGATCCTTGTAGCATTCTTCTCTTAAATTTATGACTGTGTCTCGGGTTCCGTGTCGGATTTCAAACCCTAGACATCGTCTGGCCCAAAAATACCGATCTCGGTCCATTTTTGACGGGTGGTACGAAAATCGCCCGAAAAGTGCAGATGAAATCGACGACCGCGAGATCCTTGTAGCATTCTTCTCCTAAATTTATGACTGTGTCTCGGGTTCCGTGTCGGATTTCAAACCCTACGCATCGTCTGGCCTGAAAAATACCGATTTCGGCCCATTTTTGTCGGGTGGTACGAAAATCGCCCGAAAAGTCCAGATGAAATCGACGACCGCGAGATCCTTGTGGCATTCTTCTCCTAAATTTATGACTGTGTCTCGGGTTCCGTGTCGGATTTCAAACCCTAGCCATCGTCTGGCCCGAAAATACGGATTTCGGCCCATTTTTGTCGGGTGGTACGAAAATCGCCCGAAAAGTGCAGATGAAATCGACGACCACGAGATCCTTATAGCATTCTTCTCCTCAATTTATGACTGTGTCTAGGGTTCCATGTCGGATTTCAAACCCTAGCCATCGTCTGGCCCAAAAATACCAATTTCGGCCCATTTTTGTCGGGTGGTACGAAAATCGCCCGAAAAGTGCAGATGAAATCGACGACCGCGAGATCCATGTAGCATTCTTCTCCTTAATTTATGACTGTGTCTTGAGTTCCATGTCGGATTTCAAACCCTAGCCATCGTCTGGCCCGAAAATACCGATTTCGGCCCATTTTTGTCGGGTGGTACGAAAATCGCCCGAAAAGTGCAGATGAAATCGACGACCGCGAGATCCTTGTAGCATTCTTCTCCTAAATTTATGACTGTGTCTCGGGTTCTGTGTCGTATTTCAAACCCTAGCCATCGTCTGGGCCGAAAAATACCGATTTCGGCACATTTTTGTCGGGTGGTACGAAAATCGCCCGAAAAGTCCAGATGAAATCGACGACCGCGAGATCCTTTTAGCATTCTTCACCTAAATTTATGACTCTGTCTCCTGTTGCGTGTCAGATTTCAAACGCTAGCCATCGTCTGGCCCAAAAATACCGATTTCGGCCCATTTTTGTCGGGTGGTACGAAAATCGCCCGAAAAGTGCAGATGAAATCGACGACCGCGAGATCCTTGTAGCATTCTTCTCCTAAATTTATGACTGTGTCTCGGGTTCCGTGTCGGATTTCAAACCCTAGCCATCGTCTGGCCCGAAAATAACGATTTCGGCCCATTTTTGCCGGGTGGTACGAAAATCGCTCGAAAAGTCCGGATGATATCGACGACCGCGATATCCTTGTAGCATTCTTCTCCTAAATTTATGACTGTGTCTCGGGTTTCGTGTCGGATTTCAAACCCTAGCCATCGTCTAGCCCAAAAATACCGATTTCGGCCCATTTTTGTCGGGTGGTACGAAAATCGTCCGGAAAGTCCAAATGAAATCGACGACTGCGAGATCCTTGTAGCATTCTTCTCCTAAATTTATGACTGTGTCTCGGGTTCCGTGTCATATTTCAAACCCTAGCCATCGTCTGGCCCGAAAATACTGATTTCGGCCCATTTTTGTCGGGTGGTACGAAAATCGCCCGAAAAGTCCAGATGAAATCACCGACCGCGAGATCCTTGTAGCATTCTTCTCTTAAATTTATGACTGTGTCTCGGGTTCCGTGTCGGATTTCAAACCCTAGCCATCGTCTGGCCCAAAAATACCGATTTCGGTCCATTTTTGATGGGTGGTAAGAAAATCGCCCGAAAAGTGCAAATGAAATCGACGACCGCGAGATCCTTGTAGCATTCTTCTCCTAAATTTATGACTGTGTCTCGGGTTTCGTGTCGGATTTCAAACCCTAGCCATCGTCTAGCCCAAAAATACCAATTTCCGCCTATTTTTGTCGGGTAGTACGAAAATCGCACGAAAAGTCCAGATGAAATCTCCGACCGCGAGATCCTTGTAGCATTCTTCTCTTAAATTTATGACTGTGTCTCGGGTTCCGTCTCGGATTTCAAAGCCTAGCCATCGTCTGGCCCGAAAATACCGATTTTGGCCCATTTTTGTCGGGTGGTACGAAAATCGCCCGAAAAGTGCAGATGAAATCGACGACCGCGAGATCCTTGTAGCATTCTTCTCCTAAATTTATGACTGTGTCTCGGGTTCCGTGTCGTATTTCAAACCCTAGCCATCGTCTGGCCCGAAAATAATGATTTCGTCCCATTTTTGTCGGGTGGTACGAAAATCGCCCGAAAAGTTCGGATGATATCGACGACCGCGAGATCCTTGTAGCATTCTTCTCCTAAATTTATGACTGTGTCTCGGGTTTCGTGTCGGATTTCAAACCCTAGCCATCGTCTAGCTTAAAAATACCGATTTCGGCCGACTTTTGTCGGGTGGTACGAAAATCGCCCGAAAAGTCCAGATGAAATCGACGACTGCGAGATCCTTGTAGCATTCTTCTCCTAAATTTATGACTGTGTCTCGGGTTCCGTGTCGGATTTCAAACACTAGCCATCGTCAGGCCCGAAAATACTGATTTCGGCCCATTTTTGTCGGGTGGTACGAAAATCGCCCGAAAAGTCCAGATGAAATCGACGACCGCGAGATCCTTGTAGCATTCTTCTCTTAAATTTATGACTGTGTCTCGGGTTCCGTGTCAGATTTCAAACCCTAGCCATCGTCTGGCCCGAAAATACCGATTTCGGCCCATTTTTGTCGGGTGGTATGAAAATCGCCCGAAAAGTCCAGATGAAATCGATGACCGCGAGATCCTGGTGGCATTCTTTTCCAAAATTTATGACTGTGTCTCGGGTTCCGTGTCGGATTTCAAACCCTAGCCATCGTCTAGCCCGAAAATACCGATTTCGGCCCATTTTTGTTGGGTGGTACGAAAATCGCCCGAAAAGTGCAGATGAAATCGACGACCGCGAGATCCTTATAGCATTCTTCTCCTCAATTTATGACTGTGTCTCGGGTTCCATGTTGGATTTCAAACCCTAGCCATCGTCTGGCCCGAAAATACCGATTTCGGCCCATTTTTGTCGGGTGGTACGAAAATCGCCCGAAAAGTCCAGATGAAATCGAGGACCGCGAGATCCTTGTAGCATTCTTCTCCTAAATTTATGACTGTGTCTCGGGTTCCGTGTCGGATTTCAAACCCTAGCCATCGTCTGGCCCGAAAACACTAATTCCGGCCCATTTTTGTCGGGTGGTACGAAAATCGCCCGAAAAGTGCAGATGAAATCGACGACCGCGAGATCCTTGTAGCATTCTTCTCCTAAATTTATGACTGTGTCTCGGGTTCCGTGTCGGATTTCAAACCCTAGCCATCGTCTGGCCCGAAAACACTAATTTCGGCCCATTTTTGTCGGGTGGTACGAAAATCGCCCGAAAAGTGCAGATGAAATCGACGACCGCGAGATCCTTGTAGCATTCTTCTCCTAAATTTATGACTGTGTCTCGGGTTCCGTGTCGGATTTCAAACCCTAGCCATCGTCTGGCCCAAAAATACCGATCTCGGTCCATTTTTGACGGGTGGTACGAAAATCGCCCGAAAAGTGCAGATGAAATCGACGACCGCGAGATCCTTGTAGCATTCTTCTCCTAAATTTATGACTGTGTCTCGGGTTCCGTGTCGGATTTCAAACCCTAGCCATCGTCTGGCTTGAAAAATACCGATTTCGGCCCATTTTTGTTGGGTGGTACGAAAATCGCCCGAAGAGTCCAGATGAAATCGACGACCGCGAGATCCTTGTGGCATTCTTCTCCTAAATTTATGACTGTGTCTCGGGTTCCGTGTCGGATTTCAAACCCTAGCCATCGTCTGGCCCGAAAATACCGATTCCGGCCCATTTTTGCCGGGTGGTACGAAAATCGCCCGAAGAGTCCAGATGAAATCGACGACCGCGAGATCCTTGTGGCATTCTTCTCCTAAATTTATGACTGTGTCTCGGGTTCCGTGTCGGATTTCAAACCCTAGCCATCGTTTGGCACGAAAATACCGATTGCGGCCCATTTTTGTCGGGTGGTACGAAAATCGGCCGAAAAGTGCATATGAAATCGACGACCGCGAGATCCTTGTAGCATTCTTCTCCTAAATTTATGACTGTGTCTCGGGTTCCATGTCGGATTTCAAACCCTAGCAATCGTCTGGCCCGAAAATACCGATTTCGGCATATTTTTGTCGGGTAATACGAAAATTGCCCGAAAGGTTTAGATGAAATCTCCGACCGCGAGATCCTTGTAGCATTCTTCTCTTAAATTTATGACTGTGTCTCGGGTTCCGTGTCGGATTTCAAACCCTAGCAATCGTCTGGCCCGAAAATACCGATTTCGGCATATTTTTGTCAGGTGGTACGAAAATCGCCCGAAAAGTCCAGATGAAATCGACGACCGCGAGATCCTTGTAGCATTCTTCTCCAAAATTTATGACTGTGTCTCGGGTTTCGTGTCGGATTTCAAACCCTAGCCATCGTCTAGCCCAAAAATACCGATTTCGGCCCATTTTTGTCGGGTGGTACGAAAATCGGCCGAAAAGTGCATATGAAATCGACGACCGCGAGATCCTTGTAGCATTCTTATCCTAAATTTATGACTGTGTCTCGGGTTCCGTGTCAGATTTCAAACCCTAGCCATCGTCTGGCCCGAAAATACCGATTTCGGCCCCTTGTTGTCGGGTAGTTCGAAAATCGCCCGAAAAGTCCAGATGAAATCGACGACCGCGAGATCCTTGTAGCATTCTTCTCCAAAATTTATGACTGTGTCTCGGGTTCCGTGTCGGATTTCAAACCCTAGCCATCGTCTGGCCCGAAAATACCGATTTCGGCCCATTTTTGTCGGGTGGTACAAAAATCGCCCGAAAAGTGCAGATGAAATCGACGACCGTGAGATCCTTGTAGCATTCTTCTCCAAAATTTATCACTGTGTCTCGGGTTCCGTGTCGGATTTCAAACCCTAGCCATCGTCTGGCCTGAAAATACCGATTTCGGCCCATTTTTGTCGGGTGGTACGAAAATCGCCCGAAAAGTGCAGATGAAATCGACGACCGCGAGATCCTTATAGCATTCTTCTCGTAAATTTATGAATGTGTCTCGGGTTCCGTGTCGGATTTCAAACCCTAGCCATCGTCTGGCCCGAAAATACCGATTACGGCCCATTTTTGTCGGTTGGTACGAAAATCGCCCGAAAAGTGCATATGAAATCGACGACCGCGAGATTCTTGTAGCATTCTTCTCCTAAATTTATGACCGTGTCTCGGTTTTCGTGTCGGATTTCAAATTCTAGCCATCGTCTGGCCCGAAAATACCGATTTCGGCCCATTTTTGTCGGGTGGTACGAAAATCGCCCGAAAAGTGCAGATGAAATCGACGACCGCGAGATCCTTGTAGCATTCTTCTCCTAAATTTATGATGTGTCTCGGGTTCCGTGTCGGATTTCAAACCCTAGCCATTGTCTGGCCCGAAAAATACCGATTTCGGCCCATTTTTGTCGGGTGGTACGAAAATCGCCCGAAAAGTCCAGATGAAATCGACGACCGCGAGATCCTTGTAGCATTCTTCTCCTAAATTTATGACTGTGTCTCGGGTTTCGTGTCGGATTTCAAACCCTAGCCATCGTCTAGCCCAAAAATACCGATTTCGGCCTATTTTTGTCGGGTAGTACGAAAATTGCCCGAAAAGACCAGATGAAATCTCTGACCGCGAGATCCTTGTAGCATTCTTCTCTTAAATTTATGACTGTGTCTCGGGTTCCGTGTCGGATTTCAAAGCCTAGCCATCGTCTGGCCCGAAAATACCGATTTCGGCCCATTTTTGTCGGGTGGTACGAAAATCGCCCGAAAAGTGCAGATGAAATCGACGACCGCGAGATCCTTGTAGCATTCTTCTCCTAAATTTATGATTGTGTCTAAGGTTCCGTGTCAGATTTCAAACCCTAGCCATCGTCTGGCCCGAAAATACCGATTTCGGCCCATTTTTGTCGGGTGGTACGAAAATCGCCCGAAAAGTCCAGATGAAATCACCGACCGCGAGATCCTTGTAGCATTCTTCTCTTAAATTTATGACAATGTCTCGGGTTCCGTGTCGGATTTTAAACCCTTGCCATCGTCTGGCCCGAAAATACCGATTTCGGCCCATTTTTGTCGGGTGGTACGAAAATCGCCCGAAAAGTCCAGATGAAATCGAGGACCGCGAGATCCTTGTAGCATTCTTCTCCTAAATTTATGACTGTGTCTCGGGTTCCGTGTCAGATTTCAAACCCTAGCCATCGTCTGGCCCGAAAATACCGATTTCGGCCAATTTTTGTCGGGTGGTTCGAAAATCGCCCGAAAAGTCCAGATGAAATCGACGACCGCGAGATCCTTGTAGCATTCTTCTCCTAAATTTATGACTGTGTCTCGGGTTCCGTGTCGGATTTCAAACCCTAGCCATCGTCTGGCCCGAAAATACCGATTGCGGCCCATTTTTGTCGGGTGGTACGAAAATCGGCCGAAAAGTGCATATGAAATCGACGACCGCGAGATCCTTGTAGCATTCTTCTCCTAAATTTATGACTGTGTCTCGGGTTCCATGTCGGATTTCAAACCCTAGCAATCGTCTGGCCCGAAAATACCGATTTCGGCATATTTTTGTCGGGTAATACGAAAATTGCCCGAAAGGTTTAGATGAAATCTCCGACCGCGAGATCCTTGTAGCATTCTTCTCTTAAATTTATGACTGTGTCTCGGGTTCCGTGTCGGATTTCAAACCCTAGCAATCGTCTGGCCCGAAAATACCGATTTCGGCATATTTTTGTCAGGTGGTACGAAAATCGCCCGAAAAGTCCAGATGAAATCGACGACCGCGAGATCCTTGTAGCATTCTTCTCCTAAATATATGACTGTGTCTCGGGTTTCGTGTCGGATTTCAAACCCTAGCCATCGTCTAGCCCAAAAATACCGATTTCGGCCCATTTTTGTCGGGTGGTACGAAAATCGTCCGGAAAGTCCAAATGAAATCGACGACTGCGAGATCCTTGTAGCATTCTTCTCCTAAATTTATGACTGTGTCTCGGGTTCCGTGTCGGATTTCAAACCCTAGCCATCGTCTGGCCCGAAAATACCGATTTCGGCCCATTTTTGTCGGGTGGTACGAAAATCGCCCGAAAAGTGCTGATGAAATCGACGACCGCGAGATCCTTGTAGCATTCTTCTCCTAAATTTATGATGTGTTACGGGTTCCGTGTCGGATTTCAAACCTTAGCCATTGTCTGGCCCGAAAAATACCGATTTCGGCCCATTTTTGTCGGGTGGTACGAAAATCGCCCGAAAAGTCCAGATGAAATCGACGACCGCGAGATCCTTGTAGCATTCTTCTCCTAAATTTATGACTGTGTCTCGGGTTTCGTGTCGGATTTCAAAACCTAGCAATCGTCTGGCCCGAAAATACCAATTTCGGCATATTTTTGTCGGGTAGTACGAAAATTGCCCGAAAAGTTTAGATGAAATCTCCGACCGCGAGATCCTTGTAGCATTCTTCTCTTAAATTTATGACTGTGTCTCGGGTTCCGTGTCGGATTTCAAAGCCTAGCAATCGTCTGGCCCGAAAATACCGATTTCGGCATATTTTTGTAGGGTGGTACGAAAATCGCCCGAAAAGTCCAGATGAAATCGACGACCGCGAGATCCTTGTAGCATTCTTCTCCTAAATATATGACTGTGTCTCGGGTTTCGTGTCGGATTTCAAACCCTAGCCATCGTTTGGCCCAAAAATACCGATCTTGGTCCATTTTTGACGGGTGGTACGAAAATCGTCCGGAAAGTCCAAATGAAATCGACGACCGCGAGATCCTTGTAGCATTCTTCTCCTAAATTGATGACTGTGTCTCGGGTTCCGTGTCAGATTTCAAACCCTAGCCATCGTCTGGCCTGAAAAATACCGATTTCGGCCCTTGTTGTCGGGTAGTACGAAAATCGCCCGAAAAGTCCAGATGAAATCGACGACCGCGAGATCCTTGTAGCATTCTTCTCTTAAATTTATGAGTGTGTCTCGGGTTCCGTGTCGGATTTCAAACCCTAGCCATCGTCTGGCCCGAAAATACCGATTTCGGCCCATTTTTGTCGGGTGGTACGAAAATCGCCCGAAAAGTGCAGATGAAATCGACGACCGCAAGATTCTTGTAGCATTCTTCTCCTAAATTTATGACTGTGTCTCGGGTTCCGTGTCGGATTTCAAACCCTAGCCATCGTCTGGCCCGAAAATACCGATTTTGGCCCATTTTTGTCGGGTGGTACGAAAATCGCCCGAAAAGTGCAGATGAAATCGACGACCGCGAGATCCTTGTAGCATTCTTCTCCTAAATTTATGACTGTGTCTCGGGTTCCGTGTCGTATTTCAAACCCTAGCCATCGTCTGGCCCGAAAATAATGATTTCGTCCCATTTTTGTCGGGTGGTACGAAAATCGCCCGAAAAGTTCGGATGATATCGACGACCGCGAGATCCTTGTAGCATTCTTCTCCTAAATTTATGACTGTGTCTCGGGTTTCGTGTCGGATTTCAAACCCTAGCCATCGTCTAGCTTAAAAATACCGATTTCGGCCGACTTTTGTCGGGTGGTACGAAAATCGCCCGAAAAGTCCAGATGAAATCGACGACTGCGAGATCCTTGTAGCATTCTTCTCCTAAATTTATGACTGTGTCTCGGGTTCCGTGTCGGATTTCAAACACTAGCCATCGTCAGGCCCGAAAATACTGATTTCGGCCCATTTTTGTCGGGTGGTACGAAAATCGCCCGAAAAGTCCAGATGAAATCGACGACCGCGAGATCCTTGTAGCATTCTTCTCTTAAATTTATGACTGTGTCTCATGTTCCGTGTTGGATTTCAAACCCTAGCCATCGTCTAGCCCAAAAATACCGATTTCGGCCCATTTTTGTCGGGTGGTACGAAAATCGCCCAAAAAGTCCAGATGAAATCGACGAATGCGAGATCCTTGTAGCATTCTTCTCCTAAATTTATGACTGTGTCTCGGGTTCCGTGACGGATTTCAAACCCTAGCCATCGTCTGGCCCGAAAATACTGATTTCGGCCCATTTTTGTCGGGTGGTACGAAAATCGCCCGAAAAGTCCAATTGAAATCCCCGACCGCGAGATCCTTGTAGCATTCTTCTCTTAAATTTATGAGTGTGTCTCGGGTTCCGTGTCGGATTTCAAACCCTAGCCATCGTCTGGCCCGAAAATAACGATTTCGGCCCATTTTTGACGGGTGGTACGAAAATCGCCCGAAAAATGCAGATGAAATCGACAACTGCGAGATCCTTGTAGCATTCTTCTCCTAAATTTATGACTGTGTCTCGGGTTCCGTGTCGGATTTCAAGCCCTAGCCATCGTCTGGCCCGAAAAATACCGATTTCGGCCCATTGTTGTCGTGTGGTACGAAAATCGCCCGAAAAGTCGAGATGAAATCGACGACCGCGAGATCCTTGTAGCATTCTTCTCCAAAACTTATGACTGTGTCTCGGGTTCCGTGTCGGATTTCAAACCCTAGCCATCGTATGGCCCGAAAATACCGATTTCGGCCCATTTTTGTCGGGTGGTACGAAAATTGCCCGAAAAGTGCATATGAAATCGACGACCGCGAGATCCTTGTAGAATTCTTGTCCTAAATTTATGACTGTGTCTCGGGTTCCGTGTCGGATTTCAAACCCTAGCCATCGTCTGGCCCAAAAATACCGATCTCGGTCCATTTTTGACGGGTGGTACGAAAATCGCCCGAAAAGTGCAGATGAAATCGACGACCGCGAGATCCTTGTAGCATTCTTCTCCTAAATTTATGACTGTGTCTCGGGTTTCGTGTCGGATTTCAAACCCTAGCCATCGTCTGGCCCGAAAATACCAATTTCGACCCATTTTTGTCGGGTGGTACGAAAATCACCCGAAAAGTGCAGATGAAATCGACGACCGCGAGATTCTTGTAGCATTCTTCTCCTAAATTTATGACTGTGTCTCGGGTTCCGTGTCGGATTTCAAACCCTAGCCATCGTCTGGCCCGAAAATACCGATTTCGGCCCATTTTTGTTGGGTGGTACGAAAATCGCCCGAAAAGTCCAGATGAAATCGACGACCGCGAGATCCTTGTAGCATTCTTCTCCAAAATTTATGACTGTGTCTCGGGTTCCGTGTCGGATTTCAAACCCTAGCCATCGTCTGGCCCGAAAATACCGATTTCGGCCCATTTTTGTCGGGTGGTACGAAAATCGCCCGAAAAGTGCTGATGAAATCGACGACCGCGAGATCCTTGTAGCATTCTTCTCCTAAATTTATGATGTGTCTCGGGTTCCGTGTCGGATTTCAAACCTTAGCCATTGTCTGGCCCGAAAAATACCGATTTCGGCCCATTTTTGTCGGGTGGTACGAAAATCGCCCGAAAAGTCCAGATGAAATCGACGACCGCGAGATCCTTGTAGCATTCTTCTCCTAAATTTATGACTGTGTCTCGGGTTTCGTGTCGGATTTCAAACCCTAGCCATCGTCTAGCCCAAAAGTATCGATTTCGGCCTATTTTTGTCGGGTAGTACGAAAATTGCCCGAAAAGACCAGATGAAATCTCTGACCGCGAGATCCTTGTAGCATTCTTCTCTTAAATTTATGACTGTGTCTCGGGTTCCGTGTCGGATTTCAAAGCCTAGCCATCGTCTGGCCCGAAAATACCGATTTCGGCCCATTTTTGTAGGGTGGTACGAAAATCGGCCGAAAAGTGCATATGAAATCGAGGACCGCGAGATCCTTGTAGCATTCTTGTCCTAAATTTATGACTGTGTCTCGGGTTCCGTGTCGGATTTCAAACCCTAGCCATCGTTTGGCCCAAAAATACCGATCTTGGTCCATTTTTGACGGGTGGTACGAAAATCGCCCGAAAAGTGCAGATGAAATCGACGACCGCGAGATCCTTGTAGCATTCTTCTCCTAAATTTATGACTGTGTCTCGGGTTCCGTGTCGGATTTCAAACCCTACGCATCGTCTGGCCTGAAAAATACCGATTTCGGCCCATTTTTGTCGGGTGGTACGAAAATCGCCCGAAAAGTCCAGATGAAATCGACGACCGCGAGATCCTTGTAGCATTCTTCTCTTAAATTTATGAGTGTGTCTCGGGTTCCGTGTCGGATTTCAAACCCTAGCCATCGTCTGGCCCGAAAATACCGATTTCGGCCCATTTTTGACGGGTGGTACGAAAATCGCCCGAAAAGTGCTGATGAAATCGACGACTGCGAGATCCTTGTAGCATTCTTCTCCTAAATTTATGACTGTGTCTCGGGTTCCGTGTCGGATTTCAAACCTTAGCCATTGTCTGGCCCGAAAAATACCGATTTCGGCCCATTTTTGTCGGGTGGTACGAAAATCGCCCGAAAAATCCAGATGAAATCGACGACCGCGAGATCCTTGTAGCATTCTTCTCCTAAATTTATGACTGTGTCTCGGGTTTCGTGTCGGATTTCAAACCCTAGCCATCGTCTAGCCCAAAAGTACCGATTTCGGCCTATTTTTGTCGGGTAGTACGAAAATTGCCCGAAAAGACCAGATGAAATCTCTGACCGCGAGATCCTTGTAGCATTCTTCTCTTAAATTTATGACTATGTCTCGGGTTCCGTGTCGGATTTCAAAGCCTAGCCATCGTCTGGCCCGAAAATACCGATTTCGGCCCATTTTTGTAGGGTGGTACGAAAATCGGCCGAAAAGTGCATATGAAATCGAGGACCGCGAGATCCTTGTAGCATTCTTGTCCTAAATTTATGACTGTGTCTCGGGTTCCGTGTCGGATTTCAAACCCTAGCCATCGTTTGGCCCAAAAATACCGATCTTGGTCCATTTTTGACGGGTGGTACGAAAATCGCCCGAAAAGTGCAGATGAAATCGACGACCGCGAGATCCTTGTAGCATTATTCTCCTAAATTTATGACTGTGTCTCGGGTTCCGTGTCGGATTTCAAA
>JBBPBP010000863.1:28490-38950 GCA_037974735.1 Cicer chorassanicum | reverse complement strand
GGAGAAGAATGCTACAAGGATCTCGCAGTTGCGATTTCATATGCACTTTTCGGCCGATTTTCGTACCACCCGACAAAAATGGGCCGAAATCGGTATTTTTCGGGCCAGACAATGGCTAGGGTTTGAAATCCGACACGGAACCCGAGACACATCATAAATTTTGGAGAAGAATACTACAAGGATCTCGCGGTCGTCGATTTCATCTGCACTTTTCGGGCGATATTCGTACCACCCGACAAAAATGGGCCGAAATCGGTATTTTTCGGGCCAGACAATGGCTAGGGTTTGAAATCCGACACGGAACCCGAGACACATCATAAATTTAGGAGAAGAATGCTACAAGGATCTCGCGGTCGTCGATTTCATCTGCACTTTTCGGGCGATTTTCGTACCACCCGACAAAAATGGGCCGAAATCGGTATTTTCGGGCCAGACGATGGCTTGGCTTTGAAATCCGACACGGAACCCGAGACACAGTCATAAATTTTGGAGAAGAATGCTACAAGGATCTCGCGGTCGTCGATTTCATCTGGACTTTTCAGGCGATTTTCGAACCACCCGACAACAATGGGCGGAAATCGGTATTTTTCGGGCCAAACGATGGCTAGGGCTTGAAATCTGACACGGAACCCGAGACAAAGTCATAAATTTAGGAGAAGAATGCTACAAGGATCTCGCGGTCGTCGATTTCATCTGCATTTTTCGGGCGATTTTCGTACCACCCGTCAAAAATGGGCCGAAATCGTTATTTTCGGGCCAGACGATGGCTATTGTTTGAAATCCGACACGGAACCCGAGACACACTCATAAATTTAAGAGAAGAATGCTACAAGGATCTCGCGGTCGGGGATTTCAATTGGACTTTTCGGGCGATTTTCGTACCACCCGACAAAAATGGGCCGAAATCAGTATTTTCGGGCCAGACGATGGCTAGGGTTTGAAATCCGTCACGGAACCCGAGACACAGTCATAAATTTAGGAGAAGAATGCTACAAGGATCTCGCATTCGTCGATTTCATCTGGACTTTTTGGGCGATTTTCGTACCACCCGACAAAAATGGGCCGAAATCGGTATTTTTGGGCTAGACGATGGCTAGGGTTTGAAATCCAACACGGAACATGAGACACAGTCATAAATTTAAGAGAAGAATGCTACAAGGATCTCGCGGTCGTCGATTTCATCTGGACTTTTCGGGCGATTTTCGTACCACCCGACAAAAATGGGCCGAAATCAGTATTTTCGGGCCTGACGATGGCTAGTGTTTGAAATCCGACACGGAACCCGAGACACAGTCATAAATTTAGGAGAAGAATGCTACAAGGATCTCGCAGTCGTCGATTTCATCTGGACATTCGGGCGATTTTCGTACCACCCGACAAAAGTGGGCCGAAATCGGTATTTTTGGGCTAGACGATGGCTAGGGTTTGAAATCCGACACGAAACCCGAGACACAGTCATAAATTTAGGAGAAGAATGCTACAAGGATCTCGCGGTCGTCGATATCATCCGGACTTTTCGGGCGATTTTCGTACCACCCGACAAAAATGGGCCGAAATCATTATTGTCGGGCCAGACGATGGCTAGGGTTTGAAATCCGACACGGAACCCGAGACACAGTCATAAATTTAGGAGAAGAATGCTACAAGGATCTCACGGTCGTCGATTTCATCTGCACTTTTCGGGCGATTTTCGTACCACCCGACAAAAATGGGCCAAAATCGGTATTTTCGGGCCAGACGATGGCTAGGCTTTGAAATCCGATACGGAACCCGAGACACAGTCATAAATTTAAGAGAAGAATGCTACAAGGATCTCGCGGTCGGAGATTTCAACTGGACTTTTCGGGCGATTTTCGTACTACCCGACAAAAATAGGCGGAAATTGGTTTTTTTGGGCTAGACGATGGCTAGGGTTTGAAATCCGACACGAAACCCGAGACACAGTCATAAATTTAGGAGAAGAATGCTACAAGGATCTCGCGGTCGTCGATTTCATCTGGACTTTTCGGGCGATTTTCGTACCACCCGACAAAAATATGCCGAAATCGGTATTTTCGGGCCAGACGATTGCTAGGGTTTGAAATCCGACATGGAACCCGAGACACAGTCATAAATTTAGGAGAAGAATGCTACAAGGATCTCGCGGTCGTCGATTTCATATGCACTTTTCGGCCGATTTTCGTACCACCCGACAAAAATGGGCCGAAATCGGTATTTTTCGGGCCAGACAATGGCTAGGGTTTGAAATCCGACACGGAACCCGAGACACATCATAAATTTAGGAGAAGAATGCTACAAGGATCTCGTGGTGATCGATTTCATCTGCACTTTTCGGGCGATTTTCGTACCACCCGACAAAAATGGGCCGAAATCGGTATTTTCGGGCCAGACGATGGCTAGGGTTTGAAATCCGACACGGAACCCGAGACACAGTCATAAATTTTGGAAAAGAATGCCACAAGGATCTCGCGGTCATCGATTTCATCTGGACTTTTCGGGCGATTTTCGTACCACCCGACAAAAATGGGCCGAAATCGGTATTTTCGGGCCAGACGATGGCTAGGGTTTGAAATCCGACACGGAACCCGAGACACAGTCATAAATTTAGGAGAAGAATGCCACAAGGATCTCGCGGTCGTCGATTTCATCTGGACTTTTCGGGCGATTTTCGTACCACCCGACAAAAATGGGCCGAAATCGGTATTTTTCAGGCCAGACGATGGCTAGGGTTTGAAATACGACACGGAACCCGAGACACAGTCATAAATTTAGGAGAAGAATGCTACAAGGATCTCGCGGTCGTCGATTTCATATGCACTTTTCGGCCGATTTTCGTACCACCCGACAAAAATGGGCCACAATCGGTATTTTCGGGCCAGACGATGGCTAGGGTTTGAAATCCGACACGGAACCCGAGACACAGTCATAAATTTAGGAGAAGAATGCCACAAGGATCTCGCGGTCGTCGATTTCATCTGGACTTTTCGGGCGATTTTCGTACCACCCGACAAAAATGGGCCGAAATCGGTATTTTTCAGGCCAGACGATGGCTAGGGTTTGAAATCCGACACGGAACCCGAGACACAGTCATAAATTTAGGAGAAGAATGCTACAAGGATCTCGCGGTTGTCGATTTCATCTGCACTTTTCGGGCGATTTTCTTACCACCCGTCAAAAATGGACCGAAATCGGTATTTTTGGGCCAGACGATGGCTAGGGTTTGAAATCCGACACGGAACCCGAGACACAGTCATAAATTTAAGAGAAGAATGCTACAAGGATCTCGCGGTCGGTGATTTCATCTGGACTTTTCGGGCGATTTTCGTACCACCCGACAAAAATGGGCCGAAATCAGTATTTTCGGGCCAGACGATGGCTAGGGTTTGAAATATGACACGGAACCCGAGACACAGTCATAAATTTAGGAGAAGAATGCTACAAGGATCTCGCAGTCGTCGATTTCATTTGGACTTTCCGGACGATTTTCGTACCACCCGACAAAAATGGGCCGAAATCGGTATTTTTGGGCTAGACGATGGCTAGGGTTTGAAATCCGACACGAAACCCGAGACACAGTCATAAATTTAGGAGAAGAATGCTACAAGGATATCGCGGTCGTCGATATCATCCGGACTTTTCGAGCGATTTTCGTACCACCCGGCAAAAATGGGCCGAAATCGTTATTTTCGGGCCAGACGATGGCTAGGGTTTGAAATCCGACACGGAACCCGAGACACAGTCATAAATTTAGGAGAAGAATGCTACAAGGATCTCGCGGTCGTCGATTTCATCTGCACTTTTCGGGCGATTTTCGTACCACCCGACAAAAATGGGCCGAAATCGGTATTTTCGGGCCAGACGATGGCTAGGCTTTGAAATCCGACACGGAACCCGAGACACAGTCATAAATTTAGGAGAAGAATGCTACAAGGATCTCGCGGTCGTCGATTTCATCTGCACTTTTCGGGCGATTTTCGTACCACGCGAAAAAAATGGGCCGAAATCAGTATTTTCGGGCCAGACGATGGCTAGGGTTTGAAATCTGACACGGAACCCGAGACACATTCATAAATTTAGGAGAAGAATGCTACAAGGATCTCGCAGTCGTCGATTTCATTTGGACTTTCCGGACGATTTTCGTACCACCCGACAAAAATGGGCCGAAATCGGTATTTTTGGGCTAGACGATTGCTAGGGTTTGAAATCCGACACGAAACCCGAGACACAGTCATAAATTTAGGAGAAGAATGCTACAAGGATCTCGCGGTCGTCGATTTCATCTGGACTTTTCGGGCGATTTTCGTACCACCTGACAAAAATATGCCGAAATCGGTATTTTCGGGCCAGACGATTGTTAGGGTTTGAAATCCGACACGGAACCCGAGACACAGTCATAAATTTAAGAGAAGAATGCTACAAGGATCTCGCGGTCGGAGATTTCATCTAAACTTTTCGGGCAATTTTCGTACTACCCGACAAAAATATGCCGAAATCGGTATTTTCGGGCCAGACGATTGCTAGGGTTTGAAATCCGACATGGAACCCGAGACACAGTCATAAATTTAGGAGAAGAATGCTACAAGGATCTCGCGGTTGCGATTTCATATGCACTTTTCGGCCGATTTTCGTACCACCCGACAAAAATGGGCCGAAATCGGTATTTTTCGGGCCAGACAATGGCTAGGGTTTGAAATCCGACACGGAACCCGAGACACATCATAAATTTAGGAGAAGAATGCTACAAGGATCTCGCGGTCGTCGATTTCATCTGCACTTTTCGGGCGATTTTCGTACCACCCGACAAATATATGCCGAAATCGGTATTTTCGGGCCTGACGATTTCTAGGGTTTGAAATCCGACACGAAACCCGAGACACAGTCATAAATTTAGGAGAAGAATGCTACAAGGATCTCGCGGTCGTCGATTTCATCTAGACTTTTCGGGCGATTTTCGTACCACCCGACAAAAATATGCCGAAATCGGTATTTTCGGGCCAGACGATGGCTAGAGTTTGAAATCCGACACGGAACCCGAGACACATCATAAATTTAGGAGAAGAATGCTACAAGGATCTCGCGGTCGTCGATTTCATCTGCACTTTTCGGGCGATTTTTGTACCACCCGACAAAAATGGGCCAAAATCGGTATTTTCGGGCCAGACGATGGCTAGGCTTTGAAATCCGATACGGAACCCGAGACACAGTCATAAATTTAAGAGAAGAATGCTACAAGGATCTCGCGGTCGGAGATTTCAACTGGACTTTTCGGGCGATTTTCGTACTACCCGACAAAAATAGGCGGAAATTGGTTTTTTGGGGCTAGACGATGGCTAGGGTTTGAAATCCGACACGGAACCCGAGACACAGTCATAAATTTAAGAGAAGAATGCTACAAGGATCTCGCGGTCGGTGATTTCATCTGGACTTTTCGGGCGATTTTCGTACCACCCGACAAAAATGGGCCGAAATCAGTATTTTCGGGCCAGACGATGGCTAGGGTTTGAAATCCGAAACGGAACCCGAGACACAGTCATAAATTTAGGAGAAGAATGCTACAAGGATCTCGCAGTCGTCGATTTCATTTGGACTTTCCGGACGATTTTCGTACCACTTGACAAAAATGGGCCGAAATCGGTATTTTTGGGCTAGACGATGGCTAGGGTTTGAAATCCGACACGAAACCCGAGACACAGTCATAAATTTAGGAGAAGAATACTACAAGGATCTCGCGGTCGTCAATTTCATCTGCACTTTTCGGGCGATTTTCGTAACACCCGACAAAAATGGGCCGAAATCGGTATTTTCGGGCCAGACGATGGCTAGGCTTTGAAATCCGACACGGAACCCGAGACACAGTCATAAATTTAAGAGAAGAATGCTACAAGGATCTCGCGGTCAGAGATTTCATCTGGTCTTTTCGGGCAATTTTCGTACTACCCGACAAAAATAGGCCGAAATCGGTATTTTTGGGCTAGACGATGGCTAGGGTTTGAAATCCGACACGAAACCCGAGACACAGTCATAAATTTAGGAGAAGAATGCTACAAGGATCTCGCGGTCGTCGATTTCATCTGGACTTTTCGGGCGATTTTCGTACCACCCGACAAAAATGGGCCGAAATCGGTATTTTTCGGGCCAGACAATGGCTAGGGTTTGAAATCCGACACGGAACCCGAGACACATCATAAATTTAGGAGAAGAATGCTACAAGGATCTCGCGGTCGTCGATTTCATCTGCACTTTTCGGGCGATTTTCGTACCACCCGACAAAAATGGGCCGAAATCGGTATTTTCGGGCCAGACGATGGCTAGGCTTTGAAATCCGACACGGAACCCGAGACACAGTCATAAATTTAAGAGAAGAATGCTACAAGGATCTTGCGGTCAGAGATTTCATCTGGTCTTTTCGGGCAATTTTCGTACCACCCGACAAAAATAGGCCGAAATCGGTATTTTTGGGCCAGACGATGGCTAGGGTTTGAAATCCGACACGAAACCCGAGACACAGTCATAAATTTAGGAGAAGAATGCTACAAGGATCTCGCGGTCGTCGATTTCATCTGGACTTTTCGGGCGATTTTCGTACCACCCGACAAAAATATGCCGAAATCGTTATTTTCGGGCCAGACGATTGCTAGGGTTTGAAATCCGACATGGAACCCGAGACACAGTCATAAATTTAGGAGAAGAATGCTACAAGGATCTCGCGGTCGTCGATTTCATATGCACTTTTCGGCCGATTTTCGTACCACCCGACAAAAATGGGCCGCAATCGGTATTTTCGTGCCAAACGATGGCTAGGGTTTGAAATCCGACACGGAACCCGAGACACAGTCATAAATTTAGGAGAAGAATGCCACAAGGATCTCGCGGTCGTCGATTTCATCTGGACTCTTCGGGCGATTTTCGTACCACCCGGCAAAAATGGGCCGGAATCGGTATTTTCGGGCCAGACGATGGCTAGGGTTTGAAATCCGACACGGAACCCGAGACACAGTCATAAATTTAGGAGAAGAATGCCACAAGGATCTCGCGGTCGTCGATTTCATCTGGACTCTTCGGGCGATTTTCGTACCACCCAACAAAAATGGGCCGAAATCGGTATTTTTCAAGCCAGACGATGGCTAGGGTTTGAAATCCGACACGGAACCCGAGACACAGTCATAAATTTAGGAGAAGAATGCTACAAGGATCTCGCGGTCGTCGATTTCATCTGCACTTTTCGGGCGATTTTCGTACCACCCGTCAAAAATGGACCGAGATCGGTATTTTTGGGCCAGACGATGTCTAGGGTTTGAAATCCGACACGGAACCCGAGACACAGTCATAAATTTAAGAGAAGAATGCTACAAGGATCTCGCGGTCGTCGATTTCATATGCACTTTTCGGCCGATTTTCGTACCACCCGACAAAAATGGGCCGCAATCGGTATTTTCGGGCCAGACGATGGCTAGGGTTTGAAATCCGACACGGAACCCGAGACACAGTCATAAATTTAGGAGAAGAATGCCACAAGGATCTCGCGGTCGTCGATTTCATCTGGACTTTTCGGGCGATTTTCGTACCACCCGACAAAAATGGGCCGAAATCGGTATTTTTCAGGCCAGACGATGGCTAGGGTTTGAAATACGACACGGAACCCGAGACACAGTCATAAATTTAGGAGAAGAATGCTACAAGGATCTCGCGGTCGTCGATTTCATATGCACTTTTCGGCCGATTTTCGTACCACCCGACAAAAATGGGCCACAATCGGTATTTTCAGGCCAGACGATGGCTAGGGTTTGAAATCCGACACGGAACCCGAGACACAGTCATAAATTTAGGAGAAGAATGCCACAAGGATCTCGCGGTCGTCGATTTCATCTGGACTTTTCGGGCGATTTTCGTACCACCCGACAAAAATGGGCCGAAATCGGTATTTTCGGGCCAGACGATGGCTAGGGTTTGAAATCCGACACGGAACCCGAGACACAATCATAAATGGAGGAGAAGAATGCTATAAGGATCTCGCGGTCGTCGATTTCATCTGCACTTTTCGGGCGATTTTCGTACCACCCGACAAAAATGGGCCGAAATCGGTATTTTCGGGCCAGACGATGGCTAGGGTTTGAAATCCGACACGGAACCCGAGACACAGTCATAAATTAAGGAGAAGAATGCTACAAGGTTCTCGCGGTCGTCGATTTCATCTGGACTTTTCGGGCGATTTTCGTACCACCCAACAAAAATGGGCCGAAATCGGTATTTTCGGGCCAGACGATGGCTAGAGTTTGAAATCAGACACGGAACCCGAGAGACAGTCATAAATTTAGGACAAGAATGGTACAAGGATCTCGCGGTCGTCGATTTCATCTGCAATTTTCGGGCGATTTTCGTACCACCCGACAAAAATGGGCCGAAATCGGTATTTTCGGGCCAAACGATGGCTTGGGTTTGAAATCCGACACAAAACCCGAGACACAGTCATAAATTTAGGAGAAGAATGCTACAAGAATCTCGCGGTCGTCGATTTCATCTGCACTTTTCGGGAGATTTTCGCACCACCCAATAAAAATGGGCCGAAATCGGTATTTTCGGGCCAGACGATGGCTAGGGTTTCAAATCCGACACGGAACCCGAGACACAATCATAAATTAAGGAGAAGAATGCTACAAGGATCTCGCGGTCGTCGATTTCATCTGGACTTTTCGGGCGATTTTCGTACCACCCGACAAAAAAAGGCCGAAATCGGTATTTTCGGGCCAGACGATGGCTAGGGTTTGAAATCAAACACGGAACCCGAGAGACTGTCATAAATTTAGGACAAGAATGGTACAAGGATCTCGCGGTCGTCGATTTCATCTGCAATTTTCGGGCGATTTTCGTACCACCCGACAAAAATAGGCCGAAATCGGTATTTTCGGGCCACACGATGGCTAGGGTTTGAAATCCGACACGGAACCTGAGACACAGTCATAAATTTTGGAGAAGAATGCTATAAGGATCTCGCGGTCGTCGATTTCATCTGCACTTTTCGGGCGATTTTCGTACCACCCGACAAAAATGGGCCGAAATCAGTATTTTCGGGCCAGACGATGGCTAGGGTTTGAAATCCGACACGAAACCCGAGACACAGTCATAAATTTAGGAGAAGAATGCTACAAGGATCTCGCAGTCGTCGATTTCATTTGGACTTTCCGGACGATTTTCGTACCACCCGACAAAAATGGGCCGAAATCGGTATTTTTGGGCTAGACGATGGCTAGGGTTTGAAATCCGACACGAAACCCGAGACACAGTCATAAATTTAGGAGAAGAATGCTACAAGGATCTCGCTGTTGTCGATATCATCCGGACTTTTCCGGCGATTTTCGTACCACCCGGCAAAAATGGGCCAAAATCGTTATTTTCGGGCCAGACGATGGCTAGGGTTTGAAATCCGACACGGAACCCGAGACACAGTCATAAATTTAGGAGAAGAATGCTACAAGGATCTCGCGGTCGTCGATTTCATCTGCACTTTTCGGGCGATTTTCGTACCACCTGACAAAAATGGGCCGAAATCGGTATTTTCGGGCGAGACGATGGCAAGGGTTTAAAATCCGACACGGAACCCGAGACACAGTCATAAATTTAAGAGAAGAATGCTACAAGGATCTCGCGGTCGTCGATTTCATCTGGACTTTTCGGGCGATTTTCGTACCACCCGACAAAAATGGGCCGAAATCGGTATTTTCGGGCCAAGCGATGGCTAGGGTTTGAAATCTGACACGGAACCTGAGACACAATCATAAATTTAGGAGAAGAATGCTACAAGGATCTCGCGGTCGTCGATTTCATCTGCACTTTTCGGGCGATTTTCGTACCACCCGACAAAAATGGGCCGAAATCGGTATTTTCGGGCCAGACGATGGCTAGGCTTTGAAATCCGACACGGAACCCGAGACACAGTCATAAATTTAAGAGAAGAATGCTACAAGGATCTCGCGGTCAGAGATTTCATCTGGTCTTTTCGGGCAATTTTCGTACTACCCGACAAAAATAGGCCGAAATCGGTATTTTTGGGCTAGACGATGGCTAGGGTTTGAAATCCGACACGAAACCCGAGACACAGTCACAAATTTAGGAGAAGAATGCTACAAGGATCTCGCGGTCGTCGATTTCATCTGGACTTTTCGGGCGATTTTCGTACCACCCGACAAAAATGGGCCAAAATCGGTATTTTCGGGCCAGACGATGGCTAGGGTTTGAAATCCGACACGGAATCCGAGACACAGTCATAAAATTTGGAGAAGAATGCTACAAGGATCTCGCGGTCGTCGATTTCATTTGGACTTTTCGGGCGATTTTCGTACCACCCGACAACAATGGGCCGAAATCGGTATTTTTCGGGCCAGACGATGGCTAGGGCTTGAAATCCGACACGGAACCCGAGACACAGTCATAAATTTAGGAGAAGAATGCTACAAGGATCTCGC
>JBBPBP010000863.1:0-28480 GCA_037974735.1 Cicer chorassanicum | reverse complement strand
AATCGGTATTTTCGGGCCAGACGATGGCTAGGGTTTGAAATCCGACACGGAACCCGAGACACAGTCATAAATTTAGGAGAAGAATGCCACAAGGATCTCGCGGTCGTCGATTTCATCTGGACTTTTCGGGCGATTTTCTTACCACCCAAAAAAAAATGGGCCGAAATCGGTATTTTTCAGGCCAGACGATGGCTAGGGTTTGAAATCCGACACGGAACCTGAGACACAGTCATAAATTTAGGAGAAGAATGCTACAAGGATCTCGCGGTTGTCGATTTCATCTGCACTTTTCGGGCGATTTTCTTACCACCCATCAAAAATGGACCTAAATCGGTATTTTTGGGACAGACGATGGCTAGGGTTTGAAATCCGACACGGAACCCGAGACACAGTCATAAATTTAAGAGAAGAATGCTACAAGGATCTCGCGGTCGGTGATTTCATCTGGACTTTTCGGGCGATTTTTGTACCACCCGACAAAAATGGGCCGAAATCAGTATTTTCGGGCCAGACGATGGCTAGGGTTTGAAATATGACACGGAACCCGAGACACAGTCATAAATTTAGGAGAAGAATGCTACAAGGATCTCGCAGTCGTCGATTTCATTTGGACTTTCCGGACGATTTTCGTACCACCCGACAAAAATGGGCCGAAATCGGTATTTTTGGGCTAGACGATGGCTAGGGTTTGAAATCCGACACGAAACCCGAGACACAGTCATAAATTTAGGAGAAGAATGCTACAAGGATATCGCGGTCGTCGATATCATCCGGACTTTTCGAGCGATTTTCGTACCACCCGGCAAAAATGGGCCGAAATCGTTATTTTCGGGCCAGACGATGGCTAGGGTTTGAAATCCGACACGGAACCCGAGACACAGTCATAAATTTAGGAGAAGAATGCTACAAGGATCTCGCGGTCGTCGATTTCATCTGCACTTTTCGGGCGATTTTCGTACCACCCGACAAAAATGGGCCGAAATCGGTATTTTCGGGCCAGACGATGGCTAGGCTTTGAAATCCGACACGGAACCCGAGACACAGTCATAAATTTAGGAGAAGAATGCTACAAGGATCTCGCGGTCGTCGATATGATCCGGACTTTTCGGGCGATTTTCGTACCACCCGTCAAAAATGGGCCGAAATCGTTATTTTCGGGCCAGACGATGGCTAGGGTTTGAAATCCGACACGGAACCCGAGACACAGTCATAAATTTAGGAGAAGAATGCTACAAGGATCTCGCGGTCGTCGATTTCATCTGCACTTTTCGGGCGATTTTCGTACCACCCGTCAAAAATGGACCGAGATCGGTATTTTTGGGCCAGACGATGTCTAGGGTTTGAAATCCGACACGGAACCCGAGACACAGTCATAAATTTAAGAGAAGAATGCTACAAGGATCTCGCGGTCGTCGATTTCATATGCACTTTTCGGCCGATTTTCGTACCACCCGACAAAAATGGGCCGCAATCGGTATTTTCGGGCCAGACGATGGCTAGGGTTTGAAATCCGACACGGAACCCGAGACACAGTCATAAATTTAGGAGAAGAATGCCACAAGGATCTCGCGGTCGTCGATTTCATCTGGACTTTTCGGGCGATTTTCGTACCACCCGACAAAAATGGGCCGAAATCGGTATTTTTCAGGCCAGACGATGGCTAGGGTTTGAAATACGACACGGAACCCGAGACACAGTCATAAATTTAGGAGAAGAATGCTACAAGGATCTCGCGGTCGTCGATTTCATATGCACTTTTCGGCCGATTTTCGTACCACCCGACAAAAATGGGCCACAATCGGTATTTTCAGGCCAGACGATGGCTAGGGTTTGAAATCCGACACGGAACCCGAGACACAGTCATAAATTTAGGAGAAGAATGCCACAAGGATCTCGCGGTCGTCGATTTCATCTGGACTTTTCGGGCGATTTTCGTACCACCCGACAAAAATGGGCCGAAATCGGTATTTTCGGGCCAGACGATGGCTAGGGTTTGAAATCTGACACGGAACCCGAGACACAGTCATAAATTTAAGAGAAGAATGCTACAAGGATCTCGCGGTCGTCGATTTCATCTGCACTTTTCGGGCGATTTTCGTACCACCCGACAAAAATGGGCCGAAATCGGTATTTTCGGGCCAGACGATGGCTAGGCTTTGAAATCCGACACGGAACCCGAGACACAGTCATAAATTTAAGAGAAGAATGCTACAAGGATCTTGCGGTCAGAGATTTCATCTGGTCTTTTCGGGCAATTTTCGTACCACCCGACAAAAATAGGCCGAAATCGGTATTTTTGGGCCAGACGATGGCTAGGGTTTGAAATCCGACACGAAACCCGAGACACAGTCATAAATTTAGGAGAAGAATGCTACAAGGATCTCGCGGTCGTCGATTTCATCTGGACTTTTCGGGCGATTTTCGTACCACCCGACAAAAATGGGCCGAAATCGGTATTTTTCGGGCCAGACAATGGCTAGGGTTTGAAATCCGACACGGAACCCGAGACACATCATAAATTTAGGAGAAGAATGCTACAAGGATCTCGCGGTCGTCGATTTCATCTGCACTTTTCGGGCGATTTTCGTACCACCCGACAAAAATGGGCCGAAATCGGTATTTTCGGGCCAGACGATGGCTAGGCTTTGAAATCCGACACGGAACCCGAGACACAGTCATAAATTTAAGAGAAGAATGCTACAAGGATCTCGCGATTAGAGATTTCATCTGGTCTTTTCGGGCAATTTTCGTACTACCCGACAAAAATAGGCCGAAATCGGTATTTTTGGGCTAGACGATGGCTAGGGTTTGAAATCCGACACGAAACCCGAGACACAGTCAGAAATTTAGGAGAAGAATGCTACAAGGATCTCGCGGTCGTCGATTTCATCTAGACTTTTCGGGCGATTTTCGTACCACCCGACAAAAATATGCCGAAATCGGTATTTTCGGGCCAGACGATTGCTAGGGTTTGAAATCCGACACGGAACCCGAGACACAGTCATAAATTTAAGAGAACAATGCTACAAGGATCTCGCGGTCGGAGATTTCATCTAAACTTTTCGGGCAATTTTCGTACTACCCGACAAAAATATGCCGAAATCGGTATTTTCGGGCCAGACGATTGCTAGGGTTTGAAATCCGACATGGAACCCGAGACACAGTCATAAATTTAGGAGAAGAATTCTACAAGGATCTCGCGGTTGCGATTTCATATGCACTTTTCGGCCGATTTTCGTACCACCCGACAAAAATGGGCCGAAATCGGTATTTTTCGGGCCAGACAATGGCTAGGGTTTGAAATCCGACACGGAACCCGAGACACATCATAAATTTAGGAGAAGAATGCTACAAGGATCTCGTGGTGATCGATTTCATCTGCACTTTTCGGGCGATTTTCGTACCACCCGACAAAAATGGGCCGAAATCGGTATTTTCGGGCCAGACGATGGCTAGGGTTTGAAATCCGACACGGAACCCGAGACACAGTCATAAGTTTTGGAGAAGAATGCTACAAGGATCTCGCGGTCGTCGATTTCATCTCGACTTTTCGGGCGATTTTCGTACCACCCGACAACAATGGGCCGAAATCGGTATTTTTCGGGCCAGACGATGGCTAGGGCTTGAAATCCGACACGGAACCCGAGACACAGTCATAAATTTAGGAGAAGAATGCTACAAGGATCTCGCAGTCGTCGATTTCATCTGCATTTTTCGGGCGATTTTCGTACCACCCGTCAAAAATGGGCCGAAATCGTTATTTTCGGGCCAGACGATGGCTAGGGTTTGAAATCCGACACGGAACCCGAGACACACTCATAAATTTAAGAGAAGAATGCTACAAGGATCTCGCGGTCGGGGATTTCAATTGGACTTTTCGGGCGATTTTCGTACCACCCGACAAAAATGGGCCGAAATCAGTATTTTCGGGCCAGACGATGGCTAGGGTTTGAAATCCGACACGGAACCCGAGACACAGTCATAAATTTAGGAGAAGAATGCTACAAGGATCTCGCATTCGTCGATTTCATCTGGACTTTTCGGGCGATTTTCGTACCACCCGACAAAAATGGGTCGAAATCGGTATTTTTGGGCTAGACGATGGCTAGGGTTTGAAATCTGACACGGAACCCGAGACACAGTCATAAATTTAAGAGAAGAATGCTACAAGGATCTCGCGGTCGTCGATTTCATCTGGACTTTTCGGGCGATTTTCGTACCACCCGACAAAAATGGGCCGAAATCAGTATTTTCGGGCCAGACGATGGCTAGGGTTTGAAATCCGACACGGAACCCGAGACACAGTCATAAATTTAGGAGAAGAATGCTACAAGGATCTCGCAGTCGTCGATTTCATCTGGACTTTTCGAGCGATTTTCGTACCACCCGACAAAAATGGGCCGAAATCGGTATTTTCGGGCCAGACGATGGCTAGGGTTTGAAATCCGACACGGAACCCGAGACACAATCATAAATTTAGGAGAAGAATGCTACAAGGATCTCGCGGTCGTTGATTTCATCTGGACTTTTCGGGCGATTTTTGTACCACCCGACAAAAATGGGCCGAAATCGGTATTTTTGGGCCAGACGATGGCTAGGGTTTGAAATCTGACACGGAACCCGAGACACAGTCATAAATTTAGGAGAAGAATGCTACAAGGATCTCGCGGTCGTCGATTTCATCTGCACTTTTCGGGCGATTTTCGTACCACCTGACAAAAATGGGCCGAAATCGGTATTTTCGGGCCAGACGATGGCTAGGCTTTGAAATCCGACACGGAACCCGAGACACAGTCATAAATTTAAGAGAAGAATGCTACAAGGATCTTGCGGTCAGAGATTTCATCTGGTCTTTTCGGGCAATTTTCGTACTACCCGACAAAAATAGGCCGAAATCGGTATTTTTGGGCTAGACGATGGCTAGGGTTTGAAATCCGACACAAAACCCGAGACACAGTCATAAATTTAGGAGAAGAATGCTACAAGGATCTCGCGGTCGTCGATTTCATCTGGACTTTTCGGGCGATTTTCGTACCACCCGACAAAAATATGCCGAAATCGGTATTTCCGGGCCAGACGATTGCTAGGGTTTGAAATCCGACACGGAACCCGAGACATAGTCATAAATTTAAGAGAAGAATGCTACAAGGATCTCGCGGTCGTCGATTTCATATGCACTTTTCGGCCGATTTTCGTACCACCCGTCAAAAATGGGCCGAAATCGTTATTTTCGGGCCAGACGATGGCTAGGGTTTGAAATCCGACACGGAACCCGAGACACACTCATAAATTTAAGAGAAGAATGCTACAAGGATCTCGCGGTCGGGGATTTCAATTGGACTTTTCGGGCGATTTTCGTACCACCCGACAAAAATGGGCCGAAATCAGTATTTTCGGGCCAGACGATGGCTAGGGTTTGAAATCCGACACGGAACCCGAGACACAGTCATAAATTTAGGAGAAGAATGCTACAAGGATCTCGCATTCGTCGATTTCATCTGGACTTTTCGGGCGATTTTCGTACCACCCGACAAAAATGGGCCGAAATCGGTATTTTTCGGTCCAGACAATGGCTAGGGTTTGAAATCTGACACGGAACTCGAGACACAGTCATAAATTTAGGAGAAGAATGCTACAAGGATCTTGCGGTCGTCGATTTCATCTGCACTTTTCGAGCGATTTTCGTACCACCTGTCAAAAATGGACCGAAATCGGTATTTTTGGGCCAGACGATGGCTAGGGTTTGAAATCCGACACGGAACCCGAGACACAGTCATAAATTTAAGAGAAGAATGCTACAAGGATCTCACGGTCGGTGATTTCATCTGGACTTTTCGTGCGATTTTCGTACCACCCGACAAAAGTGGGCCGATATCGGTATTTTTGGGCTAGACGATGGCTAGGGTTTGAAATCCGACACGAAACCCGAGACACAGTCATAAATTTAGGAGAAGAATGCTACAAGAATCTCGCGGTCGTCGATTTCATCTGGACTTTTCGGGCGATTTTCGTACCACCGGACAAAAATATGCCGAAATCGGTATTTTCGGGCCAGACGATTGCTAGGGTTTGAAATCCGACACGGAACCCGAGACACAGTCATAAATTTAAGAGAAGAATGCTACAAGGATCTCGTGGTCGGAGATTTCATCTAAACTTTTCAGGCAATTTTCGTACTACCCGACAAAAATATGCCGAAATCGGTATTTTCGGGCCAGACGATTGCTAGGGTTTGAAATCCGACATGGAACCCGAGACACAGTCATAAATTTAGGAGAAGAATGCTACAAGGATCTCGCGGTCGTCGATTTCATATGCACTTTTCGGCCGATTTTCGTACCACCCGACAAAAATGGGCCACAATCGGTATTTTCGGGCCAGACGATGGCTAGGGTTTGAAATCCGACACGGAACCCGAGACACAGTCATAAATTTAGGAGAAGAATGCCACAAGGATCTCGCGGTCGTCGATTTCATCTGGACTTTTCGGGCGATTTTCGTACCACCCGACAAAAATGGGCCGAAATCGGTATTTTTCAGGCCAGACGATGGCTAGGGTTTGAAATCCGACACGGAACCCGAGACACAGTCATAAATTTAGGAGAAGAATGCTACAAGGATCTCGCGGTCGTCGATTTCATCTGCACTTTTCGGGCGATTTTCGTACCACCCGTCAAAAATGGACCGAGATCGGTATTTTTGGGCCAGACGATGTCTAGGGTTTGAAATCCGACACGGAACCCGAGACACAGTCATAAATTTAAGAGAAGAATGCTACAAGGATCTCGCGGTCGTCGATTTCATATGCACTTTTCGGCCGATTTTCGTACCACCCGACAAAAATGGGCCGCAATCGGTATTTTCGGGCCAGACGATGGCTAGGGTTTGAAATCCGACACGGAACCCGAGACACAGTCATAAATTTAGGAGAAGAATGCCACAAGGATCTCGCGGTCGTCGATTTCATCTGGACTTTTCGGGCGATTTTCGTACCACCCGACAAAAATGGGCCGAAATCGGTATTTTTCAGGCCAGACGATGGCTAGGGTTTGAAATACGACACGGAACCCGAGACACAGTCATAAATTTAGGAGAAGAATGCTACAAGGATCTCGCGGTCGTCGATTTCATATGCACTTTTCGGCCGATTTTCGTACCACCCGACAAAAATGGGCCACAATCGGTATTTTCAGGCCAGACGATGGCTAGGGTTTGAAATCCGACACGGAACCCGAGACACAGTCATAAATTTAGGAGAAGAATGCCACAAGGATCTCGCGGTCGTCGATTTCATCTGGACTTTTCGGGCGATTTTCGTACCACCCGACAAAAATGGGCCGAAATCGGTATTTTCGGGCCAGACGATGGCTAGGGTTTGAAATCCGACACGGAACCCTAGACACAATAATAAATTTAGGAGAAGAATGCTACAAGTATCTTGCGGTCGTTGATTTCATCTCGACTTTTCGGGCGATTTTCGTACCACCCGACAAAAATGGGCCGAAATCGGTATTTTCGGGCCAGACGATGGCTAGGGTTTGAAATCCGACACGGAACCCGAGACACAGTCATAAATTTAGGAGAAGAATGCCACAAGGATCTCGCGGTCATCGATTTCATCTGGACTTTTCGGGCGATTTTCGTACCACCCGACAAAAATGGGCCGAAATCGGTATTTTCGGGCCAGACGATGGCTAGGATTTGAAATCCGACACGGAACCCGAGACACAGTCATAAATTTAGGAGAAGAATGCTACAAGGATCTCGCGGTCGTCGAACTCATCTGCACTTTTCGGGCGATTTTCGTACCACCTGACAAAAATGGGCCGAAATCGGTATTTTCGGGCCAGACGATGGCTAGGGTTTGAAATCCGACACGGAACCCGAGACACAGTCATAAATTTAAGAGAAGAATGCTACAAGGATCTCGCGGTCGGTGATTTCATCTGGACTTTTCGGGCGATTTTCGTACCACCCGACAAAAATGGGCCGAAATCGATATTTTCGGGCCAGACGATGGCTAGGGTTTGAAATCCGACACGGAACCCGAGACACAGTCATAAATTTAAGAGAAGAATGCTACAAGGATCTCGCGGTCGTCGATTTCATCTGGACTTTTCGGGCGATTTTCGTACCACCCGACAAAAATGGGCCAAAATCGGTATTTTCGGGCCAGACGATGGCTAGGGTTTGAAATCCGACACGGAATCCGAGACACAGTCATAAAATTTGGAGAAGAATGCTACAAGGATCTCGCGGTCGTCGATTTCATTTGGACTTTTCGGGCGATTTTCGTACCACCCGACAACAATGGGCCGAAATCGGTATTTTTCGGGCCAGACGATGGCTAGGGCTTGAAATCCGACACGGAACCCGAGACACAGTCATAAATTTAGGAGAAGAATGCTACAAGGATCTCGCAGTCGTCGATTTCATCTGCATTTTTCGGGCGATTTTCGTACCACCCGTCAAAAATGGGCCGAAATCGTTATTTTCGGGCCAGACGATGGCTAGGGTTTGAAATCCGACACGGAACCCGAGACACACTCATAAATTTAAGAGAAGAATGCTACAAGGATCTCGCGGTCGGGGATTTCAATTGGACTTTTCGGGCGATTTTCGTACCACCCGACAAAAATGGGCCGAAATCAGTATTTTCGGGCCAGACGATGGCTAGGGTTTGAAATCCGTCACGGAACCCGAGACACAGTCATAAATTTAGGAGAAGAATGCTACAAGGATCTCGCATTCGTCGATTTCATCTGGACTTTTTGGGCGATTTTCGTACCACCCGACAAAAATGGGCCGAAATCGGTATTTTTGGGCTAGACGATGGCTAGGGTTTGAAATCCAACACGGAACATGAGACACAGTCATAAATTTAAGAGAAGAATGCTACAAGGATCTCGCGGTCGTCGATTTCATCTGGACTTTTCGGGCGATTTTCGTACCACCCGACAAAAATGGGCCGAAATCAGTATTTTCGGGCCTGACGATGGCTAGTGTTTGAAATCCGACACGGAACCCGAGACACAGTCATAAATTTAGGAGAAGAATGCTACAAGGATCTCGCAGTCGTCGATTTCATCTGGACTTTTCGGGCGATTTTCGTACCACCCGACAAAAGTCGGCCGAAATCGGTATTTTTAAGCTAGACGATGGCTAGGGTTTGAAATCCGACACGAAACCCGAGACACAGTCATAAATTTAGGAGAAGAATGCTACAAGGATCTCGCGGTCGTCGATATCATCCGAACTTTTCGGGCGATTTTCGTACCACCCGACAAAAATGGGACGAAATCATTATTTTCGGGCCAGACGATGGCTAGGGTTTGAAATACGACACGGAACCCGAGACACAGTCATAAATTTAGGAGAAGAATGCTACAAGGATCTCGCGGTCGTCGATTTCATCTGCACTTTTCGGGCGATTTTCGTACCACCCGACAAAAATGGGCCAAAATCGGTATTTTCGGGCCAGACGATGGCTAGGCTTTGAAATCCGAGACGGAACCCGAGACACAGTCATAAATTTAAGAGAAGAATGCTACAAGGATCTCGCGGTCGGAGATTTCATCTGGACTTTTCGTGCGATTTTCGTACTACCCGACAAAAATAGGCGGAAATTGGTATTTTTGGGCTAGACGATGGCTAGGGTTTGAAATCCGACACGAAACCCGAGACACAGTCATAAATTTAGGAGAAGAATGCTACAAGGATCTCGCGGTCGTCGATTTCATTTGCACTTTTCGGGCGATTTTCTTACCACCCATCAAAAATGGACCGAAATCGGTATTTTTGGGCCAGACGATGGCTAGGGTTTGAAATCCGACACGGAACCCGAGACACAGTCATAAATTTAAGAGAAGAATGCTACAAGGATCTCGCGGTCGGTGATTTCATCTGGACTTTTCGGGCGATTTTCGTACCACCCGACAAAAATGGGCCGAAATCAGTATTTTCGGGCCAGACGATGGCTAGGGTTTGAAATATGACACGGAACCCGAGACACAGTCATAAATTTAGGAGAAGAATGCTACAAGGATCTCGCAGTCGTCGATTTCATTTGGACTTTCCGGACGATTTTCGTACCACCCGACAAAAATGGGCCGAAATCGGTATTTTTGGGCTAGACGATGGCTAGGGTTTGAAATCCGACACGAAACCCGAGACACAGTCATAAATTTAGGAGAAGAATGCTACAAGGATCTCGCTGTTGTCGATATCATCCGGACTTTTCCGGCGATTTTCGTACCACCCGGCAAAAATGGGCCGAAATCGTTATTTTCGGGCCAGACGATGGCTAGGGTTTGAAATCCGACACGGAACCCGATACACAGTCATAAATTTAGGAGAAGAATGCTACAAGGATCTCGCGGTCGTCGATTTCATCTGCACTTTTCGGGCGATTTTCGTACCACCTGACAAAAATGGGCCGAAATCGGTATTTTCGGGCCAGACGATGGCTTGGCTTTGAAATCCGACACGGAACCCGAGACACAGTCATAAATTTAAGAGAAGAATGCTACAAGGATCTTGCGGTCAGAGATTTCATCTGGTCTTTTCGGGCAATTTTCGTACCACCCGACAAAAATAGGCCGAAATCGGTATTTTTGGGCCAGACGATGGCTAGGGTTTGAAATCCGACACGAAACCCGAGACACAGTCATAAATTTAGGAGAAGAATGCTACAAGGATCTCGCGGTCGTCGATTTCATCTGGACTTTTCGGGCGATTTTCGTACCACCCGACAAAAATATGCCGAAATCGGTATTTTCGGGCCAGACGATTGCTAGGGTTTGAAATCCGACATGGAACCCGAGACACAGTCATAAATTTAGGAGAAGAATGCTACAAGGATCTCGCGGTCGTCGATTTCATATGCACTTTTCGGCCGATTTTCGTACCACCCGACAAAAATGGGCCGCAATCGGTATTTTCGTGCCAAACGATGGCTAGGGTTTGAAATCCGACACGGAACCCGAGACACAGTCATAAATTTAGGAGAAGAATGCCACAAGGATCTCGCGGTCGTCGATTTCATCTGGACTCTTCGGGCGATTTTCGTACCACCCGGCAAAAATGGGCCGGAATCGGTATTTTCGGGCCAGACGATGGCTAGGGTTTGAAATCCGACACGGAACCCGAGACACAGTCATAAATTTAGGAGAAGAATGCCACAAGGATCTCGCGGTCGTCGATTTCATCTGGACTCTTCGGGCGATTTTCGTACCACCCAACAAAAATGGGCCGAAATCGGTATTTTTCAAGCCAGACGATGGCTAGGGTTTGAAATCCGACACGGAACCCGAGACACAGTCATAAATTTAGGAGAAGAATGCTACAAGGATCTCGCGGTCGTCGATTTCATCTGCACTTTTCGGGCGATTTTCGTACCACCCGTCAAAAATGGACCGAGATCGGTATTTTTGGGCCAGACGATGTCTAGGGTTTGAAATCCGACACGGAACCCAAGACACAGTCATAAATTTAAGAGAAGAATGCTACAAGGATCTCGCGGTCGTCGATTTCATATGCACTTTTCGGCCGATTTTCGTACCACCCGACAAAAATGGGCCGCAATCGGTATTTTCGGGCCAGACGATGGCTAGGGTTTGAAATCCGACACGGAACCCGAGACACAGTCATAAATTTAGGAGAAGAATGCCACAAGGATCTCGCGGTCGTCGATTTCATCTGGACTTTTCGGGCGATTTTCGTACCACCCGACAAAAATGGGCCGAAATCGGTATTTTTCAGGCCAGACGATGGCTAGGGTTTGAAATCCGACACGGAACCCGAGACACAGTCATAAATTTAGGAGAAGAATGCTACAAGGATCTCGCGGTCGTCGATTTCATCTGCACTTTTCGGGCGATTTTCGTACCACCCGTCAAAAATGGACCGAGATCGGTATTTTTGGGCCAGACGATGGCTAGGGTTTGAAATCCGACACGGAACCCGAGACACAGTCATAAATTTAAGAGAAGAATGCTACAAGGATCTCGCGGTCGGTGATTTCATCTGGACTTTTCGGGCGATTTTCGTACCACCCGACAAAAATGGGCCGAAGTCAGTATTTTCGGGCCAGACGATGGCTAGGGTTTGAAATCCGACACGGAACCCGAGACACAGTCATAAATTTAGGAGAAGAATGCTACAAGGATCTCGCAGTCGTCGATTTCATTTGGACTTTCCGGACGATTTTCGTACCACCCGACAAAAATGGGCCGAAATCGGTATTTTTGGGCTAGACGATGGCTAGGGTTTGAAATCCGACACGAAACCCGAGACACAGTCATAAATTTAGGAGAAGAATGCTACAAGGATCTCGCTGTTGTCGATATCATCCGGACTTTTCCGGCGATTTTCGTACCACCCGGCAAAAATGGGCCGAAATCGTTATTTTCGGGCCAGACGATGGCTAGGGTTTGAAATCCGACACGGAACCCGATACACAGTCATAAATTTAGGAGAAGAATGCTACAAGGATCTCGCGGTCGTCGATTTCATCTGCACTTTTCGGGCGATTTTCGTACCACCTGACAAAAATGGGCCGAAATCGGTATTTTCGGGCCAGACGATGGCTTGGCTTTGAAATCCGACACGGAACCCGAGACACAGTCATAAATTTAAGAGAAGAATGCTACAAGGATCTTGCGGTCAGAGATTTCATCTGGTCTTTTCGGGCAATTTTCGTACCACCCGACAAAAATAGGCCGAAATCGGTATTTTTGGGCCAGACGATGGCTAGGGTTTGAAATCCGACACGAAACCCGAGACACAGTCATAAATTTAGGAGAAGAATGCTACAAGGATCTCGCGGTCGTCGATTTCATCTGGACTTTTCGGGCGATTTTCGTACCACCCGACAAAAATGGGCCGAAATCGGTATTTTTCGGGCCAGACAATGGCTAGGGTTTGAAATCCGACACGGAACCCGAGACACATCATAAATTTAGGAGAAGAATGCTACAAGGATCTCGCGGTCGTCGATTTCATCTGCACTTTTCGGGCGATTTTCGTACCACCCGACAAAAATGGGCCGAAATCGGTATTTTCGGGCCAGACGATGGCTAGGCTTTGAAATCCGACACGGAACCCGAGACACAGTCATAAATTTAAGAGAAGAATGCTACAAGGATCTTGCGGTCAGAGATTTCATCTGGTCTTTTCGGGCAATTTTCGTACCACCCGACAAAAATAGGCCGAAATCGGTATTTTTGGGCCAGACGATGGCTAGGGTTTGAAATCCGACACGAAACCCGAGACACAGTCATAAATTTAGGAGAAGAATGCTACAAGGATTGCGGTCGTCGATTTCATCTGGACTTTTCGGGCGATTTTCGTACCACCCGACAAAAATATGCCGAAATCGGTATTTCCGGGCCAGACGATTGCTAGGGTTTGAAATCCGACACGGCACCCGAGACACAGTCATAAATTTAAGAGAAGAATGCTACAAGGATATCGCGGTCGGAGATTTCATCTAGACTTTTCGGGCAATTTTCGTACTACCCGACAAAAATATGCCGAAATCGGTATTTTCGGGCCAGACGATTGCTAGGGTTTGAAATCCGACACGAAACCCGAGACACAATCATAAATTTAGGAGAAGAATGCTACAAGGATCTCGCGGTCGTCGATTTCATCTGGACTTTTCGGGCGATTTTCGTACCACCCGACAAAAATATGCCGAAATCGGTATTTCCGGGCCAGACGATTGCTAGGGTTTGAAATCCGACACGGAACCCGAGACACAGTCATAAATTTAAGAGAAGAATGCTACAAGGATCTCGCGGTCGTCGATTTCATATGCACTTTTCGGCCGATTTTCGTACCACTCGACAAAAATGGGCCGAAATCAGTATTTTCGGGCCAGACGATGGCTAGGGTTTGAAATCCGACACGAAACCCGAGACACAGTCATAAATTTAGGAGAAGAATGCTACAAGGATCTCGCAGTCGTCGATTTCATTTGGACTTTCCGGACGATTTTCGTACCACCCGACAAAAATGGGCCGAAATCGGTATTTTTGGGCTAGACGATGGCTAGGGTTTGAAATCCGACACGAAACCCGAGACACAGTCATAAATTTAGGAGAAGAATGCTACAAGGATCTCGCTGTTGTCGATATCATCCGGACTTTTCCGGCGATTTTCGTACCACCCGGCAAAAATGGGCCGAAATCGTTATTTTCGGGCCAGACGATGGCTAGGGTTTGAAATCCGACACGGAACCCGAGACACAGTCATAAATTTAGGAGAAGAATGCTACAAGGATCTCGCGGTCGTCGATTTCATCTGCACTTTTCGGGCGATTTTCGTACCACCTGACAAAAATGGGCCGAAATCGGTATTTTCGGGCCAGACGATGGCTAGGCTTTGAAATCCGACACGGAACCCGAGACACAGTCATAAATTTAAGAGAAGAATGCTACAAGGATCTTGCGGTCAGAGATTTCATCTGGTCTTTTCGGGCAATTTTCGTACTACCCGACAAAAATAGGCCGAAATCGGTATTTTTGGGCTAGACGATGGCAAGGGTTTGAAATCCGACACGAAACCCGAGACACAGTCATAAATTTAGGAGAAGAATGCTACAAGGATCTCGCGGTCGTCGATTTCATCTGGACTTTTCGGGCGATTTTCGTACCACCCGACAAAAATATGCCGAAATCGGTATTTCCGGGCCAGACGATTGCTAGGGTTTGAAATCCGACACGGCACCCGAGACACAGTCATAAATTTAAGAGAAGAATGCTACAAGGATCTCGCGGTCGGAGATTTCATCTAGACTTTTCGGGCAATTTTCGTACTACCCGACAAAAATATGCCGAAAACGTATTTTCGGGCCAGACGATTGCTAGGGTTTGAAATCCGACACGAAACCCGAGACACAATCATAAATTTAGGAGAAGAATGCTACAAGGATCTCGCGGTCGTCGATTTCATCTGGACTTTTCGGGCGATTTTCGTACCACCCGACAAAAATATGCCGAAATCGGTATTTCCGGGCCAGACGATTGCTAGGGTTTGAAATCCGACACGGAACCCGAGACACAGTCATAAATTTAAGAGAAGAATGCTACAAGGATCTCGCGGTCGTCGATTTCATATGCACTTTTCGGCCGATTTTCGTACCACTCGACAAAAATGGGCCGAAATCAGTATTTTCGGGCCAGACGATGGCTAGGGTTTGAAATCCGACACGAAACCCGAGACACAGTCATAAATTTAGGAGAAGAATGCTACAAGGATCTCGCAGTCGTCGATTTCATTTGGACTTTCCGGACGATTTTCGTACCACCCGACAAAAATGGGCCGAAATCGGTATTTTTGGGCTAGACGATGGCTAGGGTTTGAAATCCGACACGAAACCCGAGACACAGTCATAAATTTAGGAGAAGAATGCTACAAGGATCTCGCTGTTGTCGATATCATCCGGACTTTTCCGGCGATTTTCGTACCACCCGGCAAAAATGGGCCGAAATCGTTATTTTCGGGCCAGACGATGGCTAGGGTTTGAAATCCGACACGGAACCCGAGACACAGTCATAAATTTAGGAGAAGAATGCTACAAGGATCTCGCGGTCGTCGATTTCATCTGCACTTTTCGGGCGATTTTCGTACCACCTGACAAAAATGGGCCGAAATCGGTATTTTCGGGCCAGACGATGGCTAGGCTTTGAAATCCGACACGGAACCCGAGACACAGTCATAAATTTAAGAGAAGAATGCTACAAGGATCTTGCGGTCAGAGATTTCATCTGGTCTTTTCGGGCAATTTTCGTACTACCCGACAAAAATAGGCCGAAATCGGTATTTTTGGGCTAGACGATGGCAAGGGTTTGAAATCCGACACGAAACCCGAGACACAGTCATAAATTTAGGAGAAGAATGCTACAAGGATCTCGCGGTCGTCGATTTCATCTGGACTTTTCGGGCGATTTTCGTACCACCCGACAAAAATATGCCGAAATCGGTATTTCCGGGCCAGACGATTGCTAGGGTTTGAAATCCGACACGGAACGCGAGACACAGTCATAAATTTAAGAGAAGAATGCTACAAGGATCTCGCGGTCGGAGATTTCATCTGGACTTTTCGGCCAATTTTCGTACTACCCGACAAAAATATGCCGAAATCGGTATTTTCGGGCCACACGATTGCTAGGGTTTGAAATCCGACACGAAACCCGAGACACAATCATAAATTTAGGAGAAGAATGCTACAAGGATCTCGCGGTCGTCGATTTCATCTGGACTTTTCGGGCGATTTTCGTACCACTGGACAAAAATATGCCGAAATCGGTATTTCCGGGCCAGACGATTGCTAGGGTTTGAAATCCGACACGGAACCCGAGACACAGTCATAAATTTAAGAGAAGAATGCTACAAGGATCTCGCGGTCGTCGATTTCATATGCACTTTTCGGCCGATTTTCGTACCACCCGACAAAAATGGGCCGCAATCGGTATTTTCGGGCCAGACGATGGCTAGGGTTTGAAATCCGACACGGAACCCGAGACACAGTCATAAATTTAGGAGAAGAATGCCACAAGGATCTCGCGGTCGTCGATTTCATCTGGACTTTTCGGGCGATTTTCGTACCACCCGACAAAAATGGGCCGAAATCGGTATTTTTCAGGCCAGACGATGGCTAGGGTTTGAAATCCGACACGGAACCCGAGACACAGTCATAAATTTAGGAGAAGAATGCTACAAGGATCTCGCGGTCGTCAATTTCATCTGCACTTTTCGGGCGATTTTCGTACCACCCGTCAAAAATGGACCGAGATCGGTATTTTTGGGCCAGACGATGGCTAGGGTTTGAAATCTGACACGGAACCCGAGACACAGTCATAAATTTAAGAGAAAAATGCTACAAGGATCTCGCAGTCGGTGATTTCATCTGGACTTTTCGGGCGATTTTCGTACCACCCGACAAAAATGGGCCGAAATCAGTATTTTCGGGCCAGACGATGGCTAGGGTTTGAAATCCGACACGGAACCCGAGACACAGTCATAAATTAAGGAGAAGAATGCTACAAGGATCTCGCAGTCGTCGATTTCATTTGGACTTTCCGGACGATTTTCGTACCACCCGACAAAAATGGGCCGAAATCGGTATTTTTGGGCTAGACGATGGCTAGGGTTTGAAATCCGACACGAAACCCGAGACACAGTCATAAATTTAGGAGAAGAATGCTACAAGGATCTCGCGGTCGTCGATATCATCCGGACTTTTCGGGCGATTTTCGTACCACCCGGCAAAAATGGGCCGAAATCGTTATTTTCGGGCCAGACGATGGCTAGGGTTTGAAATCCGACACGGAACCCGAGACACAGTCATAAATTTAGGAGAAGAATGCTACAAGGATCTCGCGGTCGTCGATTTCATCTGCACTTTTCGGGCGATTTTCGTACCACCTGACAAAAATGGGCCGAAATCGGTATTTTCGGGCCAGACGATGGCTTGGCTTTGAAATCCGACACGGAACCCGAGACACAGTCATAAATTTAAGAGAAGAATGCTACAAGGATCTTGCGGTCAGAGATTTCATCTGGTCTTTTCGGGCAATTTTCGTACCACCCGACAAAAATAGGCCGAAATCGGTATTTTTGGGCCAGACGATGGCTAGGGTTTGAAATCCGACACGAAACCCGAGACACAGTCATAAATTTAGGAGAAGAATGCTACAAGGATCTCGCGGTCGTCGATTTCATCTGGACTTTTCGGGCGATTTTCGTACCACCCGACAAAAATATGCCGAAATCGGTATTTCCGGGCCAGACGATTGCTAGGGTTTGAAATCCGACACGGAACCCGAGACACAGTCAAAAATTTAAGAGAAGAATGCTACAAGGATCTCGCGGTCGTCGATTTCATATGCACTTTTCGGCCGATTTTCGTACCACCCGACAAAAATGGTCCGCAATCGGTATTTTCGGGCCATACGATGGCTAGGGTTTGAAATCCGACACGGAACCCGAGACAAGGTCATAAATTTAGGAGAAGAATGCCACAAGGATCTCGCGGTCGTCGATTTCATCTGGACTTTTCAGGCGATTTTCGTACCACCCGACAAAAATGGGCAGAAATCGGTATTTTTCAGGCCAGACGATGGCTAGGGTTTGAAATCCGACACGAAACCCGAGACACAGTCATAAATTTAGGAGAAGAATGCTACAAGGATCTCGCGGTCGTCGATTTCATCTGCACTTTTCGGGCGATTTTCGTACCACCCGTCAAAAATGGACCGAGATCGGTATTTTTGGGCCAAACGATGGCTAGGGTTTGAAATCCGACACGGAACCCGAGACACAGTCATAAATTTAAGAGAAGAATGCTACAAGGATCTCGCGGTCGGTGATTTCATCTGGACTTTTCGGGCGATTTTCGTACCACCCGACAAAAATGGGCCGAAGTCAGTATTTTCGGGCCAGACGATGGCTAGGGTTTGAAATCCGACACGGAACCCGAGACACAGTCATAAATTTAGGAGAAGAATGCTACAAGGATCTCGCAGTCGTCGATTTCATTTGGACTTTCCGGACGATTTTCGTACCACCCGACAAAAATGGGCCGAAATCGGTATTTTTGGGCTAGACGATGGCTAGGGTTTGAAATCCGACACGAAACCCGAGACACAGTCATAAATTTAGGAGAAGAATGCTACAAGGATCTCGCTGTTGTCGATATCATCCGGACTTTTCCGGCGATTTTCGTACCACCCGGCAAAAATGGGCCGAAATCGTTATTTTCGGGCCAGACGATGGCTAGGGTTTGAAATCCGACACGGAACCCGAGACACAGTCATAAATTTAGGAGAAGAATGCTACAAGGATCTCGCGGTCGTCGATTTCATCTGCACTTTTCGGGCGATTTTCGTACCACCTGACAAAAATGGGCCGAAATCGGTATTTTCGGGCCAGACGATGGCTAGGCTTTGAAATCCGACACGGAACCCGAGACACAGTCATAAATTTAAGAGAAGAATGCTACAAGGATCTTGCGGTCAGAGATTTCATCTGGTCTTTTCGGGCAATTTTCGTACTACCCGACAAAAATAGGCCGAAATCGGTATTTTTGGGCTAGACGATGGCAAGGGTTTGAAATCCGACACGAAACCCGAGACACAGTCATAAATTTAGGAGAAGAATGCTACAAGGATCTCGCGGTCGTCGATTTCATCTGGACTTTTCGGGCGATTTTCGTACCACCCGACAAAAATATGCCGAAATCGGTATTTCCGGGCCAGACGATTGCTAGGGTTTGAAATCCGACACGGAACGCGAGACACAGTCATAAATTTAAGAGAAGAATGCTACAAGGATCTCGCGGTCGGAGATTTCATCTGGACTTTTCGGCCAATTTTCGTACTACCCGACAAAAATATGCCGAAATCGGTATTTTCGGGCCACACGATTGCTAGGGTTTGAAATCCGACACGAAACCCGAGACACAATCATAAATTTAGGAGAAGAATGCTACAAGGATCTCGCGGTCGTCGATTTCATCTGGACTTTTCGGGCGATTTTCGTACCACTGGACAAAAATATGCCGAAATCGGTATTTCCGGGCCAGACGATTGCTAGGGTTTGAAATCCGACACGGAACCCGAGACACAGTCATAAATTTAAGAGAAGAATGCTACAAGGATCTCGCGGTCGTCGATTTCATATGCACTTTTCGGCCGATTTTCGTACCACCCGACAAAAATGGGCCGCAATCGGTATTTTCGGGCCAGACGATGGCTAGGGTTTGAAATCCGACACGGAACCCGAGACACAGTCATAAATTTAGGAGAAGAATGCCACAAGGATCTCGCGGTCGTCGATTTCATCTGGACTTTTCGGGCGATTTTCGTACCACCCGACAAAAATGGGCCGAAATCGGTATTTTTCAGGCCAGACGATGGCTAGGGTTTGAAATCCGACACGGAACCCGAGACACAGTCATAAATTTAGGAGAAGAATGCTACAAGGATCTCGCGGTCGTCGATTTCATCTGCACTTTTCGGGCGATTTTCGTACCACCCGTCAAAAATGGACCGAGATCGGTATTTTTGGGCCAGACGATGGCTAGGGTTTGAAATCCGACACGGAACCCGAGACACAGTCATAAATTTAAGAGAAGAATGCTACAAGGATCTCGCGGTCGGTGATTTCATCTGGACTTTTCGGGCGATTTTCGTACCACCCGACAAAAATGGGCCGAAATTGGTATTTTCGGGCCAGACGATGGCTAGGGTTTCAAATCCGACACGGAACCCGAGACACAGTCATAAATTTAGGAGAAGAATGCTACAAGGATCTCGCGGTCGTCGATTTCATCTGCACTTTTCGGGCGATTTTCGTACCACCCGACAAAAATGGGCCGAAATCGGTATTTTCGGGCCAGACGATGGCTAGGCTTTGAAATCCGACACGGAACCCGAGACACAGTCATAAATTTAGGAGAAGAATGCTACAAGGATCTCGCGGTCGTCGATTTCATCTGCACTTTTCGGGCGATTTTCGTACCACGCGAAAAAAATGGGCCGAAATCAGTATTTTCGGGCCAGACGATGGCTAGGGTTTGAAATCTGACACGGAACCCGAGACACATTCATAAATTTAGGAGAAGAATGCTACAAGGATCTCGCAGTCGTCGATTTCATTTGGACTTTCCGGACGATTTTCGTACCACCCGACAAAAATGGGCCGAAATCGGTATTTTTGGGCTAGACGATGGCTAGGGTTTGAAATCCGACACGAAACCCGAGACAGAGTCATAAATTTAGGAGAAGAATGCTACAAGGATCTCGCTGTTGTCGATATCATCCGGACTTTTCCGGCGATTTTCATACCACCCGGCAAAAATGGGCCGAAATCGTTATTTTCGGGCCAGACGACGGCTACGGTTTGAAATCCGACACGGAACCCGAGACACAATCATAAATTTAGGAGAAGAATGCTACAAGGATCTCGCGGTCGTCGATTTCATCTGCACTTTTCGGGCGATTTTCGTACCACCCGACAAAAATGGGCCGAAATCGGTATTTTCGGGCCAGACGATGGCTAGGCTTTGAAATCCGACACGGAACCCGAGACACAGTCATAAATTTAAGAGAAGAATGCTACAAGGATCTCGCGGTCAGAGATTTCATCTGGTCTTTTCGGGCAATTTTCGTACTACCCGATAAAAATAGGCCGAAATCGGTATTTTTGGGCTTGACGATGGCTAGGGATTGAAATCCGACACGAAACCCGAGACACAGTCATAAATTTAGGAGAAGAATGCTACAAGGATCTCGCGGTCGTCGATTTCATCTGGACTTTTCGGGCGATTTTCGTACCACCCGACAAAAATATGCCGAAATCGGTATTTCCGGGCCAGACGATTGCTAGGGTTTGAAATCCGACACGGAACGCGAGACACAGTCATAAATTTAAGAGAAGAATGCTACAAGGATCTCGCGGTCGGAGATTTCATCTGGACTTTTCGGCCAATTTTCGTACTACCCGACAAAAATATGCCGAAATCGGTATTTTCGGGCCACACGATTGCTAGGGTTTGAAATCCGACACGAAACCCGAGACACAATCATAAATTTAGGAGAAGAATGCTACAAGGATCTCGCGGTCGTCGATTACATCTGGACTTTTCGGGCGATTTTCGTACCACTGGACAAAAATATGCCGAAATCGGTATTTCCGGGCCAGACGATTGCTAGGGTTTGAAATCCGACACGGAACCCAAGACACAGTCATAAATTTAAGAGAAGAATGCTACAAGGATCTCGCGGTCGTCGATTTCATATGCACTTTTCGGCCGATTTTCGTACCACACGACAAAAATGGGCCGCAATCGGTATTTTCGGGCCAGACGATGGCTTGGGTTTGAAATCCGACACGGAACCCGAGACACAGTCATAAATTTAGGAGAAGAATGCCACAAAGATCTCGCGGTCGTCGATTTCATCTGGACTTTTCGGGCGATTTTCGTACCACCCGACAAAAATGGGTCGAAATCGGTATTTTTCAGGCCAGACGATGGCTAGGGTTTGAAATCCGACACGGAACCCGAGACACAGTCATAAATTTAGGAGAAGAATGCTACAAGGATCTCGCGGTCGTCGATTTCATCTGCACTTTTCGGGCGATTTTCGTACCACCCGTCAAAAATGGACCGAGATCGGTATTTTTGGGCCAGACGATGGCTAGGGTTTGAAATCCGACACGAAACCCGAGACACAGTCATAAATTTAAGAGAAGAATGCTACAAGGATCTCGCGGTCGGTGATTTCATCTGGACTTTTCGGGCGATTTTCGTACCACCCGACAAAAATGGGCCGAAATCAGTATTTTCGGGCCAGACGATGGCTAGGGTTTGAAATCCGACACGGAACCCGAGACACAGTCATAAATTTAGGAGAAGAATGCTACAAGGATCTCGGAGTCGTCGATTTCATTTGGACTTTACGGACGATTTTCGTACCACCCGACAAAAATGGGCCGAAATCGGTATTTTTGGGCTAGACGATGGCTAGGGTTTGAAATCCGACACGAAACCCGAGACACAGTCATAAATTTAGGAGAAGAATGCTACAAGGATCTCGCTGTTGTCGATATCATCCGGACTTTTCCGGCGATTTTCGTACCACCCGGCAAAAATGGGCCAAAATCGTTATTTTCGGGCCAGACGATGGCTAGGGTTTGAAATCCGACACGGAACCCGAGACACAGTCATAAATTTAGGAGAAGAATGCTACAAGGATCTCGCGGTCGTCGATTTCATCTGCACTTTTCGGGCGATTTTCGTACCACCTGACAAAAATGGGCCGAAATCGGTATTTTCGGGCCAGACGATGGCTAGGCTTTGAAATCCGACACGGAACCCGAGACACAGTCATAAATTTAAGAGAAGAATGCTACAAGGATCTTGCGGTCAGAGATTTCATCTGGTCTTTTCGGGCAATTTTCGTACTACCCGACAAAAATAGGCCGAAATCGGTATTTTTGGGCTAGACGATGGCAAGGGTTTGAAATCCGACACGAAACCCGAGACACAGTCATAAATTTAGGAGAAGAATGCTACAAGGATCTCGCGGTCGTCGATTTCATCTGGACTTTTCGGGCGATTTTCGTACCACCCGACAAAAATATGCCGAAATCGGTATTTCCGGGCCAGACGATTGCTAGGGTTTGAAATCCGACACGGAACCCGAGACACAGTCATAAATTTAAGAGAAGAATGCTACAAGGATCTCGCGGTCGTCGATTTCATATGCACTTTTCGGCCGATTTTCGTACCACTCGACAAAAATGGGCCGAAATCAGTATTTTCGGGCCAGACGATGGCTAGGGTTTGAAATCCGACACGAAACCCGAGACACAGTCATAAATTTAGGAGAAGAATGCTACAAGGATCTCGCAGTCGTCGATTTCATTTGGACTTTCCGGACGATTTTCGTACCACCCGACAAAAATGGGCCGAAATCGGTATTTTTGGGCTAGACGATGGCTAGGGTTTGAAATCCGACACGAAACCCGAGACACAGTCATAAATTTAGGAGAAGAATGCTACAAGGATCTCGCTGTTGTCGATATCATCCGGACTTTTCCGGCGATTTTCGTACCACCCGGCAAAAATGGGCCGAAATCGTTATTTTCGGGCCAGACGATGGCTAGGGTTTGAAATCCGACACGGAACCCGAGACACAGTCATAAATTTAGGAGAAGAATGCTACAAGGATCTCGCGGTCGTCGATTTCATCTGCACTTTTCGGGCGATTTTCGTACCACCTGACAAAAATGGGCCGAAATCGGTATTTTCGGGCCAGACGATGGCTAGGCTTTGAAATCCGACACGGAACCCGAGACACAGTCATAAATTTAAGAGAAGAATGCTACAAGGATCTTGCGGTCAGAGATTTCATCTGGTCTTTTCGGGCAATTTTCGTACTACCCGACAAAAATAGGCCGAAATCGGTATTTTTGGGCTAGACGATGGCAAGGGTTTGAAATCCGACACGAAACCCGAGACACAGTCATAAATTTAGGAGAAGAATGCTACAAGGATCTCGCGGTCGTCGATTTCATCTGGACTTTTCGGGCGATTTTCGTACCACCCGACAAAAATATGCCGAAATCGGTATTTCCGGGCCAGACGATTGCTAGGGTTTGAAATCCGACACGGAACGCGAGACACAGTCATAAATTTAAGAGAAGAATGCTACAAGGATCTCGCGGTCGGAGATTTCATCTGGACTTTTCGGCCAATTTTCGTACTACCCGACAAAAATATGCCGAAATCGGTATTTTCGGGCCACACGATTGCTAGGGTTTGAAATCCGACACGAAACCCGAGACACAATCATAAATTTAGGAGAAGAATGCTACAAGGATCTCGCGGTCGTCGATTACATCTGGACTTTTCGGGCGATTTTCGTACCACTGGACAAAAATATGCCGAAATCGGTATTTCCGGGCCAGACGATTGCTAGGGTTTGAAATCCGACACGGAACCCAAGACACAGTCATAAATTTAAGAGAAGAATGCTACAAGGATCTCGCGGTCGTCGATTTCATATGCACTTTTCGGCCGATTTTCGTACCACACGACAAAAATGGGCCGCAATCGGTATTTTCGGGCCAGACGATGGCTTGGGTTTGAAATCCGACACGGAACCCGAGACACAGTCATAAATTTAGGAGAAGAATGCCACAAAGATCTCGCGGTCGTCGATTTCATCTGGACTTTTCGGGCGATTTTCGTACCACCCGACAAAAATGGGTCGAAATCGGTATTTTTCAGGCCAGACGATGGCTAGGGTTTGAAATCCGACACGGAACCCGAGACACAGTCATAAATTTAGGAGAAGAATGCTACAAGGATCTCGCGGTCGTCGATTTCATCTGCACTTTTCGGGCGATTTTCGTACCACCCGTCAAAAATGGACCGAGATCGGTATTTTTGGGCCAGACGATGGCTAGGGTTTGAAATCCGACACGAAACCCGAGACACAGTCATAAATTTAAGAGAAGAATGCTACAAGGATCTCGCGGTCGGTGATTTCATCTGGACTTTTCGGGCGATTTTCGTACCACCCGACAAAAATGGGCCGAAATCAGTATTTTCGGGCCAGACGATGGCTAGGGTTTGAAATCCGACACGGAACCCGAGACACAGTCATAAATTTAGGAGAAGAATGCTACAAGGATCTCGGAGTCGTCGATTTCATTTGGACTTTACGGACGATTTTCGTACCACCCGACAAAAATGGGCCGAAATCGGTATTTTTGGGCTAGACGATGGCTAGGGTTTGAAATCCGACACGAAACCCGAGACACAGTCATAAATTTAGGAGAAGAATGCTACAAGGATCTCGCTGTCGTCGATATCATCCGGACTTTTCCGGCGATTTTCATACCACCCGGGAAAAATGGGCCGAAATCGTTATTTTCGGGCCAGACGATGGCTAGGGTTTGAAATCCGACACGGAACCCGAGACACAGTCATAAATTTAGGAGAAGAATGCTACAAGGATCTCGCGGTCGTCGATTTCATCTGCACTTTTCGGGCGATTTTCGTACCACCCGACAAAAATGGGCCGAAATCGGTATTTTCGGGCCAGACGATGGCTAGGCTTTGAAATCCGACACGGAACCCGAGACACAGTCATAAATTTAAGAGAAGAATGCTACAAGGATCTCGCGGTCGGAGATTTCATCTGGACTTTTCGGGCAATTTTCGTACTACCCGACAAAAATATGTCGAAATCGGTATTTTCGGGCCAGACGATGGCTAGGGTTTGAAATCCGACATGGAACCCGAGACACAGTCATAAATTTAGGAGAAGAATGCTACAAGGATCTCGCGGTCGTCGATTTCATATGCACTTTTCGGCCGATTTTCGTACCACCCGACAAAAATGGGCCGCAATCGGTATTTTCGTGCCAGACGATGGCTAGGGTTTGAAATCCGACACGGAACCCGAGACACAGTCATAAATTTTGGAGAAGAATGCCACAAGGATCTCGCGGTCGGAGATTTCGTCTGGACTTTTCAGGCAATTTTCGTACTACACGACAAAAATATGCCGAAATCGGTATTTTCGGGCCAGACGATTGCTAGGGTTTGAAATCCGACATGGAACCCGAGACACAGTCATAAATTTAGGAGAAGAATGCTACAAGGATCTCGCGGTCGTCGATTTCATATGCACTTTTCGGCCGATTTTCGTACCACCCGACAAAAATGGGCCGCAATCGGTATTTTCGGGCCAGACGATGGCTAGGGTTTGAAATCCGACACGGAACCCGAGACACAGTCATAAATTTAGGAGAAGAATGCTACAAGGATCTCGCGGTCGTCGATTTCATCTGGACTTTTCGGGCAATTTTCGTACCACCCGACAAAAATGGGCCGAAATCGGTATTTTCGGGCCACACGATGGCTAGGGTTTGAAATCCGACACGAAACCCGAGACACAGTCATAAATTTAGGAGAAGAATGCTACAAGGATCTCGCGGTCGTCGATTTCATCTGGACTTTTCGGGCGATTTTCGTACCACCCGACAAAAATATGCCGAAATCGGTATTTCCGGGCCAGACGATTGCTAGGGTTTGAAATCCGACACGGAACCCGAGACACAGTCATAAATTTAAGAGAAGAATGCTACAAGGATCTCGCGGTCGGAGATTTCATCTGGACGTTTCGGGCAATTTTCGTACTACCCAACAAAAATATGCCGAAATCGGTATTTTCGGGCCAGACGATTGCTAGGGTTTGAAATCCGACATGGAACCCGAGACACAGTCATAAATTTACGAGAAGAATGCTACAAGGATCTCGCGGTCGTCGATTTCATATGCACTTTTCGGCCGATTTTCGTACCACCCGACAAAAATGGGCCGCAATCGGTATTTTCGGGCCAGACTATGGCTAGGGTTTGAAATCCGACACGGAACCCGAGACACAGTCATAAATTTAGGAGAAGAATGCCACAAGGATCTCGCTGTTGTCGATATCATCCGGACTTTTCCGGCGATTTTCGTACCACCCGGCAAAAATGGGCCGAAATCGTTATTTTCGGGCCAGACGATGGCTACGGTTTGAAATCCGACACGGAACCTGAGACACAGTCATAAATTTAGGAGAAGAATGCTACAAGGATCTCGCGGTCGTCGATTTCATCTGCACTTTTCGGGTGATTTTCGTACCACCCGACAAAAATGGGCCGGAATCGGTATTTTCGGGCCAGACGATGGCTAGGGTTTGAAATCCGACACGGAACCCGAGACACAGTCATAAATTTGGGAGAAGAATGCCACAAGGATCTCGCGGTCGTTGATTTCATCTGGACTTTTCGGGCGATTTTCGTACCACGCGACAAAAATGGGCCGAAATCGGTATTTTTCAGGCCAGACGATGGCTAGGGTTTGAAATTCGACACGAAACCCGAGACACAGTCATAAATTTAGGAGAAGAATGCTACAAGGATCTCGCGGTCGTCGATTTCATCTGCACTTTTCGGGCGATTTTCGTACCACCCGACAAAAATAGGCCGAAATCGGTATTTTCGGGCCAGACGATGGCTAGGGTTTGAAAACCGACACGGAACCCGAGACACAGTCATAAATTTTGGAGAAGAATGCTATAAGGATCTCGCAGTCGTCTATTTCATCTGCACTTTTCGGGCGATTTTCGTACAACCCGACAAAAATGGGCCGAAATCGGTATTTTCGGGCCAGACGATGGCTAGGGTTTGAAATCCAACACGAAACCCGAGACACAATAATAAATTTTGGAGAAGAATGCTACAAGGATCTCGCGGTCGTCGATTTCATCTGCACTTTTCGGGCGATTTTCGTACCACCCGACAAAAATGGGCCGAAATCGGTATTTTCGGGCCAGACGATGGCTAGGGTTTGAAATCCGACACGGAACCCGAGCCACAGTCATAAATTTAGGAGAAGAATGCTACAAGGATCTCGCGGTCGTCGATTTCATCTGCACTTTTCGGGCGATTTTCGTACCACCCGACAAAAATGGGCCGAAATCGGTATTTTCGGGCCAGACGATGGCTAGGCTTTGAAATCCGACACGGAACCCGAGACACAGTCATAAATTTAAGAGAAGAATACTACAAGGATCTCGCGGTCAGAGATTTCATCTGGTCTTTTCAGGCAATTTTCGTACTACCCGACAAAAATAGGCCGAAATCGGTATTTTTGGGCTAGACGATGGCTAGGGTTTGAAATCCGACACAAAACCCGAGACACAGTCATAAATTAAGGAGAAGAATGCTACAAGGATCTCGCGGTCGTCGATTTCATCTGGACTTTTCGGGCGATTTTCGTACCACCCGACAAAAATATTCCGAAATCGGTATTTCCGGGCCAGACGATTGCTAGGGTTTGAAATCCGACACGGAACCCGAGACACAGTCATAAATTTAAGAGAAGAATGCTACAAGGATCTCGCGGTCG
>JBBPBP010000862.1:8188-23436 GCA_037974735.1 Cicer chorassanicum | reverse complement strand
GACAAAAATGGGCCGAAATCGGTATTTTCGGGCCAGACGATGGCTAGGGTTGGAAATCCGACACGGAACGCGAGACACAGTCATAAATTTTCGAATAGAATGCTACAAGGATCTCGCGGTCATCGATTTCATCTGGACTTTTCAGGCGATTTTCGTACCACCCGACAAAAATGGTCCGAAATCGATATTTTTCGGGCCAGACGATGGCTAGGGTTTGAAATCCGACACGGAACCCGAGACACAGTCATAAATTTAGGAGAAGAATGCTACAAGGATCTCGCGGTCGTCAATTTCATCTGCACTTTTTGGGCGATTTTCGTACCACCCGCAAAAATGGGCCGAAATCGTTATTTTCTGGCCTGACGATGGCTAGGGTTTGAAATCCGACACGGAACCCGAGACACAGTCATAAATTTAAGAGAAGAATTCTACAAGGATGTCGCGGTCGGTGATTTCAACTGGACTTTTCGGGCGATTTTCGTACCACCTGACAAAAATGGGCCGAAATCAGTATTTTCGGGCCAGACGATGGCTAGGGTTTGAAATCCGACACGGAACCCGAGACACAGTCATAAATTTAGTAGAAGAATGCTACAAGGATCTCACAGTTGTCGATTTCATCTAGACTTTTCGGGCGATTTTCGTACCACCCGACAAAAATGGGCCGAAATCGGTATTTTTAGGCCAGACGATGGCTAGGGTTTGAAATCCGAAACAAAACCCGAGACACAGTCATAAATTTAAGAGAAGAATGCTACAAGGATCTCGCGGTTGCGATTTCATCTGGACTTTTCGAGCGATTTTCGTACCACCCGACAAAAATGGGCCGATATCGGTATTTTTCGGGCCAGACGATGGCTAGGGTTTGAAATCCGACACGGACCCCGAGACACAGTCATAAATTTTGGAGAAGAATGCTACAAGGATCTCGCGGTCGTCGATTTCATCTGGACTTTTCGGGCGATTTTCGTACCACCCGACAAAAATGGGCCGAAATCGGTATTTTTCGGGCCAGACGATGGGTAGGGTTTGAAATCCGACACGGAACCCGAGACACAGTCATAAATTTAGGAGAAGAATGGTACAAGGATCTCGCGGTCGTCGATTTCATCTGCACTTTTCGGGCGATTTTCGTACCACCCGTCAAAAATGGGCCGAAATCGTTATTTTCGGGCCAAACGATGGCTAGGGTTTGAAATCCGACACGGAACCCGAGACACACTCATAAATTTAAGAGAAGAATGCTACAAGGATCTCGCGGTCGGTGATTTCAACTGGACTTTTCGGGCGATTTTTGTACCACCCGACAAAAATGGGCCGAAATCAGTATTTTCGGGCCAAACGATGGCTAGGGTTTGAAATCCGACTCGGAACCTGAGACACAGTCATAAATTTAGGAGAAGAATGCTACAAGGATCTCGCAGTCGTCGATTTCATCTGGACTTTTCGGGCGATTTTCGTACCACCCGACAAAAATGTGCCGAAATCGGTATTTTCGGGCCAGACGATGGCTAGGGTTGGAAATCCGACACGGAACCCGAGACACAGTCATAAATTTTCGAATAGAATGCTACAAGGATCTCGCGGTCGTCGATTTCATCTGGACTTTTCAGGCGATTTTCGTACCACCCGACAAAAATGGTCCGAAATCGGTATTTTTCGGGCAAGACGATGGCTAGGGTTTGAAATCCGACACGGAACCCGAGACACAGTCATAAATTGAGGAGAAGAATGCTACAAGGATCTCGGGGTCGTCGATTTCATCTGGACTTTTCGGGCGATTTTCGTACCACCCGACAAAAATAGGCAGAAATCGGTATTTTCGGGCCAGACGATTGCTAGGGTTTGAAATCCGACATGGAACCCGAGACACAGTCATAAATTTAGGAGAAGAATGCTACAAGGATCTCGGGGTCGTCGATTTCATCTGCACTTTTCGGGCGATTTTCGTACCACCCTTCAAAAATGGACCGAAATCGGTATTTTTGGGCCAGACGATGGCTAGGGTTTGAAATCCGACACGGAACCCGAGACACTGTCATAAATTTAGGAGAAGAATGCTACAAGGATCTCGCGGTCGTCGATTTCATCTGCACTTTTCGGGCGATTTTCGTACCACCCAACAAAAATGGGCCGAAATCGGTATTTTCAGGCCAGACGATGGCTAGGGTTTGAAATCCGACACGGAACCCGAGACACAGTCATAAATTTTGGAGAAGAATGCTACAAGGATCTCGCGGTCGTCGATTTCATCTGGACTTTTCGGGCGATTTTCGTACCACGCGACAAAAATGGGCCGAAATCGGTATTTTCGGGCCAGACGATGGCTAGGGTTTGAAATCCGACACGGAACCCGAGACACAGTCATAAATTTAGGAGAAGAATGCTACAAGGATCTCGCGGTCGTCGATTTCATTTGGACTTTTCGGGCGATTTTCGTACCACCCGACAAAAATGGGCCGAAATCGGTATTTTTGGGCTAGACGATGGCTAGGGTTTGAAATCCGACACGAAACCCGAGACACAGTCATAAATTTAGGAGAAGAATGCTACAAGGATCTCGCGGTCGTCGATATCATCCGGACTTTTCGGGCGATTTTCGTACCACCCGGCAAAAATGGGCCGAAATCGTTATTTTCGGGCCAGACGATGGCTAGGGTTTGAAATCCGACACGGAACCCGAGACACAGTCATAAATTTAGGAGAAGAATGCTACAAGGATCTCGCGGTCGTCGATATCATCCGGACTTTTCGGGCGATTTTCGTACCACCCGACAAAAATGGACCGAAATCGGTATTTTTGGGCCAGACGATGGCTAGGGTTTGAAATCCGACACGGAACCCGAGACACAGTCATAAATTTAAGAGAAGAATGCTACAAGGATCTCGCGGTCGGTGATTTCATCTGGACTTTTCGGGCGATTTTCGTACCACCCGACAAAAATGGGCCGAAATCAGTATTTTCGGGCCAGACGATGGCTAGGGTTTGAAATATGACACGGAACCCGAGACACAGTCATAAATTTAGGAGAAGAATGCTACAAGGATCTCGCAGTCGTCGATTTCATTTGGACTTTCCGGACGATTTTCGTACCACCCGACAAAAATGGGCCGAAATCGGTATTTTTGGGCTAGACGATGGCTAGGGTTTGAAATCCGACACGAAACCCGAGACACAGTCATAAATTTAGGAGAAGAATGCTACAAGGATATCGCGGTCGTCGATATCATCCGGACTTTTCGAGCGATTTTCGTACCACCCGGCAAAAATGGGCCGAAATCGTTATTTTCGGGCCAGACGATGGCTAGGGTTTGAAATCCGACACGGAACCCGAGACACAGTCATAAATTTAGGAGAAGAATGCTACAAGGATCTCGCGGTCGTCGATTTCATCTGCACTTTTCGGGCGATTTTCGTACCACCCGACAAAAATGGGCCGAAATCGGTATTTTCGGGCCAGACGATGGCTAGGCTTTGAAATCCGACACGGAACCCGAGACACAGTCATAAATTTAGGAGAAGAATGCTACAAGGATCTCGCGGTCGTCGATATGATCCGGACTTTTCGGGCGATTTTCGTACCACCCGTCAAAAATGGGCCGAAATCGTTATTTTCGGGCCAGACGATGGCTAGGGTTTGAAATCCGACACGGAACCCGAGACACAGTCATAAATTTAGGAGAAGAATGCTACAAGGATCTCGCGGTCGTCGATTTCATCTACATTTTTCGGGCAATTTTCGTACCACCCGACAAAAATGGGCCGAAATCGGTATTTTCGGGCCAGACGATGGCTAGGGTTGGAAATCCGACACGGAACCCGAGACACAGTCATAAATTTTCGAATAGAATGCTACAAGGATCTCGCGGTCATCGATTTCATCTGGACTTTTCAGGCGATTTTCGTACCACCCGACAAAAATGGTCCGAAATCGTTATTTTCGGGCCAGACGATGGCTAGGGTTTGAAATCCGACACGGAACCCGAGACACAGTCATAAATTTAGGAGAAGAATGCTACAAGGATCTCGCGGTCGTCGATTTCATCTGCACTTTTCGGGCGATTTTCGTACCACCCGACAAAAATGGGCCGAAATCGGTATTTTCGGGCCAGACGATGGCTAGGCTTTGAAATCCGACACGGAACCCGAGACACAGTCATAAATTTTGGAGAAGAATGCCACAAGGATCTCGCGGTCGGAGATTTCGTCTGGACTTTTCAGGCAATTTTCGTACTACCCGACAAAAATATGCCGAAATCGGTATTTTCGGGCCAGACGATTGCTAGGGTTTGAAATCCGACATGGAACCCGAGACACAGTCATAAATTTAGGAGAAGAATGCTACAAGGATCTCGCGGTCGTCGATTTCATATGCACTTTTCGGCCGATTTTCGTACCCCCCGACAAAAATGGGCCGCAATCGGTATTTTCGGGCCAGGCGATGGCTAGGGTTTGAAATCCGACACGGAACCCGAGACACAGTCATAAATTTAGGAGAAGAATGCCACAAGGATCTCGTGGTCGTCGATTTCATCTGGACTTTTCGGGCGATTTTCGTACCACCCGACAAAAATGGGCCGAAATCGGTATTTTTCAGGCCAGACGATGGCTAGGGTTTGAAATCCGACACGGAACCCGAGACACAGTCATAAATTTAGGAGAAGAATGCTACAAGGATCTCGCGGTCGTCGATTTCATCTGCACTTTTCGGGCGATTTTCGTACCACCCGTCAAAAATGGACCGAAATCGGTATTTTTGGGCCAGACGATGGCTAGGGTTTGAAATCCGACACGGAACCCGAGACACAGTCATAAATTTAAGAGAAGAATGCTACAAGGATCTCGCGGTCGGTGATTTCATCTGGACGTTTCGGGCGATTTTCGTTCCACCCGACAAAAATGGGCCGAAATCAGTATTTTCGGGCCAGACGATTGCTAGGGTTTGAAATCCGACACGGAACCCGAGACACAGTCATAAATTTAAGAGAAGAATGCTACAAGGATCTCGCGGTTGCGATTTCATCTGGTCTTTTCGAGCGATTTTCGTACCACCCGACAAAAATGGGCCGATATCGGTATTTTTCGGGCCAGACGATGGCTAGGGTTTGAAATCCGACACGGAACCCGAGACACAGTCATAAATTTTGGAGAAGAATGCTACAAGGATCTCGCGGTCGTCGATTTCATCTGGACTTTTCAGGCGATTTTCGTACCACCCGACAAAAATGGGCCGAAATCGGTATTTTCGGGCCAGACGATGGCTAGGGTTTGAAATCCGACACGGAACCCGAGACACAATCATTAATTTAGGAGAAGAATGCTACAAAGATCTCGCGGTCGTCGATTTCATCTGCACTTTTCGGGCGATTTTCGTACCACCCGACAAAAATGGGCCGAAATCGGTATTTTCGGGCCAGACGATGGCTAGGGTTTGAAATCCGACACGGAACCCGAGACACAATCATAAATTGAGGAGAAGAATGCTATATGGATCTCGCGGTCGTCGATTTCATCTGCACTTTTCGGGCGATTTTCGTACCACCCGACAAAAATGGGCCGAAATCGGTATTTTCGGGACAGACGATGGCTAGGGTTTGAAATCCTACACGAACCCGAGACACAGTCAGAAATTCAGGAGAAGAATGCTACAAGAATCTCGCGGTCGTCGATTTCATCTGCACTTTTCGGGCGATTTTCGTACCACCCGACAAAAATGGACCGAAATCGGTATTTTCGGGCCAGACGATGGCTAGGGTTTGAAATCCGACACGGAACCCGAGACACAGTCATAAATTGAGAAGAATGCTATATGGATCTCGCGGTCGTCGATTTGATCTGGTCTTTTCAGGCGATTTCGGTACCACCCGAAAAAAATGGGCCAAAATCAGTATTTTCAGGCCAGACGATGGCTAGGGTTTGAAATCCAACACGGAACCCGAGACACATTCATAAATTTAGGAGAAGAATGCTACAAGGATCTCGCGGCCGTCGATTTCATCTGCACTTTTCGGGCGATTTTCGTACCACCCGACAAAAATGGGCCGAAATCGGTATTTTCGGGACAGACGATGGCTAGGGTTTGAAATCCTACACGAACCCGAGACACAGTCAGAAATTCAGGAGAAGAATGCTACAAGAATCTCGCGGTCGTCGATTTCATCTGCACTTTTCGGGCGATTTTCGTACCACCCGACAAAAATGGGCCGAAATCGGTATTTTCGGGCCAGACGATGGCTAGGGTTTGAAATCCAACACGGAACCCGAGACACAGTCATAAATTTTGGAGAAGAATGCTACAAGGATCTCGCGGTCGTCGATTTCATCTGGACTTTTCGGGCGATTTTCGTACCACCCGACAAAAATGGGCCGAAATCGGTATTTTTCGGGCCAGACGATGGGTAGGGTTTGAAATCCGACACGGAACCCGAGACACAGTCATAAATTTAGGAGAAGAATGGTACAAGGATCTCGCGGTCGTCGATTTCATCTGCACTTTTCGGGCGATTTTCGTACCACCCGTCAAAAATGGGCCGAAATCGTTATTTTCGGGCCAGACGATGGCTAGGGTTTGAAATCCGACACGGAACCCGAGACACACTCATAAATTTAAGAGAAGAATGCTACAAGGATCTCGCGGTCGGTGATTTCAACTGGACTTTTCGGGCGATTTTTGTACCACCCGACAAAAATGGGCCGAAATCAGTATTTTCGGGCCAAACGATGGCTAGGGTTTGAAATCCGACTCGGAACCTGAGACACAGTCATAAATTTAGGAGAAGAATGCTACAAGGATCTCGCAGTCGTCGATTTCATCTGGACTTTTCGGGCGATTTTCGTACCACCCGACAAAAATGTGCCGAAATCGGTATTTTCGGGCCAGACGATGGCTAGGGTTGGAAATCCGACACGGAACCCGAGACACAGTCATAAATTTTCGAATAGAATGCTACAAGGATCTCGCGGTCGTCGATTTCATCTGGACTTTTCAGGCGATTTTCGTACCACCCGACAAAAATGGTCCGAAATCGGTATTTTTCGGGCCAGACGATGGCTAGGGTTTGAAATCCGACACGGAACCCGAGACACAGTCATAAATTTAGGAGAAGAATGCTACAAGGATCTCGCGGTCGTCGATTTCATCTGCACTTTTTGGGCGATATTCGTACCACCCGTCAAAAATGGGCTGAAATCGTTATTTTCGGGCCTGACGATGGCTAGGGTTTGAAATCTGACACGGAACCCGAGACACAGTCATAAATTTAAGAGAAGAATGCTACAAGGATCTCGCGGTCGGTGATTTCAACTAGACTTTTCGGGCGATTTTCGTACCACCTGACAAAAATGGGCCGAAATCAGTATTTTCGGGCCAGACGATGGCTAGGGTTTGAAATCCGACACGGAACCCGAGACACAGTCATAAATTTAGGAGAAGAATGTTACAAGGATCTCGCAGTCGTCGATTTCATCTAGACTTTTCGGGCGATTTTCGTACCACCCGACAAAAATGGGCCGAAATCGGTATTTTTGGGCTAGACGATGGCTAGGGTTTGAAATCCGACACAAAACCCGAGACACATTCATAAATTTAGGAGAAGAATGCTACAAGGATCTCGCGGTCGTTGATATCATCTGGACTTTTCGGGCGATTTTCGTACCACCCGACAAAAATGGGCCGAAATCGGTATTTTCGGGCCAGACGATTGCTAGGGTTTGAAATCCGACAGGGAACCCGAGACACAGTCATAAATTTAGGAGAAGAATGATACAAGGATCTCGCGGTCGTCGATTTCATCTACACTTTTCGGGCAATTTTCGTACCACCCGACAAAAATGGGCCGAAATCGGTATTTTCGGGCCAGACGATGGCTAGGGTTTGAAATCCGACACGGAACCCGAGACACAGTCATAAATTTTGGAGAAGAATGCTAAAAGGATCTCGCGGTCGTCGATTTCATCTGGACTTTTCGGGCGATTTTCGTACCACCCGACAAAAATGGGCCGAAATCGGTATTTTCGGGCCAGACGATGGCTAGGGTTTGAAATCTGACACGGAACCCGAGACAGAGTCATAAATTAAGGAGAAGAATGCTACAAGGATCTCGCGGTCGTCGATTTCATCTGCACTTTTCGGGCGATTTTCGTACCAACCGACAAAAATGGGCCGAAATCGGTATTTTCGGGCCAGACGATGGCTAGGGTTTGAAATCCGACAAGGAACCCGAGACACAATCATAAATGGAGGAGAAGAATGCTATAAGGATCTCGCGGTCGTCGATTTCATCTGCACTTTTCGGGCGATTTTCGTACCACCCGACAAAAATGGGCCGAAATCGGTATTTTCGGGCCAGACGATGGCTAGGGTTTGAAATCCGACACGGAACCCGAGACACAGTCATAAATTTTGGAGAAGACTGCCACAAGGATCTCACGGTCATCGATTTCATCTGGACTTTTCGGGCGATTTTCGTACCACCCGACAAAAATGGGCCGAAATCGGTATTTTCGGGCCAGGCGATGGCTAGGGTTTGAAATCTGACACGGAACCTGAGACACAATCATAAATTTAGGAGAAGAATGCTACAAGGATCTCACGGTCGTCGATTTCATCTGCACTTTTCGGGCGACTTTCGTACCACCCGACAAAAATGGGCCGAAATCGGTATTTTCGGGCCAGACGATGGCTAGGGTTTGAAATCCGACACGGAACCCGAGACACAGTCATAAATTTAAGAGAAGAATGCTACAAGGATCTCGCGGTCGGTGATTTCATCTGGACTTTTCAGGCGATTTTCGTACCACCCGACAAAAATGGGCCGAAATCAGTATTTTCGGGCCAGACGATGGCTAGGGTTTGAAATCCGACACGGAACCTGAGACACAGTCATAAATTTAGGAGAAGAATGCTACAAGGATCTCGCAGTCGTCGATTTCATCTGGACTTTTCAGGCAATTTTCGTACCACCCGACAAAAATGGGCCGAAATCGGTATTTTTGGGCTAGACGATGGCTAGGGTTTGAAATCCGACACGAAACCCGAGACACAGTCATAAATTTAGGAGAAGAATGCTACAAGGATCTCGCGGTCGTCGATATGATCCGGACTTTTCGGGCGATTTTCGTACCACCCGTCAAAAATGGGCCGAAATCGTTATTTTCGGGCCAGACGATGGCTAGGGTTTGAAATCCGACACGGAACCCGAGACACAGTCATAAATTTAGGAGAAGAATGCTACAAGGATCTCGCGGTCGTCGATTTCATCTGGACTTTTCGGGTGATTTTCGTACCACCCGACAAAAATGGGCTGAAATCGGTATTTTCGGGTCAGACGATTGCTAGGGTTTGAAATCCGACAGGGAACCCGAGACACAGTCATAAATTTAGGAGAAGAATGCTACAAGGATCTCGCGGTCGTCGATTTCATCTACACTTTTCGGGCAATTTTCGTACCACCCGACAAAAATGGGCCGAAATCGGTATTTTCGGGCCAGACGATGGCTAGGGTTGGAAATCCGACACGGAACCCGAGACACAGTCATAAATTTTCGAATAGAATGCTACAAGGATCTCGCGGTCGTCGATTTCATCTGGACTTTTCAGGCGATTTTCGTACCACCCGACAAAAATGGTCCGAAATCGGTATTTTTCGGGCCAGACGATGGCTAGGGTTTGAAATCCGACACGGAACCCGAGACACAGTCATAAATTTAGGAGAAGAATGCTACAAGGATCTCGCGGTCGTCGATTTCATCTGCACTTTTTGGGCGATATTCGTACCACCCGTCAAAAATGGGCCGAAATCGTTATTTTTGGGCCTGACGATGGCTAGGGTTTGAAATCCGACACGGAACCCGAGACACAGTCATAAATTTAAGAGAAGAATGCTACAAGGATCTCGCGGTCGGTGATTTCATCTGGACTTTTCGGGCGATTTTCGTACCACCCGACAAAAATGGGCCGAAATCAGTATTTTCGGGCCAGACGATGGCTAGGGTTTGAAATCCGACACGGAACCCGAGACACAGTCATAAATTTAGGAGAAGAATGCTACAAGGATCTCGGAGTCGTCGATTTCATTTGGACTTTACGGACGATTTTCGTACCACCCGACAAAAATGGGCCGAAATCGGTATTTTTGGGCTAGACGATGGCTAGGGTTTGAAATCCGACACGAAACCCGAGACACAGTCATAAATTTAGGAGAAGAATGCTACAAGGATCTCGCTGTCGTCGATATCATCCGGACTTTTCCGGCGATTTTCATACCACCCGGGAAAAATGGGCCGAAATCGTTATTTTCGGGCCAGACGATGGCTAGGGTTTGAAATCCGACACGGAACCCGAGACACAGTCATAAATTTAGGAGAAGAATGCTACAAGGATCTCGCGGTCGTCGATTTCATCTGCACTTTTCGGGCGATTTTCGTACCACCCGACAAAAATGGGCCGAAATCGGTATTTTCGGGCCAGACGATGGCTAGGCTTTGAAATCCGACACGGAACCCGAGACACAGTCATAAATTTAAGAGAAGAATGCTACAAGGATCTCGCGGTCGGAGATTTCATCTGGACTTTTCGGGCAATTTTCGTACTACCCGACAAAAATATGTCGAAATCGGTATTTTCGGGCCAGACGATGGCTAGGGTTTGAAATCCGACATGGAACCCGAGACACAGTCATAAATTTAGGAGAAGAATGCTACAAGGATCTCGCGGTCGTCGATTTCATATGCACTTTTCGGCCGATTTTCGTACCACCCGACAAAAATGGGCCGCAATCGGTATTTTCGTGCCAGACGATGGCTAGGGTTTGAAATCCGACACGGAACCCGAGACACAGTCATAAATTTTGGAGAAGAATGCCACAAGGATCTCGCGGTCGGAGATTTCGTCTGGACTTTTCAGGCAATTTTCGTACTACACGACAAAAATATGCCGAAATCGGTATTTTCGGGCCAGACGATTGCTAGGGTTTGAAATCCGACATGGAACCCGAGACACAGTCATAAATTTAGGAGAAGAATGCTACAAGGATCTCGCGGTCGTCGATTTCATATGCACTTTTCGGCCGATTTTCGTACCACCCGACAAAAATGGGCCGCAATCGGTATTTTCGGGCCAGACGATGGCTAGGGTTTGAAATCCGACACGGAACCCGAGACACAGTCATAAATTTAGGAGAAGAATGCCACAAGGATCTCGCGGTCGTCGATTTCATCTGGACTTTTCGGGCGATTTTCGTACCACCCGACAAAAATGGGCCGAAATCGGTATTTTTCAGGCCAGACGATGGCTAGGGTTTGAAATCCGACACGGAACCCGAGACACAGTCATAAATTTAGGAGAAGAATGCTACAAGGATCTCGCGGTCGTCGATTTCATCTGCACTTTTCGGGCGATTTTCGTACCACCCGTCAAAAATGGACCGAAATCGGTATTTTTGGGCCAGACGATGGCTAGGGTTTGAAATCCGACACGGAACCCGAGACACAGTCATAAATTTAAGAGAAGAATGCTACAAGGATCTCGCGGTCGGTGATTTCATCTGGACGTTTCGGGCGATTTTCGTTCCACCCGACAAAAATGGGCCGAAATCAGTATTTTCGGGCCAGACGATTGCTAGGGTTTGAAATCCGACACGGAACCCGAGACACAGTCATAAATTTAAGAGAAGAATGCTACAAGGATCTCGCGGTTGCGATTTCATCTGGTCTTTTCGAGCGATTTTCGTACCACCCGACAAAAATGGGCCGATATCGGTATTTTTCGGGCCAGACGATGGCTAGGGTTTGAAATCCGACACGGAACCCGAGACACAGTCATAAATTTTGGAGAAGAATGCTACAAGGATCTCGCGGTCGTCGATTTCATCTGGACTTTTCAGGCGATTTTCGTACCACCCGACAAAAATGGGCCGAAATCGGTATTTTCGGGCCAGACGATGGCTAGGGTTTGAAATCCGACACGGAACCCGAGACACAGTCATAAATTTAAGAGAAGAATGCTACAAGGATCTCGCGGTCGTCGATTTCATCTGGACTTTTCGGGCGATTTTCGTACCACCCGACAAAAATGGGCCGAAATCGGTATTTTGGGGCAGACGATGGCTAGGGTTTGAAATCCGACACGGAATCCGAGACACAGTCATAAATTTAGGAGAAGAATGCTACAAGGATCTCACGGTCGTCGATTTCATCTGGACTTTTCGGGCGATTTTCGTACCACCCGACAAAAATGGGCCGAAATCGGTATTTTCGGGCCAGACGATGGCTAGGGTTTGAAATCCGACACAGAACCCGAGACACAGTCATAAATTTAGGAGAAGAATGCTACAAGGATCTCGCGGTCGTCGATTTTATCTGCACTTTTCGGGCGATTTACGTACCACCCGACAAAAATGGGCTGAAATCGGTATATTTGGGCCAGACGATGGCTAGGTTTTGAAATCCGACATGGAACCCGAGACACAGTCATAAATTTAGGAGAAGAATGCTACAAGGATCTCGCGGTCGTCGATTTCATCTTGACTTTTCGGGCGATTTTCGTACCACCCGACAAAAATGGGCCGAAATCGGTATTTTCAGGCCAGACGATGGCTAGGGTTTGAAATCGAGCACGGAACCCGAACAGTCATAAATTTTGGAAAAGAATGCTACAAGGATCTCGCGGTCGTCGATTTCATCTGGACTTTTCGGGCAATTTTCGTACCACCCGATAAAAATGGGCCGAAATCGGTATTTTCGGGCCAGACGATGGCTAGGGTTTGAAATCCGACACAGAACCCGAGACACAGTCATAAATTTAGGAGAAGAATGCCACAAGGATCTCGCGGTCGTCGATTTCATCTACACTTTTCGGGCAATTTTCGTACCACCCGACAAAAATGGGCCGAAATCGGTATTTTCGGGCCAGACGATGGCTAGGGTTGGAAATCCGACACGGAACCCGAGACACAGTCATAAATTTTCGAATAGAATGCTACAAGGATCTCGCGGTCGTCGATTTCATCTAGACTTTTCAGGCGATTTTCGTACCACCCGTCAAAAATGGTCCGAAATCGGTATTTTTCGGGCCAGACGATGGCTAGGGTTTGAAATCCGACACGGAACCCGAGACACAGTCATAAATTTAGGAGAAGAATGCTACAAGGATCTCGCGGTCGTCGATTTCATCTGCACTTTTTGGGCGATATTCGTACCACCCGTCAAAAATGGGCCAAAATCGTTATTTTCGGGCCTGACGATGGCTAGGGTTTGAAATCTGACACGGAACCCGAGACACAGTCATAAATTTAAGAGAAGAATGCTACAAGGATCTCGCGGTCGGTGATTTCAACTAGACTTTTTGGGCGATTTTTGACCACCTGACAAAAATGGGCCGAAATCAGTATTTTCGGGCCAGACGATGGCTAGGGTGTGAAATCCGACACGGAACCCGAGACACAGTCATAAATTTAGGAGAAGAATGTTACAAGGATCTCGCAGTCGTCGATTTCAGCTGGACTTTTCGGGTGATTTTCGTACCACCCGACAAAAATGGGCCGAAATCGGTATTTTTCGGGCCAGACGATGGGTAGGGTTTGAAATCCGACACGGAACCCGAGACACAGTCATAAATTTAGGAGAAGAATGGTACAAGGATCTCGCGGTCGTCGATTTCATCTGCACTTTTCGGGCGATTTTCGTACCACCCGTCAAAAATGGGCCGAAATCGTTATTTTCGGGCCAGACGATGGCTAGGGTTTGAAATCCGACACGGAACCCGAGACACACTCATAAATTTAAGAGAAGAATGCTACAAGGATCTCGCGGTCGGTGATTTCAACTGGACTTTTCGGGCGATTTTTGTACCACCCGACAAAAATGGGCCGAAATCAGTATTTTCGGGCCAAACGATGGCTAGGGTTTGAAATCCGACTCGGAACCTGAGACACAGTCATAAATTTAGGAGAAGAATGCTACAAGGATCTCGCAGTCGTCGATTTCATCTGGACTTTTCGGGCGATTTTCGTACCACCCGACAAAAATGTGCCGAAATCGGTATTTTCGGGCCAGACGATGGCTAGGGTTGGAAATCCGACACGGAACCCGAGACACAGTCATAAATTTTCGAATAGAATGCTACAAGGATCTCGCGGTCGTCGATTTCATCTGGACTTTTCAGGCGATTTTCGTACCACCCGACAAAAATGGTCCGAAATCGGTATTTTTCGGGCCAGACGATGGCTAGGGTTTGAAATCCGACACGGAACCCGAGACACAGTCATAAATTTAGGAGAAGAATGCTACAAGGATCTCGCGGTCGTCGATTTCATCTGCACTTTTTGGGCGATATTCGTACCACCCGTCAAAAATGGGCTGAAATCGTTATTTTCGGGCCTGACGATGGCTAGGGTTTGAAATCTGACACGGAACCCGAGACACAGTCATAAATTTAAGAGAAGAATGCTACAAGGATCTCGCGGTCGGTGATTTCAACTAGACTTTTCGGGCGATTTTCGTACCACCTGACAAAAATGGGCCGAAATCAGTATTTTCGGGCCAGACGATGGCTAGGGTTTGAAATCCGACCCGGAACCCGAGACACAGTCATAAATTTAGGAGAAGAATGTTACAAGGATCTCGCAGTCGTCGATTTCATCTAGACTTTTCGGGCGATTTTCGTACCACCCGACAAAAATGGGCCGAAATCGGTATTTTTGGGCTAGACGATGGCTAGGGTTTGAAATCCGACACGAAACCCGAGACACATTCATAAATTTAGGAGAAGAATGCTACAAGGATCTCGCGGTCGTCGATTTCAGCTGGACTTTTCGGGTGATTTTCGTACCACACGAAAAAAATGGGCCGAAATCAGTATTTTCGGGCCAGACGATGGCTAGGGTTTGAAATCCGACAGGGAACCCGAGACACAGTCATAAATTTAGGAGAAGAATGCTACAAGGATCTCGCAGTCGTCGATTTCATCTGGACTTTTCGGGCAATTTTCGTACCACCCGACAAAAATGTGCCGAAATCGGTATTTTCGGGCCAGACGATGGCTAGGGTTGGAAATCCGTCACGGAACCCGAGACACAGTCATAAATTTTCGAATAGAATGCTACAAGGATCTCGCGGTCGTCGATTTCATCTGGACTTTTCAGGCGATTTTCGTACCACCCGACAAAAATGGTCCGAAATCGGTATTTTTCGGGCCAGACGATGGCTAGGGTTTGAAATCCGACACGGAACCCGAGACACAGTCATAAAT